>CM022303.1:44781175-45326175 GCA_011799875.1 Thinopyrum elongatum | reverse complement strand
TTCAAATTTGATTAACGGACGGTCTAACATTTATCACAAAACTAGCATATTTCCGTTACTAAAAGAAATAAACCAAGAAGTCCACATTACAAAATAGAGAAGTTCGCTATTTACAAAAAAAACTCAGATTTTCCTTGTTAGTAAAGAATAAAAATGAAGAAGTTCAAATTTGAATAAAGGAGTAGTTTGACATATATAGAAAACTCAAATTCTTTCCGTTTCTAAATAAAATAAAAGAATGAAGTTCAATTTAAAAAAAATGTTTGATGCTTATTTAAAAACATGTATTTTTTCTAAGAATAAGACTAAAAAGTTCAAATTAAAATAACATAGAAGTTCCAAGTATATGAAAACTCAGATTTTTCCTTGTTACTAAAGAATAAATGAAGAAGTTCAAATTTAAATAACAGAGTTGTTCAATATTTATTACAAAACTGGGATATTTGCGTTACTAAAAGAAATAAACCAAGAAGTCCAAATTACAAAAAATAGAGAAGTTCAATATTTATAAAAAAAACTCAGGTTTTCCTTGTAACTCAAGAATAAAATAAAGAAGTTCAAATTAAAATAAAGGAGTAGTTTGATGTATACAGAAAACTCAAATTCTTCCCATTTCTATAAAAAATAAGAGTATGAAGTTCAATTTAGAAAAAAAAATTGATGCTTACTAAAAACATTTTTTTCGGAGAATACGTGGCCGTAGTACAACTACTATACGGAATGCGTTTCGTATGAGAATAAAAGAATACAAAACTAAAAGACTAAAATGTTTGTTGCAAGAAGTTCATGTGCTCTACCCTACACGGTTCAAAAATTATATTACGAGACGTCCGACCTTCAACTACATGTTAAAAAGGATGAAAAACAACATCGTTTTTGCTATTTTTAAAACTGCTCTCAAACGGCAACGAATTTGTAACACTTGTCTACATGAAAAAGTTACTCCTATTTATAAGCTTTCCAACCGTATATTACATGCTACATTTTTATGTATACTGTTTAAAACACGTTTTTATGTATTAAATATTTTTTGAACCGTCGCGAGTATGAAAAACTGATCAACACAGGAATGTTGCATGTTTTCAACAGCTTTCCATCAATCTATCATTTGCTCAATTCCGGTAAGTGCTTGGGGAGTTATGGGCAAAAAACAGCCCATGAAAAACTGAGTGAAGTTCTAATAGAACTGCCCTAGAAGCTCAACCTCTTCACGTAGTGTATTTTCGGAGACTCTATTTTCGCAATGAAGACAGAACGCATGATGTTGCCGTTTTCAAAATTACTTAAAAATGGCTAGGAATCAGAGAAAACTTTCTATACGAAAAAGTTTCGCATTTTATATTGCTATCCAGCGGTGTATTATTTGCCCCATTCCGACAAAGTTTGTGAAAATTACGGCTAAAAAATATTTTTTGCCATTTTCAATCATAAAACCGTAAAAAATTGGGAGAAACATTATATATGTTAAAGTTTTGCATTTGTACAATCTCCCCAACGCCATATCATTCGCTGCATTTCGACAAACCATTTAGAAAAAAGTGGAAATACGAACTCGTGGGGACTTCAACCGTTTTCTAAATTACTTTTAAACCATTCAAAATTGGAACAAAGTTTCTTTATGAAAAAGATGCGCATTTTCAAAAGCTTGTCAATGCCATATCATTTGCATCAAATGGATAAGATGTTTTCAAATTATGCCAAAAAAACAAGCTCAGCTGTTCGGTTTGAGAAAATCCGTCATTTTTCAAATTACTCTTTAACCGTATGGAATTAGGAAAAACTTTATATATGTGGAATGAGCTGATTTGCAGCAGCTTTGCAACGCCATATTATTTGCCTCATTTTGATAAACAGTTTAGAAATGGGATAAAAAATATGATTCATGTTTTTTGTATGAAGAAAAGCTGTTTGTAAAACTACTGTTAAACCGTGTGTCCATAGCTTTCCAACGGTATATCGCAAGACCCATTTGGACAATGTTGTGATCCATGTGTCCATAGCTTTCCAACGGTATATCGCAAGACCCATTTGGACAATGGTTGCGGAAGTTCAACCTCTCACTAGGTGAAGTTCAACTACTACTACTGCGACAAGTCGACTAGTTATTAGAATATTACTAGTCGCCAACCCGTGCATCAGCACGGGCTAGTGATCTACACATTTGTAAAATTATTTTATAAATCTTGTATCTAATTGAACCTTTGAATATACTTTCCCAATAGAAACTTACATATTCCCATATCAAGGTTTGGTCCAAGAATAGGATTAGTAGAATATAACTATATGTATGCACACTTTCATCCAGACATCATAATAGTGCATTATATAAAAAAAAGCTTTATTATATTTTTTAACCCAAAAGTTTCAATGTTAGGCTCATACACATTCCTGCCTAATTAATTTAAGATTCGATATCAAATAAAAAAGGACAACAACCAAGAAGTTACCACTTATTTTTGAATGATATTTCTGTTCTGGTAACAAAAATATGTTCGACGACTTGGATTTTGTAGTTGGGCAACAAATTTGTGTTAAACTACAAAAATAAAACGAATTTGTACTGCAAAATAGATGCAAATATTTACAATCAATGGCTTTTTGATACGTCTCCATCGTATCTACCTTTCCTAACGCTTTTCCTCTTGTTTTGGACTCTAATTTGCATGATTTGGATGAAACTAACCCTGACTGACGCTGTTTTTAGCAGAACTAACATGGTGTTGTTTTTTGTGCAGAAATAAAAGTTCTCGGATTGGAACGAAACTTTGCGAGGATTTTTTATATAATAATAGAGAATTACTGGAGCCAAGAACCACCGGAGGGGGGCCCCTGGGTGGGCACAACCCACCAGGGCGCGCCCCCTCCTCCTGGCCGCCCAGGTGGGTTGTCCCCACCTGGTGGCCCCGCTGACCCTATCCCCGACGCTATAAATTCACATTTTTGGAGAAAAAAATAGGAGAAAAAGAATTATCGCGTTTCATGAGACGCAGCCGCCGCCATCTCCTGTACATGTTCTTCATTGGGAGGCCAAATTTGGAGTCTATTTGGGGCTGCGGAGAGGGGGATCTTCGATCTTTGTCATCACCAACCCTTCTCCATCGCCAATTCCATGATGCTCCCCACCGGGAGTGAGTATTCCTTCGTAGGCTCGCTGGTCGGTTGAGGAGTTGGTGATATTCATCATGTAATCGAGTTAGTTTTGTTAGGCTTGCTTATCCCTAGTATCCTATGTTCTGAGATTGATGTTGCATGACTTTGCCATGCTTAATGCTTGTCACTTTGGGCCCGGGTCCATGATTTCTAGATCTGAACCTATGTTATCACCATTATATCTATGTTCTAGATCCATCTTGCAAGTTATAGTCCCTATTACGTGTTATGATCCGCAAACCCCGTAGTGACAGAAGTCGGGATACTTCTCGGTGATGACCGTAGTTTGAGGAGTTCAGGTATTCACTATGTGTTTAATTGCTTTTTCCGGTTCTCTATTAAAATGAAAGGCCTTAATATCCCTTAGTTTCCATAGTACCCCGCTGCCACGGAGGGTAGGACAAAAGATGTCATGCCAAGTTCTTTCCATAAGCATGTAGACTATTTACGGAATACATGCCTCCTTATATTTATGAACTGGAGCTAGTGTCTATCCCCTAGGTTATGACTGTTATATGATGAATATCATCCAACGAATCCGCCGATCCAATGCATACGAATTTTCCATATATTGTTCTTGCTAGGTTACTACGTTTACTGCTACTGTTACTGTTACTACTGCTATCAAAACTATCATACTACTTTGTCTACTATCACTTTGCTGCAATAATTAAATCTCCAGGTGTGGTTGAATTGACAACTCACCGCTACATCTTGCAAATATTCTTTGGCTCTCCTTGTGTCGAATCAATAAATTTGGGTTGAATACTCTACCTTCGAAAACTGTTGCGATCCCCTATACTTGTGGGTTATCAAGACCTTTTTCTGGCACCGTTTTCGGGGAGCATAACTATATTTGTCGAGTCACTTGGGATTATTATCTATTTATCACTATGAAGAATCTGAAGGATACCAAGACTAAGATATTTCCCTCTAAGGCGAGGGGAGGTAAGGAACTGCCATCTAGCTCTGCACTTGATTCACCTTCTGTTATGAGTAGACTAGCAACACCACCACATGATATTAATCCTGATATGTCGCAAGTTATTGATGATGCTACTTCTATGAATTCTACTCATGATGATGCTAGTACCTTGCTTGATGATGATGTGCCACTAGGTGATTTCCTTGATGAACAAATTGCTAAAGTTAGAGAGAAAGAAATTGTTGAACCTGATGAGATCACTGAAATCGATGAAGTACTTGAAACTGAAAATCTTGATGAACAAATTGCTAAAGTTAGAGAGAAAGAAATCCTAGATATGAACTGACTAAGATACCTAAGGGTTATGTTATGGATGGAGAGGTAACTAGAGATATTCTTGCTTGTAAGGATAGAGATGATCCGAAAAAATTTATTATGCAAGTATAAAGAAAAGACTTTGAATGCTAAAATGAAATGTGATCCTCAGTTTGTAACTTCACCTATCTTTGTTGATTATAAGGATTATGAATTCTTTGTCGACCAAGAGTTAATTAATTTGGTTGAAGCTGATCCTTTCCATGGTTATGAAACTGAAACTGTTGTGGCACTCCTTACTAAGTTGAATGATATAGCTACCCTATTTGCTCACGAAGATAAGATTCACTATTACTATATTCTTAAATTAATTCCGTTCTCATTAAAGGGTGATGCTAAGACTTGGTACAATACTCTTGCTCCTCGTTGTGTGCGTAGTCCCCAGGATATGATTTATTACTTCTCTGAAAAATATTTTCCTGCTCATAAGAAACTAGCCGCCTTATAGGAAATATTTAACTTTGTGCAAATTGAAGAAGAGAGTCTCCCACAAGCTTGGGGGAGGCTTCTCCAATTGCTAATGCTTTGCTGATCATCCACTTAGAAAAATGAAATCCACTTGATTCTTCTACAATGGACTAACCGATGCTTCTAGGGATTTCCTAGATATTTGCCTGGTTGTGTTTTTCAGGGAACGAACTGTTGGACAAGCTGAGGGACTTTTGGAATACATATTGAAAAATTATGATGATTGGTTCTTCCTGAACCACCGCTTAAACCACTCCAAAGAAGAGGGGTATGTTTATCTCATTCCTGAAGATTGCAAGGCAGAAGAAATCTATGAGAGAAAAGGGTACTAAAGCAGAGGATGTTAAAAATTTACCACCTATCGAAGAAATACATGGCCTCAACACACCACCACCATCACGGGTGGTAGAGCTAAATTCTTTATTAAAGTTCAATGAAGGTGATATCCCTTATAATAAACATCCTAGTCAGTGCTTATATGAGTTTGATAACTATATTAGAAAACAAGATCACTTCAATGCCAATGTTATGAAACAATTGAAATACAACTATGATATGATTGCTCACTTGAGTGAATTGTTATTTAGAATATCCAATGATGTTAGAGGTGTAGGAAAACATGCCTCTATGGTTGAAACTCAACTAGAACAAGTTGCTAAATCTCAAAAAGAATTGCTTGATGAAATGAACAGCAACATACATGACTTTGCTGTTAGAGTAGCAACCAGAGTAGGTAAAATGACTCAGGAACCACTCTATCCTGAGGGACATCCTAAAAGAATTGAACAGGATTCACAAAGGAATAACACCAATGCACCTAGTCCATCTAAAAAGAAAAAGAAAAATGATAGGACTTTGCATTCCTCAAGTGAACCTGAAGAACCTCCTGAAAATAATAATGATGTTTCTATCTCTGATGCTGAAACTCAATCTGGTAATGAACATTCACCTAGTGATAATGAAAAAGATAATGATGATGTTCATGAAGACACTCAACCAAACAATGATAAACAACCAGATAATGATGTAGAGATAGAACCATCTGTGGATCTTGATAACCCACAACCTAAAAATAAAAGATATGATAAAAGAGAATTTGTTGCTAGAAAGCATGAAAAGAAAGAGAGCCTTGGGTTCAAAAACCAATGCCCTTCCCACCGAAATCAACTAAGAAAAAGGATGATGAAGAATTTGAGCGTTTTGCTGAAATGCTTAGGCTAGTCTTTTTGGGCACTCGCTTGACTGATATTTTAAAGATGGCCCCTTATTCAAAGTATATGAAATACATCATCACTAATAAAAGAAAAATACCAGAAGCTGAAATCACCACTATGCTTGCTAATTATTCTTTTAAGGATGGAGTACCTAAAAAACTTGGAGATCCGGGAATACCAACTATACCTTGCTCCATAAAAAGAATTTATGTCAAAACTGCTTTGTGTATTTAGGAGCTGGTGTTAGTGTTATGCCTTTCTCCTTATATAAAAGACTTGACTTGAATAAACTCACACCTACTGGATATCTCTGCAAATAGCTGACATGTCCACTGCCATACCTATCGGTATTTGTGAGATGCCCGTTTTGTTTGCAAAATGTTACTATCTTGACTGACTTTGTTATACTTGAGATGCCCGAGGCGGACAACATGTTGATTATCCTTGGTAGACCCTTCTTGAATACTGCAGGGGCTGTTGTTGATTGCAATAAAAGCAAGGTCACTTTTCATATCAATGGCAATGAGCATACAGTGCACTTTCCAAAGAAACAATTCCAATGAATGGTATTAACGTTATTGAAAAATCTCCGACAATCACTATTGGAAGTTTTCACCTACCTCTACCCACCACCAAAAAGAAATATGAAATGCTTATTGTTGGGGACGTGCATATCCCCGTTGAGGTAACTTAGTGTTTTATGAAAGTTCTTCGGTTTCATGCTAATCGAAAATGGTTGTTATTAAGACTTGATCAACCTTATTAATGGATCATTTTTGAGAGGTATGAAGTTGTTGAATTTAATAAGCACTATCTTCTGTCCTTACCTTTTGTTTTTTCTTTGTCTTAGTTAAATAAAATAAATTGCCATGTTTTTTCTGTTTTCTGATTTTCCCGTGCAATAAAAATGACCCAAAAATAAAAGTTCTCAGAATGCCTTGAAAATTTAATATGATTTTTTTCTGATTATTTGAGAATTTTTGATGCTAATAACATCAGAGGGGGGGGGGGGTGCACCAGGTGGGCACAACCCACCTGGACGCGCCAGCACCCCCAGGCGCGCCCTGGTGGGTTGTGGTCCCCACATGGGTCCCCTCACTTATCTCTTTAGCCCATGTCATCACTTACCTCCAGAAAAAATTCACCATTGCTCTCTCTCTCGTGTTCTTGCTCTCAAACCCGAGGATTTCAATCTCTTTGCTCGAAGCTCCGTTTTCGAAACTGTTTTAGGGGATTGCTACTTGGTATGTAACTCCTCCATTGGTCCAATTAGTTTTTTCTTTAGTGGTTTATATTTTGAATAATTAGCTACTCTTGGTGCTGCTGTAGATGAGCTTGCATGTTGAATTCTTAGAGTCCTAAGTAGTTTGAATGCTTGATATGGTCTCTATGCATCCCTATGAGTAGTTGCTATCGATCTTGTGAAGTTTTGTTGAGAAGATTTTGTGGACTAAAAATTTCAGAATTCTATTCATAGGAAAAAGATGAGTTTCTTTAGGAAGTTTGCTTCCAAGAAGAGCTCCAAGGGAGTCATTGGGGAGTCATCAGACAATGATCTTCGCACCCGGAGAATGGCGGAGGTCCAGCCGTGCGAATGGCCTCACAACCCATTCATGGATGGAGCTGGAATCCGTCACGAGTTTGCACAATTTGCTGCTAATACCGGCCTCACCGACTTCATCGCAGCTAAGGGTGAACAGTATCATCTCCTCACAAATTCCTTTGTGCAAAGTTTCCATTTTTTGAGTAGGAATAACCCTCCTGAGGTGCAGTTTAATCTTTATGCTGAACCCCGTCAGATACCACTTACTGAATTTTGCGACATATGCTTGATCCCTTCTAACGGGGAAATAAGGGAGCCTAGACCTGCAGAGTTCGAGGGCTTTTATCGTACTTTGTCCGTGGGAGACGAGAGAGAGGTGTCGAGTGTCACTGCCACTAGCTTGCATTTTCCTTCTGTGCATTATTTTGCTCTATTCATTGCAAAGTGTTTACTTTCTAGAGAGAAGGTTGGTGCACTCAGTGCCCCAAATTTCGCTGTCTTACGCCGCGCGCTTTACTACGATAAAACTTATAGTTTAGGAGCTATTGTGACACGTCGCCTTCACCTTAACAGGTCCAAGGGTAAAATTCATGGCGGCATTTATGCTACCCGCTTAGCGAGTCACTTTAACGTTCAGATACGCCAGCATGATTATCCCTTGCCCAAGGTTTACTTAGATCGCCAGGCTATGGCACATCATCACTTTATTGATGGCGAGAACACTACTATAGATGTTCCTTATAACCTAGTCTTTAGCGAAATCACTCGTGATGTTATTCCGTTGCCTGCACCTGCTTTATTTGATTCTATTGCCAGGGGCGGATACAGGATCATGCCTGAGGACATTGTCGTATACCGGAACAACTAGGCGGCAGCAGAGGAGGAGCCTCAGGAGTGGGACGCTCAGGTGCCCGCTCCACAGCACTTCGGGATGGGATCAGATGGCTACTACGAGTGGTGATTACCAGGCTAGGGCAAAAGCCTATGCTTGGGGGAGTACGTATTTCCACCGACATTACATTCATGTTCACACATTTGATTTCAGTTGTCGGTGTCCACACTTTTCATTGTATCATCCATGCTAGATTTATTTTCTTATTTTCTTCTTATGTGTTTGAAAAACTTCGAGAAAACTCAAAAATATTTCTTGCTTCTTTTCAGTTTTTCTTTCTAGTTTAATTAGTTGTAGTATTAAAAGAAAACACAAAAAGATTTCCTTGTTCTTCTTTTGTTAGTTGAGAGCTTTCCCGTGTAAATAGTTTTTCTCGTTTTTGTTTTTCTTTTCTTTAATTTGCTTTCTTCAAGAAAAACTAAAAACTTCAAAAATATTTTAGTGTGTTTCTCTGAAATTCTTTTCCTCTTATTGAGTCATACCGAGGAGAAGACCACGATGAAAATGTTGAGTGGCTCTCATATGCATTATTGATGATCTAACAAAGAGCTCAAATTGCTTTGTCTTCTCCTCTTGAATAAAATGTTTGCAGATTCCAGCTTAGTCCACGACACTCTCGCACTATTATTACTTTCATATCATTCGGTCGTGCAAGTGAAAAGCAATAATGATGATATTTGGTGAACTGGTTGTGGCAGAGAGAAACGGGTATGAACTCAACTTGTTCTGTTTTTGTAAATATGTTTAAACTAGTATCCATGATTCAGCCTATTATGATCAAACATGTTTGCAATGACAATTAGAGACTATAGTTTCTCATGCCATGCTTAAGTAGCTAGGAGTGGATAATGATTTATCTTGGATGTCAACATTGCGTTAAAATGATTGTGATGTAGTATGATGATAGTAGGTTCCTCCTCTAATGTTCGGTGGCTTGACTTGGCACATGTCCACGCATGTAGTTGAATCAAAACCAACATAGCCTCTATGATATTTTGTTCATGGTGTTCATATCCTACTCATGCTAGTATCCAATGTTACTTATGCATAATGCATGTTCATGACCGTTTTCGCTCTCTAGCTGACCGCTTCTCAACCTATCTGCTAGCCTTCGCCTGTACTAAGCGGGAATACTGCTTGTGCATCAAAATCCTAAAACCAAAGTTATTCAGATGAGTCCACCATACCCACCTATATGCGGTATTACCCTGCCGCACTAAGTAAATTTGCATGTGCCACCTCTAAAAACTTTAAATAAACACCTTTTTTTGTGTGCCTGGATTGTTCATAGAGTGACAGGAGGTAGTCAATATCTTCCATGCTAAGCGGGTTATTCTCATGATGAGTGTTTATTCACTCGTCCTTGCACGAGAGGGGCGGTAACAGGGATGCCCAGTCGCGAATTATTTTTTTTTGCAAATAATTAAACAAAACTCCTCCAGGATTGTTGTTGGTATGGACGGTACCCATAGATTCGGCTAGCTGTGGAGTGTGTATGTTGGTGGAGGGGGAGTAAACATTTACTTTTATCGCTTAGGAACCGCCACTAATGTGTTAAGCATTTCTCAAAATTTCATTTATCTCTGTTTAAAAAAATATGAGCTCTGGCACCGCTGCAAATCACTGCTTCCCTCTGCGAAGAGACTATCTATTTACTTTTATGTTGAGTCATCACCTTCTCAAATAAGCGCCAGACCTGAGAGCACTATTGTCATCCTCATGCATTGTGTGTAGCTAATGTTGGATGCATCATGACTGGATCTTTTCTACCATGAATTACAATGTTTAGTCGCTGCTTGAACTTTGGAGGTGCTCTGCATTTATATTTTGCGGTCTCAGAAAGGCTAGCGAGATACCACTATTGTCATATTATATCATGGTTGTTTTGACAAAATATTGTCTTTTGAGATATCTTATTATTGCTCGCTAGCTGATTATGTCATTGATATGAGTTAATATAATTTTTAAGAGTCATTGTCGACATGGTTAGTCATGATCTTTGCTGAAAACCTGGGTGCTACTTAAGCTTTTTTATGTAAACAAGAGAAAAAGAGTTCGTAAAAGTTTTTATTTTTTACTTTCAGTTTATCAACTGAATTGCTTGAGGACAAGCAAAGGTTTAAGTTGGGGGAGTTGATACGTCTTCGTCGTATCTACTTTTCCTAACACTTTTTCTCTTGTTTTGGACTCTAATTTGCATGATTTGGATGAAACTAACCCGGACTGACGCTGTTTTCAGCAGAACTACCATGGTATTGTTTTTTGTGCAGAAATAAAAGTTCTCGGTTTGGAACGAAACTTTACGAGGATTTTTTATATAATAAAAGAGAATTACTGGAGCCAAGAACCACTGGAGGAGGGCCCCTGGGTGGGCACAACCCACCAGGGCGCGCCCCCCTCCTGGCGCACCCAGGTGGGTTGTCCCCACCTGGTGGCCCCGCTGACCCTATCCCCGATGCTATAAATTCACATTTTCTTAGAAAAAAAGGAGAAAAATAATTATCATGTTTCACGAGACAGAGCCGCCGGAACCTCCTGTTCTTCATCGGGAGGCCAGATCAGGAGTCTGTTTGGGGCTCCGGAGAGGGGGATCTTCGATCTTCTTCATCACCAACCCTTCTCCATCGCCAATTCCATGATGCTCCCACCGGGAGTGAGTAATTCCTTCATAGGCTCGCTGGTCGGTGAGGAGTTGGATAAGATTCATCATGTAATCGAGTTAGTTTTGTTAGGGCTTGATCCCTAGTATCCGTATGTTCTGAGATTGATGTTGCTATGACTTTGCCATGCTTAATACTTGTCACTTTGGGCCCGGGTGCCATGATTTCAGATCTGAACCGTTTATGTTATCACCATTATATCTATGTTCAAGATCCGATCTTGCAAGTTATAGTCACCTATTACGTGTTATGATCCGCAAACCCTGGAGAGACAGAAGTCGGGATACTTTCCGGTGATGACCGTAGTTTGAGGAGTTCATGTATTCACTATGTGTTAATGCTTTGTACCGGTTCTCTATTAAAAGAAGGCCTTAATATCCCTTAGTTTTCATATGGACCCCACTGCCACAGGAGGGTAGGACAAAAGATGTCATGCAAGTTCTTTCCATAAGCACGTATGACTATTTACGGAATACATGCCTACATTATATTTATGAATTGGAGCTAGTGTCGTATCGCTCTAGGTTATGACTGTTATATGATGAATATCATCCAACGAATTCACTGATCCAATGCCTACGAATTTTCCATATATTGTTCTTGCTAGGTTACTACCGTTACTGCTACTGTTACTGTTACTACTGCTATCAAAACTATCATACTACTTTGCTACTAATCACTTTGCTGCAGATAATTAAATCTCCAGGTGTTGTTGAATTGACAACTCAGCTGCTAATACTTGCAAATATTCTTTGGCTCCCCTTGTGTCGAATCAATAAATTTGGGTTGAATACTCTACCCTCGAAAACTGTTGCGATCCCCTATACTTGTGGGTTATCACTTTTCTACACGAAATAACCAACTACTTAATAAGAAATTCAAGATCCATGTTATGTTAGTTATCGCTACTGTGTCACCCTCTCTATGGAACTTAAGCTAATATTCAATTGAACCTTATGAAAATTGTTTCACCTTTGAGAACTAATTTTTTTTCAATTGAACAGTTCGTTTTTGCATAAGATGGAAATACATTTTTTTTAACAAACGATTGTTTGTTAGCTCTCGTGAAGCAAAAGCATCAGTAAGATTTCATTCCTCCTTGACTTCATCCTAACAGATGTACGGAGGATTTCCTTGAGTAGACAATAACCTGTTTGGAAAAAACATATATGGTATTTAAGCTAGCTAATGTTAGTCCCAACCATTTTCGCAAAAATAAATTAGCTTAAAACTGATGAGGTATATAGTTCCTTTACACATACAAATAAAACAAACAGTTGGCTATTGGGGTTTTCTATTTTTTTTCTCAGGCAACAATATATTAGGTTTGCACTGCATCTAGTACTATTTTTATGCTCCATTACAGACTACTAATTATGGAAAACAATAAATCGCTTGTAAAGAAAATAAATAAATAGTGGGAAATAGATGCATGTAGCATAACATACATGATCTTGCTAACACACCACTGGATATGAGTACCACTACTTCTCAATCAGATCACCAAATAGCCACTTGTTTAGTATGACCATTGATACTCAACTATTTCCTGTAGTCTACAAAGGACATTTTTCCTTGCCAAAGTCAGAGCTGAATAATTTGAACGTATACTAATTTTCCCCAAAATAAATTAATACTACAATTTGACATACGAAGCAGTGAAAGGAGACATATGTTCAGACCCATTCAGTGAAGGCTTCAGCTTCGGCGAGACGGTAAAAAAAACATGTAAGATGCAGCCACGCAAAGCATTGGCATAACTGTAACCACACGAATAGCTCAATTGATGAACCCACCATTGTTGTGTGTGTGACGTCTTGGTCCCCAATGCTCCCATGGCTAGACAACCTAGCATGCTGCAGCGATCTTGAATATTGACATGGCCACTGTAATAAACGCCAACTACATGACCAATTTGATCATCAGCAGAGCTATTAGGAAATGATGCATGCTGGACTCCATGGACTTCTACTGGAGCTCTTCAATGCCGTTTAGATCAGGCGTGGTGGATGGACGCAGCTTGCTGTTTGCGCAAGATTAAAAGCGTTGTAAAAAGGAGCCAGTGTTGTACATGACAAAGGAGGCCGCAGTAGCATATCCGTGGCAGGTGAGAAGATAGAACCACAGCAGCGTGGGAGGTACTTTGGGGACCACATGGTGCGATCATTCTTATGTAGACCCTCCCTTCTGCAGCCTCAGAAACAATGCGCCTGTCCCTTCTGATTCAAGGTTGAAAATACCGTCGATGAACCTTCTTCTATGATACATGCCACATGGTCTGCGCAGCAGAATCAATCAGCCAAGGTTGTTCTGTACGTGTGTGTTCAAATCATTATCGTCAACTTTGTGCAAGGATCGATGAAGCAAAAATTGACCTTCAAGTTTCAGTACGTGCATGCTGTTGTTGTACAAAGCACGGGCTAGTAGTAATGCAAGAGCGGAAATCTGCTAGTTTCGTCGAATCTTTGTGGTTATCACCGAAGACACTCGATGGCATGAGGATGTACTAACTTACCTTATGCATCAACTACTTGCATCCCTTAATCCCGAAGTATCTTCCAAATAGGTTTGGCCTGAAGAAAGAACATGAACCTCAGTTTGGACTTCGAAGGGGCAGGAGTGTGGCTGGAGCTAGAGGACGACCACCATCCCACGTCATGACCTTTAGCAGGCATCAGCCCCTATCATCCAACTATGAAGAAACGGCTTGAATTTATCTTGCTGGAAGCTCTTGCCGTTGGATGCATCCATCTTGCCATGTAGTGTCCTGAACGAAGTTGTTGCTGCTGGATCTGACCATGCGTCCAGCCAGATGCTTTGGAATTTGGAGTAGCCAAGGAGGGCGTGGGCATGGCCTTAATCTTTACAAACCCTAGCCCCAATTATGGTGGAGAACATGGAGGCATCGTTTACTGGATTGTAGTTTGGTTGGGACCTCCTGCTCTGCCGCATCAACCAAGATGAATTGCTGACAATGCATGGTTGGCTGGATTCTTTTTTAGATGGATTAATTCTTTGAGATTATAGAGGTACGGGAGAAGAAGACATGACGCAGGACTCCTCTATTTTCTTTTAACGGGACTCCTCAAATTTTTTTTGTTGGACGTGGGACTTCTCCATATAACGATGTATGGTTAGATTGGCAATGCCCAGGATATCTAACGGGCATAATTAGTTTTTACAGGATTAAATGTAGAGCCTCCAATGGTGCCTCCAATTAGTAAATATAAGATGATTTCATATTCAAACTAGCTTCTTTGAATCACTACTCTTGCATATTGATTGTTAAGAGGTCCAGTTACTCATCCATAGGGCCAAGAGGAAGTGGTATGCTGAGTTTGAAAATGGGCCATGGATTTTCGTCGAGGGCTCATCTTGGCGCCCCATTATTTGGTTTTTCTTTCTCTTTTCTTTGTCACTGTCACCTCTCTTAGCATCCCAGGGTTTTCCTTTATTCCTTGATTCGATACAATTAATATAAAATATAGAAAAAAGTCCATTTTACTACCCTGAATAAAGTTGGTGGTTCACATTACCCCCTCATCTATTTTTCTGTTCCTTTCACCCCCTAAACAAACCCATACCGGACGAAAGACCCCCCTGGGTGGTTTGTCACCACTTGCTGCTGATGTGGCATTGGTCAATGGTGGTTTTGACCTGCGGGTGGGCCTCCCTTGTCAGGTGCGGCTGAGATTGAAGGGTGGGGCCTAGAGGAGGCAGGCCCACCTGGCAGGTCTGTCTCCTTCATCCGTCGCTCGCCCGCGGGACAGAGAGGAGCTCGGGCGCTCGTCTCTGTGGCACAGGCCACCCCCGGCGGAGCTACGACCATCGGAGTGACCCCTGTGATGCGACACATCCTCCCATACGGTTCATGATGTCTGGGAACAACAGGGGCCAAGGCGGGATCGGGCAGGTCGGTCGGTGGTGTCGGCAGATGATGGGCATGGCCGCATCAGCAGAGGCCAAGGGGGGATGGGGAGATGGCTGGACGGCAGGGACGGCGGGGCATCGGAGCAGGCCGGTGCACTGGTTGTCCTGTTCGACGGCAGCAGCGGGCGGCGGAGCATGGCCATGCAGGGAGAGGTCCTCGGGGGCGTGTGGCTCCAAGTGGACTAGCTCGTCTGCTTTAGGGGAGCACCATGGTGCCTGGGAACTAGAAGACGAGAATCAGGGGTCACTAGAGGATGAGATCAAGGAGGCGGCGCTCGATGTCGGGGGAGGGGAAGAAGACATGGGCAAGGGCGATTTACAGCAATTCAAACTAATTCCTTTGGCAGGAATGTGTACTGGATCAACGCAAAGCTCTCGGACAAGGTTTCACATCGAGGAGGAGGCGGTGGCCGCGCGGACAAATAACTACAGCGGGCGCCAGAGCTTGGCCATGCGGGAAGTGGTCCTTGGGGACGCGCTGCTCCAGATGGAGGGGATGATTAGCTTCAGGGGAGCACGATGGTGCTCGGGAAGAAGAGGAGGAGAATCGGGGGTCACCGGACGAAGAGATCGAGGTGGCAGTGGTCGATGCCTGAGGCAAGGAAGAAGACATGGGTGACGGTGATTTGCGGCGACCCGAAGAAATTCATTTTCCAGGAATGTATAGCTGAGCGAGGTGAACCTCTTGGACAAGATTTCAACATGAGGACGAGGCGCTAGCCGCGCGGACGAAGAACGGCAGCGCCATCGGCATGAACTAAGCGCCGGCTGCGCTCTTCACCTGACCACAGGGCCCCGTTGGTCAACAAACCACTTTGACAATGTCCACGTCAGCAAACCACCCGAGAAAACCCGCCCAAGACTATTTCTGAATGGTATTGGATAGATCAGGGGGTTAAGTGAACCAAAAAAAAGTTCAAGGGGTTATGCGAACAACCCATTTTCTTCAGGGGAGTAAAATGGACTTTTTTCTAAAATATATAGTAGGGAAAATTTCCCTTTGGTAGTCTGGAATTCCCTACAAAAAAACTACTTGAGGTTTGACAAAAGAGAGACACCACTATTGAAATCCATAGATCACATTCCCGACAAAAGAGGTTGGACAATAAGTACATATCCAGTGGAGCTACTGTACCATACAGATAGAATGGGCAGGTGTTGTATGTTGAAGTCGAGCCCGACTTGTATGGCCCAGCCCGGTTATTGAACCCAAGCAGCAGGTCCCTCATCCATACCATTTTTTATAGATAAACAAAAGCAGCAACTGTGGGAAGAGTAGCAGAGCCGTGCGAAGCCATCGCCCGAGGGGTGAGAGGGGTCGCTGCCACCGACCACCGCATCACCGTTCACGGCGGACCATCACTGCCGCTTGCGCAAACTCGCTCTACAAGTTTCGGGTTGTTCCTATGCACTCTCACATCACATCCCTTCCTTCATCCATCCGTGTATCCTCTGTTTGCTACCCGTTGTGCGATTGTCCTCGGAGGAAAGAGACCTACTGGAATCGTGTTGCCAGGTTGGATTCTCTTTAGCTTCAGTGTAATGGAAGAAACCTAGAATGGGTGGGACTGGCCAACTGATTGATTGGTCAAGTAGGTCTGGCGAAGAAGCAGCGTGCGCCTCCCTTGACTAGTGTCGCTACAACCCTAGCATGAGTAACTCCACTTTGATTTTGTAGGATGGTCTCAGGGTGCTGCATAAAATGGTATGCGGATTAGCACCTCACTGATCGAATTTCGATTCCTCCATAAAACAAGAGGATTTTTCATTCTTCACATATATTGATAGGCCTCTCGCAAAAAACATAAATATTGATAGGACAACAAGGAGTGTTATAATCCTCAACCTTTTTAATCTCATGTCCACGTTCCCCTGCATCCTCACCTAAACCCTAGTTTTTCCCTTCTCTTCCTCCATCAATTGATCCTATGTTTGGTACACCGTCATGCAATTTTCCTTATGGGAAAGAGACCCGAGTCATGTTGCTAGTTCACACAAGAAGGGATCTCATACTTAAATAGGGCATGAGTGTTATGAATGTCAGCAACTACACCACTCACAGTGGAATTAAATGATGACAACCATTGGAGCATGTGATGTTTCCTGAAGCAACGATGATGTCCTGGCCACACACAGTGTTGATCACTCGGTGACCACCTATAAATAACAAGCCTATTGTTCATGTAGAAGGATCAAATTTAGTTGGTAGGGAGACTGGTAGAGGATGGCAAAGAAGGGGAGGAGAGCATCAATAACGAGTAGGGTGAATGGCACCGTCAGTCACACATCCTGATCTAGCGGCAGAATGAGATGTATTGGAAAATTAAGCCAGAAGCACACATAGAAGCATAGTCCATGGACACAGAGATGAACTAGCACCTGCTGAATAAGCCACGTTTCTTATTACCGGGCACAAAGATCGGGGCTCTATGTTGCCGAGACGGTAGATCATATATGACACTACACCATGGTTGTCAATCGGAGGCATTTTGGTAAAGGCGTATCTGAAAATGCCTCCAAATTGTATATAAGAAGGCACTTTTTCGGTTTGCCTCAGATCCCTGTATATAAGAAGGCACTTTTTTTATTTGCCTCAGATTCCTGTATATAAGAAGGCATTTCAGGAAAATGCCTTCGATTGTAGGTAGCTTTCACGGCATTTTCTCAAATTGCCACTAAATAGACATGAATCGGAGGTGTTTTCAAGAAAAGCCTTCAAATCGAAGGTTTTGAGGTGTTTTTTTAATCGCCTCAGCGGCGCCGGTGTAAAGGACGGCGCCACTAATTGGGCGCACGGCCGTTGCTGTGGCGACGGACTGGGACGGCGGCGGCGGACTGGGATGGCGTCACCAGACAGTTGCTCAGGTGACGAGCAGCCACTAATTGGGCGCACGGCCGTTGCTGCGGCGACGGACTGGGATGGCGCCGCCGGACAGTTGCTCAGGCGACGAGCAGCTGCAAACTGGCCCCGTTTTGCGGCTCCTGCGCCCGTTTATCCCAGCTTTGGCAGCCGGCGATGCATGCATTTTCAGATGGTTAAGCGCTTTGTTGCTTGCTAAATAATATGGCTTAGGCGGTGTAGTGGTAGGCGTGCAACAAAGTATTCCAACTGATGCTGCGCTCGTATCCCGTATGACTCTTGACTTGTTCCTTTTTCTTGCGCGCGAGCTGACGCTACAAAGTTAGTCCCATACCGCTTACGGAGCAAGAGTCAGACCTACTTAAAAAGGAGGACAAGGTCAACAGTTTCAAGGATGACAGCTACAGGTGGCCTTTCGTGCAGGCTGGTTGATTTAGAATTCACTTTCACTTGGTGGTCCGGGGCCCAAGCTTAATGCTAAATAGCTAAGTGGCTAGACGCTGTAATATATGAAGAGCTGCGTGTAGCCTCCTCTCTTAGGACGAGAGAGTGACATGGAAAAAGTATTGACGTGACAAGGATCCTGACCGGTGATTTGACTGGATTTAAATAATTATTCTCTCGACCTGATTAGCAGAACGTGGGAGCTTTGGAGGCACTTTGAAAAACGCCGCCGATTGTCAGTCTTTGGAGACGATACTGAACTTCAGGGTTATTTCTAGCGTTTTGGAGGAACGCCTCCAAAAACATGTAAAGGCATTTCTGTGTCATCTAGAGGCATTTTTTAGAATGCCTCGTGATGTCTGCCGTGTTGCAGTGTGAGTCTTGTATACCGTTGTGCCCATGTAATCATGAATGCTCCACTGTTGAATTTACAGAGTACAGGAGACCACAGTTCTACTGCGGTTCCTGCATATTATTTGGCATGAACTTTTGATAAAAAATATCCAACATGAAGATTTTGTAGAGAAATACAAAGATCATTTTGATTTTCAAACAAATTGAAACCTACGGCTCACCTTTCCATCAACACAAAAGGGAATAGGCCAATCACGGTTGGGGCTGGCGCAAGATCGCAGTTGGGGCACCATGCATGCGGTTGTGCCATGCGAGGCGCCACCATGTAGTTACACTCATGATTACTACAAACCGTCATGCGAACGTGTTCATATTCCCGGCTGCCATTAACTATGTAAATTCAGCCTTTCGATGTCTTGACAACCCTAAGAACCACACTCACGAAAACATTGCGTATATAGAGAGGATCGAGGCTTCTCCATTGGCGTTTCTAGGGACAAATTCTTACCAGCACTTCACCCAAATTCTCATGTAAAGGCATTTCTGTGTCATCTAGAGGCATTTTTTAGAATGCCTCGTGATGTCTGCCGTGTTGCAGTGTGAGTCTTGTATACCGTTGTGCCCATGTAATCATGAATGCTCCACTGTTGAATTTACAGAGTACAGGAGACCACAGTTCTACTGCGGTTCCTGCATATTATTTGGCATGAACTTTCGATAAAAAATATCCAACATGAAGATTTTGTAGAGAAATACAAAGATCATTTTGATTTTCAAACAAATTGAAACCTACCGCTCACCTTTCCATCAACACAAAAGGGAATAGGCCAATCACGGTTGGGGCTGGCGCAAGATCGCAGTTGGGGCACCATGCATGCGGTTGTGCCATGCGAGGCGCCACCATGTAGTTACACTCATGATTACTACAAACCGTCATGCGAACGTGTTCATATTCCCGGCTGCCATTAACTATGTAAATTCAGCCTTTCGATGTCTTGACAACCCTAAGAACCACACTCACGAAAACATTGCGTATATAGAGAGGATCGAGGCTTCTCCATTGGCGTTTCTAGGGACAAATTCTTACCAGCACTTCACCCAACATTTCACTATGCCATCCCATGGCAAGACGAACCTCGCGGTGGTGTAAATAAACGAGCTGCGCTGGGTGGACCCTTGCATCATCAAGTTCGAGCGGTTCCTAGAGAGGACAAGTACAAGGTGACTGGGTTCGGTCTCGAGTACACCGCAGGCGTGCCAGGCATGAAAAGAAGGCCATCGTCGCACAGCGGTGTGTGCGCCATCACATCCTCATCTACCACTACTTCAAGGTCACGATGCCTTGTGAAGTTTCGCCAAGTTTGTGAATAGGCAGCATTACGTATTCACTACGATGGACACCACTAACGATACAAAGATGCTCCATAACTTGGACATCTTGTGCCAAAATCTTGTGAATATCTAGAAGCAATACAAAATCATCGATAAGAGGAAGAGATGAACTCCTTGTCCGACCATGCTGCGGCCACCATCGACCCCTTATACGCCGGTATGAAGGACGCCTACACAAGCGATGACATGTATAGGCAGATCATTGACATGAGGACGTGACTCCTTCCCCTTGCTGCTGAGGCATTGCGCAGCGTCAACATCATCTGTGGCAAGCATGCCAAGAAGTGGTAGATGATCAATGATAATTTCCTAGTTTATGTAATTATGCAACGAGATGTGCAATGTGATGTTTAGTTACTTATGTAATGGATGCTTAGTTTAGTTTTGCAATGATGTTTTATAAGTATATGTTAGTGGTTTGCAGACAAAGCATGTTGTTGTTGTGCAGACAGAGCAAGTCACATCACAAAGGATTCACCTAACAGGTGTGAGATGGTTACCAAGATCGCACACAGTTCCTTCAGTTTAATTGTGTGGCCACAAGAGCACACAGTTCTCAACGAACAATCGTGTGCATTGTCCCAATTAATTGCACACGTTTTGTGCAGACTCAAAGACGTGTGGGAAACTTTGCAACGGTAGGCCGATTAAGCACTGTCTGTGGTGCTCCCATCATCGCAGACAATTGGTTCCTAGCAACCGTTTGACAAGCAACACACAGCTCGTGTGGGGACGAAGCGTGTGTGTTATTTCAACTTATCGCACGTAGTTCCTATGAAAGAAGTGTGTCCCATATCGCACACGCATGTCCTTTCTAAATTGTGCGGATGGATAGGCCATCAGACACATTTCTTTTTTTAACAGACTATTTTATTTTTCTGCCAGTTCTGATGTCTACATCACACACAGTTTATTCTAAAGGGTTGGCATAGGTGTGTCTTCATAGCAGGGTTCTGCCCTGCACTGGTGGCACCTCTGGCGTGAACATGAATCGGCCACACCACTGGTGGAGGTACTGGCGACGACAACCCGTCACGGTGGGGCGCCTCCCACGGTCCACGTGCAGGACCCTCAAATACCACTCCATGATTACAAGACTAGCACATATGCAGAGAGTTCGAGCAGCACCCTGTTCATGGCCGCGGCCCTCCTTGCTTTCTTTCTCGTGGCCATCGGCCCCCTGCACCTCTAAACCTTGGCCCTTCGCTTCCTCTCGCTGCTTTCAGCCATCGCACCAAAGGACTTGTCTCTGTTGAGGTATGGTACGTGACATGTGTACGTGAGATAATTGTAACTTATATCCCCAGTGTTCAGGAGGCGATCCTATCCATCGCCACTAGCCCAATCATGTTGGGGCCTCACGTTATTTGTACATATAACTCCATGACAATCAATACAGTGAACATATTCATCTGTCTTCTTGGTAATCAGAGCCTCTCTCTCCCCCTCATGTCGACCAGTGCCGCTCACTCTGTCACTGCCTCGCCGCCGCTTACCGGTGATCGTGATGAGCAGCCCGCTGCCGCGCGACCTCAAGTGAGGGCTGCCGGCGATCTGCCAATCGTCTTTGATGGACCCCCTCTTGCGCCCCTCCCAACCAACCTTGTCTCGACGATCCCATTTTCCGTCCTCTTTGTCTCAGGCGTCCCTGTTGCCGCTCTTCCGTCCAACATCACCGGCGTAGTCAACTTCAAGCTGGCGCTCGGCGGCGCCAATTTCACCCACGGGCGGAACTACATCAACCTCCTGCTAGCCCGGTACCATGCGGAGGATCACGTCTGGGACCGACTGAGCTGTGGTTCTTCTCCACCATCATGGGACACCTCCTCGACATCGTCGCTCCGGCCGGCTCGACGACAGACTCGATCTGGGCATGGCTTCACTTTATGTGTGGACCATTGGAGCAATGAAACTAGAAACCATTGAACAAACCACTACTATTTGTGGATCATTAATTGGAGCTATATGTGTTCAAGTCATTGTACTTTAATGAAGACGCCATTGTCGTAGATATCATCACTCAAGTGGCATATGAGAGGTTCCAATTGTCAAAGTTTCATATGCTGTCCACAGATACCAGGCAACAATACACATAGGTATACTTAGTTGCCCTCACTACTCCTCTAGCATTACGCAACCCTAATCTCCTTGTCATAAACTGACCGCATAACTTCTTTTGGTGTGTTGGTAGTCACTCATGGTTGATGCCCAGCTCTTGCGATGGAAGTGGAACAATCAAGTAAACTCTGGCTCTCGAAGGTCGGGTCTTTATCTTGGAGTCTGGTGGCATGCTCTTTGCAAGCACTTGACACCTAGGATTTGACTCAAAAATGGCAGTTCTTTGGGAATAAATTACCATCCAAAATCGTGCTAACCTAAATCTGGTGGCATGTGGCGATGCTTCTCTTGCCGCAGGATTGTAGACGTGATATTTTGGGTTGATTTTTATACCATCGTTGGTTTTGTATGAGAACTACATATTTTCGAGTGAAAATGCATCATTTACGACAAGCGTTGTACACTAGGTCCAACGTATTGAGATGCACTTTTTTAGAAAAGCATATAACCTTCGACCTCTGCATCAATTGATGCACACATAATGAAACTGATGACAATCATGGTGTTTAAAGTGTTCAATAGCCTATCATTATGATACTTTTCAATAGAATAATATAAAGTGTAATAAAGCATAAAAATAAGTCTTTTACGGTAGTTTGTCTGAAAAACAACTATAAATAAGTTATTTAGTAGCCTTTTCCATACATAAGTTATAATTGAGTTAGACCGTACAAATGTCAGTGTTCACTACCTCACCGGTTTAAGTTTGCCAAAACTCACTTGATGTAGATAAGTCTTGGAGATCAAGGTGACTAAAGTGCATGTTTAAACAACTACTCCTAGATTGAAACAGAACATTATTAAGCAATATATACACAGGTTTCCTACATGATAGTACACAAGTTTCACCCAACTCTAATCCATTGATATTTTTTATGAAATGTAGCAACAAACCTCCAGAGCCGGGAACTTACAGGGGAAAACCAGGAAGAGAAAGAACGAATCACACTGGAATAGCTAAAACTGCAGCAAGACATCGGACGGGAGAAAATCATGGGAGATACAATGCTGGAAAGAACACCGCTTGCAAACATTGATCTTGTTGACGCAACCAACATGGAGGAGTATTTCAGCTTCTACCGTTGCGGAAAAAAATTTGATGTAGAACTCATGACAGCATGAATTTGGAATGGCTCCATTGTCATAGTTTGCTAGCAACATTCCCCTTAGGGTTGCTCATAATTAGATATGCCATGCATGTGATAGATGTCGACAGCTACACGACTTTCCGTACAATGAAACGATCACAACCGTTCGCATGTGCTGTTTGGTGAAGCAATTATGATATCTTGGCCACACAAAATGTTGGATACTAGTTGACCTCATATACTCGCTCCATTCCTTTATGTAAGGTGTATTATTTTCGGCACGGTGCCCAAGGCACATAATTATAGGCAAGTTAAGAGTAAATTACCCTTGGCAAATTTGTTGGTTAGTGGCATACTTGCCATGTAACGGGTCACACTTAGTTAGTGTGTGGGGGGGGGGGGGGGGGGGGGCAAAGGAGGATGAGATAGTGTGGGAGGACATCACCGGTGATGAGTGAGGTGAACTACACCGATGCACAATCTGACGGGAAATGGGATGCATTGGTAATTTGATATGGGGATATGCATAGAAACGTAGTCCTTGTACAAAAGAAAGATAAAGCTAGCAAGTATCAAACCAATGGCACTTCTATATTACATGCCTTGTACAAAAGATAAAGCCGGAGCGAGAGCGGAGGATCCCGGCGGAGTTTGGAGGGATCCAAGGCGCTCATGGCGGGGGAAAGGGCATCCCCATGGGCGCAAAGTACCCCAGCCATGGCTGCTGCGACCCACGGCCGCCCCCACTCGGGGCGTCCCCATGGTCGCGTCAGCGCCCGCGCGACCACCGGAGCTGTTGCCGCCGTTGTGTGGTGATCCTCCATGGCCACCACTTCCAAAAGGGTCGTGGTCGCCACCACCAGGGAAGGAGCGGTCGCCACGGTCGCTACCATGGCCGCCGTTGCGGTCGCCATTGCGGCTACAACCATTGCGCTCGTCTGGGGAGTGCACGGCAAGGACCTGGGCACCCTAAGCGCGCGCCTTCTTCTCGATGGCGAGTTCGGCGAGAACCAGCCGCGACCGGGCCTGGGCGAACGTCGGCAGTGGGACGTGGACTGGAGGATCGCCGCCTGAAGCTCAAATTTCTCGAGCCATCTAGCATCTGGAGAGTGAGAGTACGGTCACTGACCGGCTCCCGAACGTCATCGAGGGCTGCAGCAATACCTTGGAGTTGGCGGCAATAATCGTTGATGGAGTGGTCACCGCGTAGAGCCGCCCGGAACTCCTGCCCGAGGTGCATGGCGAGCTCCACCTTGTTCTCCAGGAAGTACTCATGGAGGCGCTGCCAAATGGTGTAGGCGATGGAGTCGGCCTGTGCGACAATGTCGAGGAGGCCGCCGGCGATC
Source organism: Thinopyrum elongatum (assembly GCA_011799875.1). Classification (NCBI taxonomy): domain Eukaryota; kingdom Viridiplantae; phylum Streptophyta; class Magnoliopsida; order Poales; family Poaceae; genus Thinopyrum; species Thinopyrum elongatum. Next base: position 45,301,416 of record CM022303.1, on the reverse strand, counting down.
ATAGAGAAGAATCACAACATGATCGTGTTGTCATCATCGTGCCATGTGGGGTTGGAGAGTTGGGCAGCGGCGCCGTCGCGGACGTGGTCCTCGGCGTGGAAGCAGGCGAAGAGTAGGTTCAGATAGTTTCTCCACCGGATGAAATTGGCCACGTCCAGGGACATCTTAATGTCTACCACATGCATGATGCTGGAGGAAAGCCCCCGGCGGGCACAACGGTGAGGGGTAGTGAGAGAGGTATGTCGTGGAGGGAAGTGGGTGGGTTGGTGGCGAGTGCCAAGGCGTCGGAGGAGGGGAGGTCGAGGGTAGGGGCCGCGCGAGGGAGCGCTGCAGAGGCCGCAGGAGGAGATGCGGCGGCAGCTAGCTCCTCGACCGAAAGAGTGCGGCCATCGCCGCCGTCCGCGAGCGGAGGGGAGTGTGGGCTATTCCACATGGAGGAGGAGAGGAACGCCGGCTCTGATTACCAAGAAGGAAGGTGAAACCCTGCCGCTGTCGTGTTACATCTCAGGTGTGATACATCCAATAAGATACATACTGAGAGGAAACCAGCCTCCTCAGAGATTAGGTGTTCTGGGCCGTTGGATCGGTTTTTGGATGCGTTTTGGGCCGTTCGATCACGAGATGGAAGGATCTGGGACGCTGGATCAAAATGTCGTACTGTAGATCGAAACAGTGCGCCTCCAACGACAAATATCACGTGCCACCGCCAGTGAATTCAGTGTCCCACCGAGGGCATTATTGGGATTTCATGTCTGGGTCGTTGCATGTTGACAGCTGGTTGGCCTGTCGATCAATGAGGTGAGGGAGAGAGACTACCCTGCCTCTTCTTGCTCCTATTTTGGATCTTGCGCAACTCGTCCTCCTCTCGCCACCGTTCTACATCTCGCTGCCGTCGTTTTGCAGGTGACCTTGCCCATCGTTGCCCTCTTCTTCGCTCCTGTCGTTCTACATCTTTATCTTCCTCATCCTCCTCTTGACCTGACTGGTAGTCTTTGTTTGTCTACCGCTTGTTGTTTTGCAGGTACTTATCAGTGAATTTGTTGCCTCACGATTTCCCTCGGTTGGCTCCAGTGTGCAGGTGCACAAGTATAGTTGTTTTCTATGGTTTCATACTTGTTACATCATGTTTGGTGTCACTTGGATTTGTTTGAGGTGTGGGACTGCACCGTGGATCTGATCCGGATTGTTTTAGCTCGAATGTTGTCTTCTTTTCTACCTATTATTTCACTTTTGGTTAGCTGCTCCTTTGGATTTTTACCAGGGTGTTTTGGCTGGTCGCTAGGCCTTTGTTCCTTGGATTCTTGATGTCTCCTTTACTTTCTCTTCTTCTTCTTCTTCTTTCACTTTTATTTTCTTTTTCTTTGTCTTGACACTGAATTGTGTATGTGTTATTTTGCATGTACTAATTGTGGTGTGAGCTCAATGCAAAAGGCAAGCCTGAAGGTAGGCAATCATCATTAGCTAGGTAGTCGTACATGATGGTCTCTTAGCATAATCTGGAAGTATCTAATGCAGTACTCAATATCAGTAGTCATTTGAAAAATATGCCAGTGTCTTGTTTGTCACGTCCATTTTATTAATCTAGAAAAAACCGAGAGCATACCCTCACACTTTGATCGAACCAACATTGTTAACCTGGGATAAGTAGATATCAGTTGCACTTGATGGTTATACATATGGCTTTTCACAGTATCCGAAGTATTGCGCAGGAGCGAGATATTCAAATACCATCAGTAATTATTAGTGTTTCTTACACAACTCAGAAAACTTACATTTATCTAGAAGGGAATATAGAATCAAGAGCTAGAAATTAAAAAAGTGAAGATCATCAATCAATTGTAGATAGAATCCTATCTAATTAAAATAATCAGGTGCTATTACTTTTCTTATAGTATTAGAAGTTTTGTTAGTGCCCAAGCATCTGCATACCCAGATGTGATATGTCCAATTGAAAGGTAGCAATGTGTTAAGTTAAATGGTTTCCATACAGTTAACTTCGGTGTTTGCCTAATGGTTATTTTAACTTAAATGACCTGGTAATTGATGCACATCTGTTTTCACCCTCTATCCTGAAAAGTTGTTGCATGCTCGTTTTGTGTGCTTACATGTAAGGTTCATGTACCTAGTGTTCTTTCAGGTTATTGTCAACGGAAGCAGCTCAGATAGGGATTTAGAGGAAGCAACCTATAAATAGGGACACATTGGTTACTTTATCTCTAGGTACTTACTTTTCTTGCACTTCCCTTTCATTTGCCTGGATGCCAGGACTGGCTGCCTTGTGTTTACCATGGTGAGAAGTAGCAGCAGTAGGTTGTCTTAGTCCCAATGGCAATTTTCTTCATTGTTTTGTATTATTCAACCACATATTTGTCTCCTTCTGATGGCCTTGGTAAGATGAAAATCTGCAGTACCATATTGGCTCCCTCTGCCGCGCACCGTGGAGGAGGTAAGGGGCCGTTAGGCAGTAGATCAAACATTTGACGAGTGTCGCACGCCCACACTCGATGTCAGAGTGGTCAAATCACTGCAGTTTTATGGTGCCAAAAAATTGTTTTATTTTCCATGGTTGCAACTCTAGCTCTTCTCATTGCACATATGATCTTCACTTTCATAGATGTATTAGGGGGAGAAATCGATCTAGAAATGATATAAGATGCAGGTTATGATTTAAGGGTGTTTTTCACTCTATTACACCAATTGTAGGGTGTTTATTTTCACTGTGTTTGGGTGAACCTATGTTTGTTCCTTTTCATAAACAATTTGAGATTAAGTATGAATTAATGGAGTTGATTTTGGTCCCTATAGCCCTAATATGTGTTTTGCATTAACTGATGATCCCACTTTGATAGTTGAATTTCAGCTAATGTAGCTAACATGCGTTCATGCTTTAGTATCATTGATCAATTGTTACGCTTGATTTCATGTGTTGAAAGAAATTGAAAATTTGAAACATATGCCTTGATGTCAATAGTTGTGTTGTGTTGTGTTGTGTTGTGTTGTGTTGTTCCTTGCCGTTGGCCCATGGTGGTCATTATTTTCTGTCCAAGCAGCCAATTCTTGTTACGTATATTGGAAGTAGATTATGTATGGTGTGTATTTTTTGTCATAATAAATTCTGGTAGAGAAAGCTGGTATCCCTTAAAAGATGACACAATAATGTGAGGCCTCTTCTTGGTGGCCGATACTAGAATTGCCTGTGCTGACTTTTTATTCTTTTGTATGAAGGTTTTCTCTAAGTTAGCATTACTGTTTTGTTAACTATAGTGTCAACAAGGTCCGCATTCAGTCATGCACGCTGACCCCCCCCCCCCTCCTGGTATGGATTTCTTTCTTCCTTTGCCCATCTTGCTTTGTATTAGGGTAAAATAAATAAATAGAGGAACCAATTCTTTTAGCTTCATGAAGAAATTTACATTGTGTGTTTGACCTATGACCTGCTACTTTGATTTCGGATATTAGCCTTACATACATAGACTAATATGTCCCAAGACCTAGTTGCTCACAAATGAGGCTTTTAGCTTTCTAGGTTGTTCATCAGCATATTCTAAATGGATCATCCATTTTCTGGTCAGTACAATTAGTTGTATGTCAGCAGAGACCTGATAAGATCATTTGTTTTGTGCTCACTTCAGATGATTTACTCTTGTTTTGATTTGAGCATGCTGTTGGTCTAATTTCTAACTAGCATATCAATTCAGTTAGACTTTTAAGAATATGAATGCACAAGCTTTTTGAGGGAGCCCAGAGAGAAAAGGGAAAACTTTTACATATGTCTATATGTCCAAACGACATAAAGCGAGACTTCTATCTTACCGAAACATCTTATTATTGTGTTCATTTTCTCGCATACATCTTTTTAGGGGGCATCCTAATTTTTCTTCCAATTGTCTGCATGTCAACTCTTTGTTGATTGTTGTTTGGTGCCAAAGCAATTAGAAAAGAGTAATGGCTGAATCAAGCTAGTTCTGAGGACAGAACCCATGGTGGCTACCATTGATGGTGCTTGCCAGCAAGCTCCTGGGTGACTGCTCGATGCTGACCATTGTTGGTTTCCTTCATGGCTATTGTAGAATGGTGCTTCATATATCACATTGCTCTTTATTGGGCTCTTTATTGGCATGGCTGTATGACTTCACATTTGTTCTTTTTTTAGGGGGTTGCAAGAAACATATACCAATGGTAACGGACAAATGAGCAAATAAGAGAAGTTACAGTGTTGCAACTATTCTCAATTATGAGAATGCTGAAATGGTGGTTACGGATAGATGAGCCAATAAGAGAAGTTACAGTGTTGCAACTATTCTTAATTATGAGAATACTGAAATGGATAGACTGATGAGATGATGTTCGTACATGTTGAAGCATATTTTAGAAAGAAGCAAGGGATATAGACCTAACTATGCTCATTCTTTTGGTAGGACATTCTCTTGGAGATCTTTTTTTGGTCTGGTTGAGATATACTAAAGTCTGTGTGCCTATGAAAAAAGAGGACATTTCAAATTATGTATGTAGTACTTGGTGTATGCCTTAATTGCAGCATAGGTTGTCAGTAAGTTTGTAGAGTTATATATGTGAACATCTTGTAGCGGGCTAGAGTTTTGTTTTCCATTGATCATGTGTGACATCGCTCTTTATTGTTTGTGATTTATACTGAACTCATTGTTCATAACTACCTGTAGGTCTATGTCCCCACATAACATATCTATGTATGATATGACTATTGTTTTTCTATTTGCTTTCCTGATGATCAGTTGTCTATATTTTCTAACTTGGCCCAATTTGGATGATGTATGGTTCTAGAATTTGGAGATTAGCATTCAAGATTTTGTCTTGAATCTTTATGCTTTGTATTGAACTTGATGCCAACCAGTTTTTCCTATCTGGCGCTGCTGCTCTTGCTTTTTGAACAAAATTTATCATCAACCAACAAAATAATTATCCTATTGATTTAATATACTTAATTTCTTGGCTTTTGATATATCTCTGCCATTTGTTATCTATACTAAACTCATTGGTCCTGTAAGAGTACTGTAATTTCCTTTGGATTGACATGATTTATATCACCCGTTTGCTGCTCAAGTAACAAGTGACTGATATGTTGCTATCACCTACATCGTTGCTTCTTGCAGGCACTGTCTTCTTTCAGCTGCAATATTCATTTGGATCTCTCAATTGTGAAGTACCGTCTTCTGCACTTTACTCTATAGGCACAATGTCAATAATTTGTGTTCAATCTCAGTATGCCATCTATCTGAATTTTGTTTAGCTTGCATAGTGCCGCATTAGCTAATTCTATTATTTTTTGTAGATATTCCATATTATCATTAGCAAGATGAATCCTGTCAAGTATTGGTCACTACTATCTGCATTAGCTTCACCTAAAAAAAACCCTTTTCACTTGGAAGGAGGAAGTATGAGTTCTCAGTAATGGTCAACTAAAAGCTACCGTAGATATTCTTTGATTAACAAAGACAAAGGGCTACTATTATCGATGTTTCCAGAGCTTTCTTCCCAATTGTCTGTTGTTATCTCATTACGTTTATGAGCAGCTACAATTTCTGTTGTAACACTTACGCTTGCCGGTATGAACTACTTGGCTATATTTCATAGAACCGATGTCTTTGCCCTTTGTACTGAACTTGATGCAATCGAGTTCAAATAAGTTGTCCTAAGCAAGCACTTCGCCTTGCTTTTGGTACATTTTTTGCCTTTATGCACTAGTAGAAAACAGGGCTTTGGTCCAGGCCAAATAAGAGCATTAGTCTCGGTTCTACTACGAACCGGGATCAATGGGTGCATCAGTCCCGGTTCGTGAGGCCAGGACTGAAGGAAATATGCCCTAGAGGCAATAATAAAGTTGTTATTTTATATTTCCTTATTCCTGATAAAGGTTTATTATTCATGCTAGAATTGTCTTGATCGGAAACCTAAATACATGTGTGAATACATAAACAAACACCCTGTCCCTAGTGAGCCTCTACTTGACTAGCTCGTTGACCAAAGATGGTTAAGGTTTCCTAACCATGGACATAAGTTGTCATTTGATAATGGGATCACATCATTAGGAGAATGTTGTGATGGACAAGACCCATCCGTTAGCTTAGCATAATGATCGTTCAGTTTTATTGCTATTGCTTTCTTCATGTCAAATACATATTCCTTCGACTATGAGATTATGCAACTCCCGGATACCGGAGGAATGCCTTGTGTGCTATCAAACGCCACAACGTAACTGGGTGATTATAAAGATGCTCTACAGGTATCTCCGAAGGTATTTGTTGATTTGGCATAGATCGAGATTAGGATTTGTCGCTCCGAGTATCGGAGAGGTATCTCTGGGCCCTCTCGGTATACACATCATAAGCTTGCAAGCAAACGACTAAAGAGTTAGTCACGAGGTGATGTATTACGGAACGAGTAAAGAGACTTGCCGGTAACGAGATTGAACTAGGTATGAAGATACCGACGATCGAATCTCGGGCAAGTAACATACCGATGGACAAAGGGAATTACGTATGTTGTCATAACGGTTCGACCGATAAAGATCTTCGTAGAATATGTAGGAGCCAATATGAGCATCCAGGTTTCGCTATTGGTTATTGACCGGAGCGGTGTCTTGGTCATGTCTACATAGTTCTCGAACCCGTAGGGTCCGCACGCTTAACGTTCGATGACGATATAGTATTATATGAGTTATGTGATTTGGTGACCGAATGTTGTTTGGAGTCCTGGATGAGATCACAGACATGACGAGGAGTCTCAAAATGGTCGAGAGGTAAAGATTGTTATATAGGACGATGGTATTCGGACACCGGAAGTGTTTCGGAGGGTACCAGGTACTTATCGGGTCACCGGAAAGGAGTTTCGGGCACCCCCGGCAAAGATATGGGCCTTATGGGCCAAGAGAGGGAACACACCAGCCCACAAGGGGCTGGTGCGCCCCTATACAGGCCGCCCCAATTGTGACGCCCCCGGCCCGACCGTGCACTAATCATACACGCAAAGCACACGATCAAGCCTAAGGACTCACTGGAAGATATCACAACACAACTCTAAAACATAAATAAAGTCATACAAGCTTTATATTACAAGCCAGGGCCTCGAGGGCTCGAATACATAGCTCGATGGCATACAAGCGTCAGCGGAAGCATCAGATATCTGAGTACAGATATAAAAGAGAAACAGAAAGGCCTTTAGGAAGGTGGGGCAAAAGAAAACACTACGATCGAAAGGCGCAGGCCTCCTGCCTGGGACCCTCCGAACCTACTCCTGGTCGTCAGCAAGCTCGTAGTAGTAGCCACCCTGGGAAATAGTAGCAGTCGATCGTCGACGGGGGTAGCTGTCTCAGGGGCTCCGTCATCTGGTCACGACAAACTGATGTGGGGAGAAAAAGAAAGCAAAGCAGCCGTGAGTACTCTGAAGTACTCAGCAAGCAAGGATCTACACTACATATGCAACATTATCAAAGGGAGGCTGTATATGTGGACTGGGCTGCAGAAATGCCAGAATAGAGAGAAGGCCTAGTCCTATCGAAGACTAGCATCTTCATCGGTCTTGCAGCAATAGGAGAGAGTAGAACAATACCATATAATGTAGCCGTAATAATATCAACCTCACCCAGAGATCCTTTCTCGACTCCCTGCGAGAAAGCAATCCCAGAGCCATACAGTCATCAACCTCGTCCTGAGATCCCTTCTCGACTCCCTGCGAGAAGCAATCCCAGAGCCACATATCCAGGTATCATCACAGGTATCCAGTTCTAGTTGTATCGATCGGGATACAACTCCGAGTGTCCTTTACCGTAGGACCGGCTATCGATAGAAGTTTTCTTCCCTGCAGGGGTGCACCAACTTACCCATCACACTCGCTTAACTCCGGCCGGACACACTTTCCTTGGTCATGCCCGGCCTCGGCCAAACAACACACCGCAACCCTACCTACGGCTCAGCAGAGAGGTCCCCATCGGTCTACATCCTAAGCGCAAGCGGGTCTTGGGCCATCGCCCCTCGCCCTCTGGGTCGGTGCGCACACGGTGAAGCCAGGCACCAACACTACAGGATGGCGCCGGTCCGTCCGTGCCGTGATGCTGAACTGGACGTCTGACAGAGCTTTCGGCTGATGCATATGATGCAGAACGCCCATACTATGCCCACGTGATGGTTAGTGCTATCAGGCCAGAGGCCCTCTCGGATCAAATATCCAAATCGTTAGTGGACTAGGGGCTTGCGGAAAACGAGCAAAGACTCACGAAAGATGTGACCCCGTCGCCCCGTCTCGAGGACTTGCGGCAAGGGCCAAGAATGCCCGGCCACGCCTCGTATTCACCACTCGGGCACCACACAGGCACCCGTCTTCACAACACTCGCCTCTCAGGCGCACGCGGGTACCCCTCAGGGTCGACCCGCCTATCCAAGTAACAGTGTAAAGTCCAAGTATCCGTGTGTTCATAACATCAGAGGAATCCGAGGTATCACCCTCGTTGAATTCCCACTCGATGTATCCGTCAAGGTGAACTCAGAGGAATCACCCGCGATGGGTTCACACTTGATGTGTTGCACGACAGCGTCGTTACCGGAAGTGGTGATGGAGGAATCACCCTCGATGACCACGACCAAGTAGCTACTCTACAGAGTTAACATCAGAAGTGCTACATGAGGTTTCACCCTCGGCACTCGATAGTAACGCTGCAGTGTCGTTACAACTAAAGGGGGGTGATGTGCGGTGTCGGGGTCTGGTCTTCAATCCCGTTGATCGGGTCTTCTGATAATCCAGCGGGGCAACAAGGATCAAAGTGGGGTTCTCTAGTGGGTCTCTACCCAGACTATACTAAGCAGTTTGGGATAAGCAGGTAAGGTATCAATAGCAGGTTACAATAAATAGGCTATGCATCAGAATAGGTAAAGCAGTAGCAGCAGCAATTTCTAATGCAAGCATGAGAAAATAGAATGGGCGATATCAGGATGATCAAAGGGGGGGGGCTTGCCTGGTTGCTCGGTGGCAAAGGCAAGGTTGTTAACGGTGTCGTCGGGCTCCTGAGCTGCGTCGGTACCGGGAACTGCGTCGGGGTCTAACGAGAGAGAAGAGGGGGAGGAAACAGTATAAATACACAGCAAATATGAGCAACACAATGTACGACATGACAATATGCAGTGCCGGGTGTGTCCTAACGTATGGTTGCACGTCACCGAGGAAGGGGGAATCCATCCGGGAATGTTTTCCCGGTTCCGGACATTTGTCAGACAGATGATCGGAGCGGAACGGTTGCATATTCGGATAGTTAGGGACGTGTGGCGGACGAACGGACCGCGTATTCGGATTCGTCTCGTCGTTCTGAGCAACTTTCATGTACAAAGTTTTTCGATCTGAGCTACGGATTATTTTATATGATTTTCTAAAGATTTTAGCAATTTCTGGATTTTAATTAATTATTTAATCCAACATTATCCAGAATAGTAATTGATGACGTCAGCACGACATCATGCTGACGTCAGCGGTCAACAGTGCAGTTGACCTAGTCAAACTGACGTGTGGGTCCCACCTGTCAGTGTCTGTTTAGTCTAATTAGGATTTAGTTAATCTAGTTACAGTTTAATTAAACTAACTAATTAATTAGATTAATTAAACAGAGTAATTAACTTAATTAATTTACTAATTAATTAATTAATAAACTAATTATTAATTTTATTATTTCATTTTCATTTTCTATTTTAATTTAATTTTTTAAAATTCGTTCAGGGGCTGGGCCCACCTGTCATAGGCACAGGGGGGGCGGGGGCCCAGCGGTCAGTGGCCCAAAGGGGCTAGCGGGCGCGGGCGCGGGCGCGACGAGGCCAGCGTGCCGGGGACGCGGCGAGCGCGCGACGGAGCGGCGCGGCAGCGCAGGGCTCCCGCGGCCAGCGGCGGCGCCAGGCGAGGGGCAAGGCCATGGCCGGAGTGGCCGGAGCAAGGGAGGCGGAGCCGGGCGGGGGCGGGCTGCGCGCGCGCGCGTGATGCGGACGGGCAGCAGCAGCGGGCGCGGGGCGTGCGGGCGCGGGGCGTGCGAGCGCGCGCATGCTTCGGCGTGGGTAGGGCGCTGCGGCTGCGGCGAGTGGCGCGTGGGGAAGGAGGACGCGGCGAGCGCGAGCGGCGCGGGGCAGTGGCGGCCTCGCACGGCAACGAGAGGGGCGAGGCGGAGCGAGGTCAGCGGGCGTGGCAGCGCGCGGCGTGCGCGAGAGGTGGGCGGCGCGGGGAGCGCGCGCGTGCGGGCGTGGGCCGGTCAGAGGGGGTGGGGGAGACGGGCGGCGCTCACCGCGGAGCGTAGGGCAAAGGCTGCGTTGCTCGGGGAGGGAGACGGGGACGGCGACGTGGACGGGGAGACGAGGTCCGACGAGGCGGCGGCGGCGGCGACGTGCGGCGACGGGCGCGGGGCTCGGCCCGATCCTGATCTGGATCGGGAGAGGGGGAGGGAGCGAGGGGGGGGGGGAAGTGGTGGGAGTGGGCTGGGTTTCGGGGAAGGGGGATATGTGCGCGGCTGGTGGGCCGGCCTGGGTGGCCTGCTGGTCCAGCTGGGCCACGGCCCAGTGGGGGGGGGGGGGCTCTTTGCTTTTCCCCCTTTTTTTTTGTTTTTATCTTTTGTTTTAGTTATTCTTTTCTGTTTTGTAAAAAGTTAGGCCACAAAATGATTTTTACTAAATAAGTGACCTAGCCCAAAATTTGCAGTGCATTATACCCTAGCTCCAAAACCTAGTTTGGGCAAAACATAATTTCATATTTAATTTAGATTAAATAAAAGGTTAATAAATATTGTCTTTAGTCACTGTTTGAGGATGTTTGAGTCACTTACCCAATTCGATCAATGTTGCAATCATTTTTATAAATGCTTTGGGATTATTTGCAACATGGTGCACATTTTAGTTTTAAGGTTTAGGCAACTTTTATTTTCCACTTTAGTTTTAATTTGAATTTTGAGTTAGGAGTTGAATGCAATATGATGCAAATGATGATCAGACACTGCTGATCATGATGACATGGCATTATCAAAAGGGTGATTACTGTAGTTAACCTCTGGGGGTGTTACACCAATGAGGAGGAGAAGGAAAGAGGGGAAGGAAAGGAAAGTGTGGAGTAGGACTCCCCCTTCCTTCCCTCTCCCCCCCTCTTTCCTTCCCCCTTCTTCTTATAAGGAAAGGGGGGGGGGGGGGGGCAGGGCAAGGCAGCAGCCCTAGGGCTGCTGCCAGGTCTTTTGGGGCGCCCTAGGGGCTGCCTCCTCCCCTCCCACCTATATATACATGGGTAAGGGGCGCCACACAAGGACACAACATTGTCTTAGCCGTGTGCGGCGCCCCCGTCCACCGTTTACTCCCCGGTCATATTTTCGTAGTGCTTAGGTGAAGCCCTGCGAGGATCACTTCACCATCACCGTCACCACGCCGTCGTGCTGACGGAACTCATCTACTACCTCGACGTCTTGCTAGATCAAGAAGGCGAGGGACGTCACCGAGCTGAACGTGTGCAGAACGCGGAGGTGCCGTGCGTTCGGTACTTGATCGGTGGAAGCGCGAAGAAGTTCGACTACATCAACCGGGTTGAGAAACGCTTCCGCTTACGATCTACGAGGGTACGTAGACACACTCTCCCCTCGTTGCTATGCATCTCCATGGATAGATCATTGCATGTGCGTACAATTTTTTTTGTTTTCCATGCAACGTTTCCCAACAAGGACGCCGGCCAGGCCTCGGCAGGAACCAGTCCCGGTTCGTCTGACCCCTTTGGTCCCAGTTCCAGACACGAACCGGAACTAAAGGGCCTCGCTCCTGGCGCAGCCCCTTTAGTCCCGGTTGGTGGCTGGAACCAGGACTAAAGATCAGTCATCTGTCCTGGTTCTAGCCACCAACCGGGACTAAAGAGATGCCTATATATATGCTCGCCCCTGCTCGCTCACTCCTCTGTTTTTTGGCTGGCCGGCGTATGGGAGGTGTGCTGCTCTCTGTTCTCAGCTCCTATGCACATGAGTTGTTCGATGAAATGTCGGAGCCACGTTTAAGCTTTCTCCTCTCCAAGCTCGACCTCCAAGCTATATTTTCCCCAAGATTTGTCTAGGTTTGGCGGTGCACCAACTACACAAGTGTTCTAAAAGGGTAGCAACTTCATCGTTTCATCTCTCACTGCTAGTTTAGCTCATTTCAAATGCTCTAGAAGTAGAGTGGTTTGTGGGTTTTAGTGGAGGAGTGTATGTGGGAGTTCTTTTGATTTAGATGCACAATTTGAGTTGAAATTAACTTCTTAGAGTCTGCACATGTGTAGGGTGCGTCCCCGTCCCCATCCTCACCGCCGTCGATCGCCCGCGCCGATCTCGTCGCCGGCACCACCTTGATGAGCCTCTTGTTCTTATCTTCTTTTTAAAATAAAAAAATTATTACTTGTATGATTTAGATAGATACTTGTATAATTTTCTTACTTTTATTATTGTTTGTTATTATATAGTGCCATGGTTTTGCTAACCGCCCCCGTCGGCCCTCGTTTGGTCTATGATTCGGATGTGGTATATTATCTTTTATTACTATTTGTTTCATTTAGTGTTTATGACAATTGTGCCGACCAATGTGACATAGATATTTTTATCTAGGAGGTATGTGAACCGGAAATTCCAACCGACCCTCTTGTTGAGAGGTTAAATTTAGTTGAAATAGAAAAGAATTACTTGAAGAAAAAAGTGAAAAGAACTGAGCAGGAGAAAATGGAATTGGAGTTGCATGTTGCCGATGTCTTCGATGATCACAAGATCCAGATGGATGCAATGCGCTTGAAGATTAGAAAGATTAGAAAATATGTCATTGATAATGAGGCTTGGTATCATTATGCTGTTGGATCAATTGTTACCTTAGTTGTGATTATGATCGCATTTGTTGTTGCATTTAAATGTTTTACATAGTTGTATGTTAGTTTCAATGTATGTTTTAATTAGATGCTCTAAAGAGCTATATGTTGTTCTATGAGAACTATGTATGAACTTTATGTATCTATTTTTTCAGTAATAACATTTGATCACTACTGTCCTTTGGTTTTAATGTGATGATGAACTTGTATTAATTTGGTCACTTCTCTATTCATGATGTTTTGTAATGGTTTTTGATACACTTAATTATATAATGCACGCAGATGAGCCGGCAATGGATGTACGGTGACCGACGCACCTTCGAGTACATTGAGGGCCTGCATAAATTTCTCGAAGTGGCTGAGGCGAACAATCAGAATGGTTTTATGTATTGTCCATGCCTTGTCTGTGAAAATACGAAGGATTACTATCTGTGTCAAAACCGGCAGACCTCGGGGTAGGGGGTCCCGAGCTATGGACCTAGGATCGATGGGGAACAAGGGACGACCAACACAGTGTTTACCCAGGTTCAGGCTTTCTCGAAGAGGTAATAGCCTACGTCCTGCTTGATTATATTGGATGTATGATGTGGTTTACAGAGTAGATCTACCTCGAGACCAATATGAGCTAAACCCTAAGGCGATGAGGTGATCAATGTAGCTCTAGCCCTAAAGACTAAAATCCCTCGGTTTATATAGACATCGGTAGGGTTACGGTTACCGAAGATAGATTACAATAAGGGTTTAAAGAGATCCTGCGCCATCTTGACTTGGAGGGCACACCACGGCTTCATAGATCTTTTGTCACTATACGGCTCCATCAGTCTGGCCCATGTACAATGGGCCTTCGCCCCGAGGACCCCTGAGTCCATGACTCCCTCAGTAGCCCCCGAACTTGCTTCAAACGCCGGGGATCGTCTTCTGGAATCTTCACATCATCGGCTTGCGAGACGAGTTCTCTTATTCCTTCATTCTGTTTGAAGCCACGTCAATTTCACCGAACACTATCCGGAACCCACTCCAATATACTCAGGCCCGGACAGTTTCAAGATTCTGAGATCCGAAGACATCTCGAGATTGAGGTGGGACCATCGGAGTTTAATGCCGTTCCTTGGGGCGAGGGCTTCGCACACCTTTCCAGAGAGTGTGCGGCCCAATGCCATCCTTTCATTCCTCCGTCCTGTCAGTTTCACGATAAGACGCTTATTTATAGATCCAAAGATGTTGAGAATAGTTGCATGTCCCCCTTCACCAAGAACGACACCGAAGAAATTCTCCGACGCCATGGCCGACCTCCCAGGTTCATCCTCGCGCCCTCACGGCCCGCTCCCAGGTGATTGGTTGAGCTGTTCAGTTTCGCACCTCCAATTGAATCGCTTGCAGACGCAGTGCTTTCTCCCTCCGGCTGATTTGGTCCCAGTCCACGCCGGTCTCATCTCCGTTGATGACCGCGCCCTTGCCGAGAACTCCCCCGCCCCAAGCAAGGAGGAGAGGGTATGTCTCGTGCCCTTCCTTCTAATTGGTTTGGGTTTTCCTATCCATCCCTTTCTTCGGGGTCTGTTGGAATTCTACGGGATCCAGCTCCACAACCTCACCCAGGGTCCATATTGCACATTTCTGGCTTTGTAGCCTTGTACGAGATATTTTTGAGTTGCGAGCCCCGCTTTGACTTGTGGAGGAAGTATTTCTGCCTTGTCCCTCGCCTCCGGGAGGGATCCATATTTGAGGTAGGCGGCACCGAAATATGGCGAATAGCTGGGACAGGGTACCCAGTCGGGACCCCACAGAAGGATCCCGAAGGATGGACTTCAGAGTGGTTTTATATTGAAGACGTTACCCTCACCGATCCAATTCGGCAAGGGTTACCCGAATACTCAAATGACCCGCCTATAAAGCAGTTCAAATGGCGGCCCAGAGGTCCTTCCCAACAGGACAGCGAAGGGGTGCATGCGCTGTCGGCCAAGATCAGGCTGCTAACGAGCAGCAAGCTGACTATGGTCGAAGTAATGGCCATTGCCATCACCCGATGCGTGCAACCACTCCAACAGCGGGGTCACCCTTTATGGTGCTACAACGGGACCAACGACGTGACCCGTTACCAACGACAAGGGCCAGACAACAAAGCGGCCCTGGCTAAAATACTGGCCGATCTCTTCATGGGAGAAGAAGCAGAGTTCGCTTGCATGAATATTCAGGAAGGCTGCTCCGGATACAATCCAGCGGACTGGGTAAGCAATAATCCATTATTTTGAGCCCACAGATTACACCCAAATTCTTACTGTCCGTAACCGAACAGGGATGGGGGTGTCGGGTTGCGTCCATTAGTTGTCCTCCTCCTCAACCAGAGGATCATTCTCGTGATGACGATCTGGGGTATCATGACGACCTAGAGACGTCGATCGAATTTGAAGACGGGGTGTTCTATCAAAAGGGCCTTAACGGCGTCAAGGTGGCGGTAACAGCCGATCACCCGGGTGTTCTTCCCTCTTCCACAGTAAGTGAAAAGAAGACCCTCTCCCGAACAGGGCGCTCGTCTCGCGCTGCCCCCCACGTGCTGACTTCTGCTCCCAAGGGCCGCCGTACTACGGGTAGGACTGTTTCGGGAGGAGCATGGACCGCGCCTGCTCTGTCCCTTGGCGGGAGATCAAAGCGGAAAGCCTCCGCCGAAGCGGAGGCACCTGCCCCTTCGGCCCAGAGGTAACGTATTTCGGGATTGCAGCGAGGGTTGCCGTTGGCACTTTTTTATTGAAGCTTGCTTAATTTAGCAGAAGGCGCATGCCTCTACATCAATCCGAAGATCTCCCGGATGCGCCGAACCGCAACTCCGGGCCCAAGTCTTTGGCACAAGCCAGAGCCTCCTCCGAACACGCGGCGGCTGGCGTACCTGTGGCGAACTCCGACGATGTTTCGGTCACTAATTCTGAAGTCGAGAGCGTAATGAACCATCGCCGCCGGAGGGAGACTTTACGTCATACTGTCTTTGCTGAACAGGAATTTAGTGCCTTTAGTTCGGTGGATGCGTACCTTGGAGCGGCCCGGACAGGTCTTGACGGGATTGCCGGTCTTTTTGCTGCCAAGGTGCAGGTATACAGCTTGAAAGCAGATCATGTTCCCGAACCAACCAGCCCCCCAGCCTTAATTTGGGCGGGACGGCCGAGTTAAGGATGTCTAATGATGTTATTTTTGTAGGCCGCAATGGAGCAGAACAAAAAGATGTCCGAGGACCTTGAAGTGAGCCGGACACAGTTGGTCGAAACCAAGGCCGAACTGGATGCGGCTCGAAAAGCCAGCATCGAATTGTCCGGTAGGAGGAAAAACTGTTTTTGTAGGTATACGTTGTATGTCAAGCATTTAACACTGTATTCTCCGTATAGCTGCAGGAGCTGTAAGTGAGCTGCGGAGGGAGTTGGAGGCTGGTAAACGAGTACTGACATGAAGCCAGGAGGAGAAAAATGAGCTCAAGGTGGAGGGTCAACGGAAAGCCGAGGAAATTAAGTGTTTGAAACTCAGCTGGCCCAAGCGCTGGAGGAGAACCAAAAACTAAAAGGTGGCATATTTGGTAAGCGTTGATCTTACCGTGCTGTTGGCAAGTATCATTGATGTGTTGATGACGATGTGCAACACCTGCTTGTTAGGTCTCCTGACTGGGCGGCCTAAGGAAGAAGCAAGCACTTATGACAAGAACCTTTTAAAGGAGCTGTCGAAGACTAATGAAAAGGCCCGGAAAGCCATGAAGAGCATGGCGAAGGCGTTATGGCCGTTAGATGTGCCGCCGGAGGGTATGGCTGAACTAGCCAGACGCTTTAAAGGGGCTCGGCGAAGGTTCGAATTATGGAAGATTTCGGTCTGTCGAGAAGGAGCGCGCGAGGCGTGGGCTATGGTAAAGACCCGTTTCACCAAGCTAGACCCGGTGCATATGGCCCGAGTTGGTCCCGTGGGTCCTGACGGTCGAGAGATACCACTGAGCTTGGTGTACGATGAGGTGATGCCAGCCGCTCGCTATTCTCAAAAGGACTGTGCTTTAGAACAATTGATAGACAATGTCGAGAATGAGTAGTCTTGTCAATTCTATGTATCTGTGTACTTTACGTTGACCATGCTCAATCCGCGTTCTTATTGTTATTTTTTGAAATATTGTTATCTTAACCGGCCATCGGCTTCTGCCACCCCGATCAGAGATCGGGGAGTGTTCCGTACTGTGTGCCATGGGATACAAGGCAACAATTCGGGAACCAGGCAATCCGGCCCTCTGGTTTGAACATACGAAACATATGCGGAGAGCTATGTTATATTACTTTTTAACGTAACAAACATCTTTCGATAAAAATAGTTCCTCCAAGGGTTCCTTTCATCGGGTAAAATTATAGTCCGGATACGTAGGATCAACGGACACCAATGGTTTTGAAAAAGAACCATGGTAGTAAGCTCGAGGCTATATTCACTTCCCTTAGGCCGACTTGTATTCTGTAAGAACGCTAGCTTTCGGCTTCACCCGTCTGAGGTACGGTCCCTGATGACCCATTCGTAACAATCGCAGAGGTGCTCCATTTACGCCCTAGCCGAACAATCGGGAACGTAGGGGTAAGCACAGGAGCCAGGCAACCCAGCTTGGCAAAGATCTTAAGTCGAACAAGAGCATATGTTGGCTTAACATGTGTGAGAAGGACGCAATCCGTACGAATGCGATTTATACATTTGTTCGGCTCTTCTAAGGGAGCCCCCATGCACAGCTGGGTGTTACATTCAGTGATGCATATAAAACGAGCTTGGTATGGTTCGGTTTAGCCAAACTAGCAGCATGTCGAAAAGAGAGAAAAAGGGAAAATAAAAGAAGTAAAAGGTGGAGATGGATGTCGAGCTCAGGCGTAGAAACGCCGCAGCCTTGCTGCGTTCCGCAGATTCGGCTCTAGGCCATCATCGGACGGGCGGCGAAGATGATATGCTCCTCCTATGAGTACTTCATCGATGTTGTACGGTCCCTCCCATTTAGGTGATAGTTTATTCTTCTGTTTTTCGGTGAGTCGGAGGACGAGGTCTCCCACGTTATATGTCTTTGCCCGGACTTCACGGTTGTGGTAACGTCGTGCTTGCTGCTGATAGAACGTGGAACGAGCTCGAGCTATGTCCCGCTCTTCTTCCAGAGCATCCAGATCATCCTGCCGATTGAGCTCGGCTTCCTTTTCTTCGTACATGCGCACTCTAGGCGCGTCATGGATAAGGTCGCATGGGAGAACTGCTTCTGCACCGTATACCATAAAAAATGGTGTGTATCCGGTTGATCGATTAGGAGTAGTGAGCAGCCCCCATAGTACGTAATCGAGTTCCTCGACCCAATGGCAGTCTGATTGTTCAAGAGATCGAACTAGGCAAGGCTTAATGCCGCTCATAATGAGTCCGTTGGCTCGTTCGACCTGTCTGTTGGTCTGTGGGTGGTACACCGAGGCGTAATCGAGCTTAATGCCCATTTTACCGCACCAGTCTTTAACTTCCTAGGCGGTGAAGTTGGTAACATTATCGGTAATTATGTTGCGGGGGACCCCATAACGGTGTACAACATCGAATAAGAAGTCGACGACTGGCCCGGATTCTGCCGAAGTGACAGGTCTTGCCTCGATCCACTTGGTGAAATTGTCGACCATGACCAATAGGTACTTCTTTTTGTTTGTCCCCCCTTTGTGTGGCCCGACCATGTCGAGACCCCAGACCGCAAAAGACCATGTGATCAGTATCATCCGAAGAGCTGTGGGGGGCATGTGGCTTTGATTTGCGAACAGCTGGCATCCGGCGCAATGTTGGACTAATGTCCGGGCATCTTCAAGGGTGGTAGGCCAGAAAAAACCTGCTCGGAAAGCTTTGCTGACAAAAGCCCAAGCTGCCGCATGGTGTCCGGCCATGCCCGCGTGTATCTCTGCCAAGAGCTGCTGCCCCTCTTCTTCAGAGATGCACCTTTGTAAAACTCCTATGGTACTCTTCTTATAAAGTTCACCCTCATGGACCTTGTATGCTTTAGAGCGACGGACTATGCGTCGTGCTTCGGTTTGATCCTCCGGAAGCTGATGTTGTGTGAGGTAGGCTAGCAGGGGTTCTATCCAGGATGGGATTACGGCCATTACCTCATGTGCGGAAGGTGTTTCTTCGAGTGCAGAGCCGCCGATGACTTGACCGTCTTGTTCATTTTCGGGCGAGGCGTTGTGAGCGGGTTCGTTGGATAGTGCACTGGTGATGTCGTCCTGCCACACCACGGAGGGCTTAAAGTGCCGCTCGAGGAAGGTGTTTTTGGGAATTGGGTCGCGCTTGGCGCCCATGCGGGCGAGGACGTCGGCTACTTGATTGCTGTCTCTAGCGACATGGTGAAATTCTAGGCCCTCAAATCGAGCTGATATCCGGAGGACCGCGTTTCTATATGCCGTCATCTTCGGGTCTTTGGCGTCGAATTCGCCGTTGACTTGAGAGATCGCCAAGTTTGAATCTCCCCTTACTTCGAGGCGATGCACACCCATTGATGTGGCCATACGAAGACCATGTAGTAGTGCTTCGTACTCGGCTGCATTGTTGGAGTCCGTGTACATTATTTGGAGGATATCTCGAACAGTGTTGCCTGTGGGGGAGATTAGGATGACCCCAGCCCCTAGTCCGGCTAACATCTTTGAGCCGTCGAAGTACATTGTCCAGTGCGAGTATGTAGAGTACTCCGGGGGTAGTTCGGCCTCGGTTCATTCGGCTATGAAATTGGCCAGCACCTGAGATTTAATGGCTCGGCGTGGCTTGTATGTTATCTCGAAGGGGAGAAGCTCGATGGCCCATTTGTCGATGCGGCCTGTGGCATCCCTATTATTGATTATATCATTCAAGGGGACCTTTGATGCCACTGTGACCGAACATTCTTGAAAGTAATGACGTAGCTTTCGAGATGCCATGAAGACCGTGTAGGCTATCTTTTGATAGTGCAGGTATCATGATTTGCATGGCGTAAGCAACTCGGACACGTAGTAGACCGGCTTCTAGACTCCGAAATTGTGGCCCTCGGATTCCCGCTCCATGACGAGCACCGCACTGACCACCTGATTGGTGCCCTAAATGTATAGTAGCATGGGTTCGCCGACGCCGGGTGTGGCTAGGATAGGGTTGCCGGCGAGGAGTGTTTTTATCTCCTCGAGTGCCATGGTTGCTTCATCTGTCCACTGGAAGTTCTTGGTCTTATTGAGCAGTTTGTAGAGTGGCAATGCTTTTTCTCCGAGGCGAGATATGAAGCGGCTCAAGGCGGCCACACATCCCGCTAGCTTCTGGACATGCTTAAGCTCTGTTGGTATTGCGAGCTGAGACAGTGCTCTAATTTTGGCCGGATTGGCTTCGATTCCTCTATGGGAAACTATGAATCCAAGTAGCTTTCCAGCCGGGACCCCGAAGACGCATTTCTCCGGGTTGAGCCGTATGTCGTAAGCCCGCAGGTTGTCAAAGGTATGACGTAGGTCGTCTATCAGTTGGTCGATGTGTTTGGTTTTGACAACCACGTCATCTACGTATGCCTCGACTGTTCTGCCAATTTGGTTTTTGAGGGATGTTTGAATCATGCGCTGGTATGTAGCTCCCACGTTTTTTAGTCCGAACGGCATGGTGTTGATGCAGAAGGGCCCGTAATGTGTGATGAATGCGGTTGCTGCCTGATCGGACTCCTCATCTTGATCTGATGGTATCCGAAGTATGCGTCGAGGAAGCATGACGAGTCGTGTTCGGCGGTGGCGTCGATGATCTGGTCTATCCTTGGCAGGGGGAATGGATCCTTAGGGAAGGCCTTGTTGAGGTCTTTAAAGTCGACGCAGAGCCGCCAGGACTTATCCTTCTTGGGTACCATAACCAGATTTGCTAACCACTCGGGGTTCTTGATCTCGCGGATGAATCCGGCTTCTAGCAGTTTTGCAAGCCCTTCGCCCATGGCCTGCTGTTTGGGTTCAGAAAATTGGTGCAGGGTTTGTTTCACTGGCTTGAAACCTTTTAAAATGTTGAGGTTGTGCTCTGCTAGCCTTCATGGGATTCCTGGCATATCTGATGGGTTCCAGGCGAATATTTCCCAGTTTTCACGCAGGAATGTCCTTAGCGCCTCGTCGACTGTGGGGTCCAGCTGTGCTCCTATGGATGCCATTTTGTTGGGATCTGTTGGGTGCACTTGAAATTTTACTATTTCGTCTGCTGGCTTGAATGATGTGGGTTTTTGTCTTTTGCTGAGAACCACATCCCTGTCGACTGTAGTGCGTAGCGCTGTCAACTCTTCGGCCGCGAGGGCTTCGGCTAGTGCATCTAGGGCGAGGGATGCCGTCTTGTTTTCGGCTCGCAAGGCTTTGCTCGGGTCGCTTTTAAGAGAGATCACCGAGTTGGGCCCGCGCATCTTGAGTTTCATATACCCGTAATGTGGTATGGCCTGAAATCTTGAGAATGGCTCACATCCTAGAAGGGCGTGGTATCCGCTACGGAAGGGCACAATGTGAAATAGTAAGGGTTCGGATCTGTAGTTATTGGGTGTGCCGAACACAACGTCCAGGGTTACGTGTCCCGAGCAGTGTGCCTCCCTACCGGGTATTATACATCGGAATGTGGTGTGACTGCGTTCGGTGCGAGACCGGTTGAACTGCATCTTGTCTAGAGTATCCTCATAAATGAGGTTGAGGCCGCTGCCTCCGTCCATCAGCACTTTAGTCAGCCGGGAACTGTCGACAATGGGGTCGAGGACCAGTGCGGCCGGTGCGTGGTTGTTACGGGGGCTTGGCTCGTCCTTCTCGTTGAAGGTGATAGGCGTGGCTGCCGATGGCTGTGCGGCCATCACTTGATAGAGTTGATTGAGCTCTCGAAGTGCCTTTTTCCTTTTATTGTTTGAGGCGAACGTCTCGTATACCGTAAGGACATTGTGGTCCTGTGGTGAAGCCGAGGACTGTTTATCTGGGGGTGTAAGGCCCAAGATTGGCTCGCCATTTTGGCCACTTGTCTTACCACCCAACAGGCTCGAAGTCTGTGGGTTGGGTTTGCGTCTAGCAAGACCAAGTGTATTCGGCATGGTTTATCCAGCAACTCGTCTAACACCGATCTGGAACTAGTTTTCTTTTCATTAGGCTCGCGCTCCGGTGACCGATTTGTGTAAGCTCGTTTAAAGCGAGGCTTTCCATGATGCGCAGCGGGCTGTGGCCCCATGTTCATCTGTTGCGCCCTCCACGTGTTCTCCATGGCGCAATATTTGCGTACCATGTCTGATAGTTCGGGGAAGCTTTGAATTTGGCGACGCGCGAGGGCATTTAAGAGGCCCTCGTCCCTGTAGTTAAACTGGAAGGCTTTAATTATTCCTTTGTCACAGCAAGGTGCCATCCTGTTCTTTACCAGGAGAAATCTAGCCCAATAATGGTGGACTATCTCGTTTGGCAGCTGTTTGACATACATGAGGTCCCATATGTCTGGGTTTCCGAAATCCGAAGAGTATTCCGTGTGGTGGGTGGGTGGGAAAATTTCCAGAATTCCCTCCTGCCGCGGACCCGGACTATCCTTGATGGGTTGTTGAGTCATGTCTCGTTCTGGTCGTGCAGGGCTCGGATCCGGACTAGTGTGCGGCTGGATCAGCTCGAGGCCGGATCTGGCGTTGGGGCTCGAGTCCGAACGTACATCTGAGCTGGTGTCTGGCTCCGAGCTGGAGATTCGAGTGTACACCGTTCTTAGCTTGCAGGGTTGTGGCCCCTCCTGGGCCTCTTTAACCGTGGCAACGAGGTGCGTGACCGGAGGGGTGTTGATTTCTCGGTCGTCGGGTTTAAGCCCGATCCGATCGTAGGCCGTAGGCCTGATAACAGAGATTCCCATTGCACAGAAAAGACTTGCCAAGTGGTCTGCCGGCTGGCCACGTGGGGGTGCTGGACACTCCGGAGATTCAACGGGAGATCTTGTGGGCGGTCTGTTGGAGTCGGGCTTCAGGGCCGTACTCTGAGAGATACCAGATTTTTGTGAGCCTACTGGTCCGGGGGTCGATGCCCCTGAACCAATGAGCCCTTCAACGGGGGTGGAGCCTTCGATCTGGTCGAGGCAACTAGTGGGATCGGTGCGCACTAACATGCCGCCGAAGACGAAGAGATGACCGGGGGCGGGGAAGCCCTCGGCGCGGGTGTGGTCTCCAACGATCGGTTGAGCCATCTATTCTTCCGGCGATCCAACAGTGGAACTCTCAATGAAAGCACCAATGTTGGTGTCAAAACCGGCAGACCTCGGGGTAGGGGGTCCCAAGCTGTGGACCTAGGATCGATGGGGAACGAGGGACGACGAACACAATGTTAACCAAGGTTCAGGCCCTCTCGAAGAGGTAATACCCTATGTCCTGCTTGATTATATTGGATGTATGATGTGGTTTACAGAGTAGATCTACCTCGAGATCTGTATGAGCTAAACCCTAAGGCGATGAGGTGATCAATGTAGCTCTAGCCCTAAAGACTAAAAACCCTCGGTTTATATAGACATCGGTAGGGTTAGGGTTACCGACGATAGATTACAATAAGGGTTTAAAGAGATCACGTGCCTTATTGACTTGGAGGGCACACCACGGCTTCATAGATCTTCTGTCACTATACGGCTCCATCAGTCCGGCCCATGTACATTGGGCCGTCGCCCCGAGGACCCCTCAGTCCATGACTCCCTCAATTACTCTAACTCGAAAACCCTTCACTTGCACCTGCTTGAGAAGGGTTTCATGCCACACTATAATGTTTGGACCAAGCACGGAGAAAGAGGGGTTATGATGGAAGACAACAAAGAAGAAGAGGATGATGACAACTATCCTATGTTCCCTGAATACGGTGATACTGCAACGGGGGAAGCTGAAGATCAAGAGGCACCAGATGATGTGCCCGATGATGATCTTCGTCGGGTCATTGTTGATGCACAGAGAGAATGCAAAAGTTAAATGGAGAAGTTGAAGTTCGATCGCATGTTAGAGGATCACAAAAAAGGGTTGTACCCAAATTGCGAAGATGACAACACAAAGCTCGGTACCACACTGGAATTGTTGCAATGGAAGGCAGACAATGGTGTATCTGAAAAGGGATTTGGCACGCTACTGAAAATAATGAAGAAGAAGCTTCCAAAGGATAACGAATTGCCCGACAATACGTATGAAGCAAAGAAGGTTCTCTGCCCTCTAGGATTAGAGGTGCAGAAGATACATGCATGCCCTAATGACTGCATCCTCTACCGCGGTGAGTACGAGGATTTGAACGCATGCTCGGTATGCGGTGCATTGCGGTATAAGATCAGACGAGATGACCCTGGTGATGTTGAGGGCGAGCACCCCAGAAAGAGGGTTCCTGCCAAGGTGATGTGGTGTGCTCCTATAATACCACGGTTGAAACGTCTGGTCAGAAACAAAGAGCATGCCAAGTTGATGCGATGGCACAAGGAAGACCGTAAGAAAGACGGGAAGTTGAGAGCACCCGCTGACGGGTTGCAGTGGAGAAAAATCAATAGAAAAAAGTGGGGGGACTTTGCAGGTGACACAAGGAACGTATGGTTTGGTTTAAGTGCAGATGGCATTAATCCTTTTGGGGAGCAGAGCAGCAATCATAGCACCTGGCCCGTGACTCTATGTATCTATAACCTTCCTCCTTGGTTGTGCATGAAGCGGAAGTTCATTATGATGCCAGTGCTCATCCAAGGCCCTAAGCAACCCGGCAACGACATTGATGTGTACCTAAGGCCATTAGTTGAAGAACTTTTACAGCTGTGGAATGGAAAAGGTGTACATGTGTGGGATGAGCACAAACAGCAGGAATCTGACCTACATGCATTCCTGTTTGTAACCATAAATGATTGGCCTGCTCTTAGTAACCTTTCAGGACAGACAAACAAGGGATACCACGCATGCACGCACTGTTTGGATGATACCGAAAGTATATATTTGGACAAACGTAGGAAGAATGTGTACCTGGGACATCGTCAATTTTTTCCGACCAACCATCTCTTAAGAAAGAAAGGCAAGCTTTTCAAAGGTGAGGCAGATCACCGGAAGTAGGCCGTCCTCCTTACTAGTGATGACATACTTGATATGGTCAAGGATTTACAAGTAATCTTTGGAAAGGGTCCTGGCGGACAATCTGTTCCGAATGACGCTGAGGGACGCGCACCCATGTGGAAAAAGAAATCTATATTTTGGGACCTACCCTATTGGAAAGACCTAGAGGTCCGCTCTACAATCGACGTGATGCACGTGATGAAGAATCTTTGCGTGAACCTGCTAGGCTTCTTGGGCATGTATGGGAAGACAAAAGATACACCGGAGGCACGGGAGGACCAGCAACATGTGCACGAAAAAGACGGCATGCATCCAAAGCAGTATCAAGGTCCTGCCAGCTACGCTCTTACCAAAGAAGAGAAGGAAATTTTCTTTGAATGCCTCCTTAGTATGAAGGTCCCGTCTGGCTTCTCGTCGAATATAAAGGGAATAATAAATATGGCAGAGAAAAAGTTCCAGAACCTAAAGTCTCATGACTGCCACGTGATTATGACGCAACTGCTTTCGGTTGCATTTAGGGGGCTTCTACCGGAAAACGTTCAATTAACCATTGTGAAGCTATGTGCATTCCTCAATGCAATCTCTCAGAAGGTAATCGATCCAGAAATCCTACCAAGGTTAAAGAATGATTTGGTGCAACGTCTTGTCAGTTTCGAGTTGGTGTTCCCACCATCCTTCTTCAATATCATGACGCACGTCCTAGTTCATCTAGTCGACGAGATTGCCATTCTGGGCCCTGTATTTCTACACAATATCTTCCCCTTTGAGAGGTTTATGGGAGTCTTAAGGAAATAGGTTCATAACCATGCTAGGCCAGAAGGAAGCATCTCCATGGGCCATCAAACAGAGGAGGTCATTGGGTTTTGTGTTGACTTTATTCCTGACCTTAAGCCGATTGGTCTCCCTCAATCGTGGCATGATGGGAGACTGACTGGAAAAGGCATGCTAGGAGCGGATTCGATAATATGTAGGGACGGGCATTCTTGGGCTCAAGCACACTACACAGTTCTACAGAATTCTACCTTGGTGACCCCGTATGTCAATGAACACAAGAATATTCTGCGCTCCAAACACCCTTGAGCAGTCTGACGACTAGATTACATGTGACCACATCAGGACTTTTGGCAGTTGGTTGCAAACACATCTCATGGGTAACAACATTATTGGAGATGAGCTGTACTCGTTGGTCAGGACACCATCTTCGACTGTATTGACTTACCAAGGGTACGAGATAAATGCTAATACATTTTACACGATCACCCAAGATCAAAAGAGCACCAACCAAAATAGTGGTGTCCGCTTTGATGCAGAAACCAAGAGGGGAAAGGACATATATTATGGTTACATAGTGGACATATAGGAACTTGACTACGGACATGATTTTAAAGTCCCTTTGTTTCGGTGCAAATGGGACAATCTGTCAGGAGGCGGGGTACAGGTAGACCCGCAGTACGGAATGACAACAGTGGATCTCTACAATCTTGGGTACACATACGAACCATTCGTCCTAGCCAATGATGTGGCGCAGGTTTTCTATGTGATGGACATGTCTACCAAACCGAGAAAAAGAAAAGATAAGGAAGCGAATACATCATACGATGAGCCAAAGCACCACATAGTTCTTTCAGGGAAAAGAGACATCGTGGGAGTGGAGGGCAAGACAGACATGTCTGAAGATTATGAAAAGTTTCATGAAATTCCTCCCTTCAAAGTGAAGGCTGACCCAAGCATCCTGTTGAACGATGAAGATTATCCATGGTTACGGCGCAATAAGCAAGGGACACACACGAAGAAAAAGTGAAGACTTTCTCTCCACAACTATTTGGATGATGGCTTTTATCTAGAATATCACTGCAGTTACATGTCAAGAATTGAAATGCCTTTTGTAACAGATGAGTTTCCGTCTGAAACCCTGATACTTCGAAAGAGATTGTCCATTTTGTACACGAAGTGCATCCAGTTTTTGCCGTAACCCTCTCAACTTTTTAGCACATGCTATGTGGGTGAAATGATGATACCATGCCAACTGTCAACCTTTTTAGAGTTCATATGTACTGCTCTTCAATTTCAGGGTCATTTAGCTAAAAAAATCAGTAAATGCATGAAAAATAGCAAATGAAGTCAGAAAGGGTTGAAAATTGATGATGTGGCTTCGAATGGTCCATGTTGAATGCACAAAAAGTCTGGAGTTGAAATAAGTTAAAAAAATGAAATGCCTTTGTAACAGATGAGTTTTCGTCCAAAACCGTGATACTTCGAAAGAGATTGTCCATTTTGTACACGAAGTGCATCCAGTTTTTGCCGTAACCCTCTCAGCTTTTTATCCCATGCTATGTGGGTGAAATGATGATACCCTGCCAACTTTCAACCTTTTCAGAGTTCATTTGTAGTGCTTTTCAATTTCAGGGTCATTTAGCTAAAAAAATCAGTAAATGCATGAAAAATAGCAAATGAAGTCAGAAAGGGTTGAAAATTGATGATGTGGCTTTGAATGGTGCATGTTGAATGCACAAAAAGTCTGGAGTTGAAATAAGTTAAAAAAAATGAAATACCTTTGTAACAGATGAGTTTTCGTCCGAAACTGTGATACTTCGAAAGAGATTGTCCATTTTGTACACCAAGTGCATCTAGTTTGTGCCGTAACCGTCTCAACTTTTTATCACATGCTATGTGGGTGAAATGATGATACCATGCCAACTTTCAACCTTTTCAGAGTTCATTTGTAGTGCTTTTCAATTTCAGGGTCATTTAGCTCAAAGAATGAACTAATAGCAAAAAGAATGAACTAAAAAGCTTTTATAAAACTCTAATAGCAAAAAGAATGAACTAAAAAGCTTTTATAACACTCTAATAGCAAAAAGAATGAACTAAAAAGAATCAATTAAATATAATATTCTTCAATAGCAAAAAGAATCAACTAAAAAGAATCAAAATAATATTAACTAAAATTATCAAAGTATTTATTTGTTAAAAACTTCAATAGTAAAAAGAATTTCATCAAGTATTTTTTGTTACAAACTTTAATAGAAAACTAAAAAGCTTTTATAAAACTCTAATAGCAAAAGGAATCAATTAAAAAGAATCAATAAAAAATAAAACTTATGCAACTAAAATTATATAAAATTTATGCAACTAAAATTATATAACTAAAAATAACATATGCAAAAAATAACATAAAAAATTTAAAAACATAACAAATGCAAAAAATAAAGAAAAAGGCCCACCTACTAGCCACCACGACCTGCATATGACTAGAAACCCTGGAAATGGGCCAGGATGCAGGCCCGCAGTGCAAGCAGGCCCAACAGGGCATCAGATAGGCATGTACTGCCTGCATTAGAGAGGAGCTCGAGAGGGTAGCGGCAGCAGCGCTTATAAACCACTCTGAGCCCCTCTCAACTAGCGAGGTGGGACTAAACTTTTGGATGCGGCAGCACAGCCCTTTAGTCCCGGTTGGTGGCTCGCACCGGGACTAAAGGCCCCCTTTCGTCCCGGTTCGAGCCACCAACAGGGACTAAAGGTCTGTGCTTCCCGCCCTTTGGGCTGCTGAAATTGACCTTTAGTCCCGGTTGGTGGCTCCAACCGGGACGAAAGGGGGGTCGTTAGTCCCGGTTTGAGCCACCAACCGGGACCAATGCTCTGGGTATATAAGCAGCACTTAGAAGTTTTCCATTCAGTTTCTTCGATCTCCTCCTCTCCCCCGACGGCGCCGACGACCACCTCGACACCGCCAGGCTGCCGGACCGCGCCGTCTCCTCCCCGAGCCCTACGCCGATGCCCTCGCCGACCCCCTGCCCCGACGCCCTCGCCGACGCCCCGAACCTCCTCGCGCCCCCTCCTCCCCGTCGCCGCGTGCCCCCGAGCCCGCCGGTCCTCGTCGCCGGCCTCCAGCTCCATCGCCGTGCCCCCCTAGTGAGCTCCCCCTTTCCCATGGTCCCCTACTCCCCGTCGCCGCGTGCCCCCGAGCCCCTTGCTGCCACTGCTCCATGGTCGCCGCCGGCCATTGCTAAATGTGTTTTTTTAGATGAATAGATAAATAGATGTTCATGTGGAGATGAGATGAGATGTATGAAATGTGCTCTATTTTTTTAGATGTGCTCTGTTTTTTCAGATGAGATGTAATGAGATGAGATGTATGAGATGTTTTGTGGAGATGAGATGAGATGTTGTGTGGAATTTTTTTTGTTCATAGAAATTAGCGTGAATTTTTTGTTCATGATGATCTTGCTAAAACTCATATTAAGTTTGTTCGATGAATGTTCTCTGTTAAAACTCATATTAAGTTTGTTCGATGAATGTTCTATGTTAAAACTCATATTAAGTTTGTTCGATGAATGTTCTCTGTTAAAATTTTTGTTCATGATGATCTTGCTAGAACTCATATATGGAGATGATATTATTGTTTTTCTATAGACTTGGTTAAAATATATTTGTTCCTGATGATCTTGCTAAAACTCATATTAAGTTTGTTCGATGAATGTTCTCTGTTAAAGCTAGCATAGCGAACCTGGAACCGTCCCCCTCCGTTTCATCTGTCCGAAAATGCAAACTTCGGGAAAACATTCCCGGATGTAATCCCCCTTCACCTATATCGTGTAGTGCCGCGTTAGAACACCCCTACCTCTCTCGGGAATTCAACATATCCCCGATAACTTCGACACAAGGGGGGGGGGGGGTCCGCGAGTATCCTCGACGACCATGAGAAAGGCGGTCCGCAAAGTATTATCTCTCGAAAGATAGGACGACTCATCAGACATGAGGGGGAGGAGTCCTCAATGATCGTCTGAAACTGACTGTTATAAAACTTGTGAACTTTGCATGATGTTTGCCACTAATCCATTGCTCACATGCATATTTGCAGAAACTATGGACAGAGACTTAGAAAAAGAAGAGTTGTTGGGGGATATAATCCGCGACGGAGGTGATATCATCTTGTCGTTTCTCAACGACACCGATGGTGAGGAAGGAGATCATGACGGCTCCGGTGATCCAACGTAGGAGGAAGGAGATCATGACGGCTCCGGTGATCCAATGGAGGAGGAAGGAGATCATGACGGCTCCGGTGATCCAATGGAGAAGGGAGCCTTAACTGTTGCAAAGTCTGGTGAGGTATATATATATATATTAATTAAGACTCTGTTGACTAGATGCATTAATTGTTTTGTATGTACATATATTGATGCTTCTTTATTCTTTTAGCCCTCCGGATCGAGGCAAACTTCGGTAAGGAGACGAGGCCCGAAGAAAAGGTTGGGCCAGGATGAAAGGTTCACGATCGAAGAAGTCTCTCGAGATGGCCAACCAATTGCTCCCAAGCGGACCAAGAAACAATTTGTACATGAGTGCGGAGTTATTGTTAGGGACAGCGTCCCGATCAGCATCAAAGAATGGAATAAGAAGAAGGACCCTGAAGTTTCTTATGTCCACGATAGATAGAAAGATGATTTTTGGAACTCGCTGATGACAAATTTCAGCCTACAAACAGAGGAGGATCCCAATAAGCCAGTTATTCACCCGAAGGTCAAGGCGCTTGCTCTTAAGAAGATGGCAAAACTATTCAAGAACTGGAAGAAAGATTTGAAGAAAAAGTTTGTCGACAAAGACTAGACTCCCGTATTCACCGGTCAATATGAGAAGATAAAAGATCACTAGCCCGCATTTGTGGCCTATAAGAAATCGGAGAAGGCCAAGCAAAGGTCACAGATAAATAAGCAAAATGCTGCAAAGAAGAAGTATCACCATGTTACGGGGTCAGGTGGCTACAGCAAAGCTCGGCCTATATGGGACAAAGCTGAGCAAGACCTGCTTGCTAAAGTGGTCCAACCAGCGACATTGCACTGGCCAGATCGGTCAAGGACTTGGTTCTTCATGGTTGGGGGAACTTTGGACCCAGAATCAGGGAAGTGTGTTTGGACGAAAGCTCAACTTGCAATACCCATCAAGAAGCTTGAGGAAGCAATCAAGGTAGCGTGGGAAGGGAGGTTCCATCGCGACAGAGAGAAGGATGAGCTGACAGAGGCCCTCGGGAATCCTGAACACCCTGGACGAACACGAGGCACATCAGGCTCTGTTCCGTGGGTGCATGGGTTTCCCGACAGTGCTGGTTATAGAAGCCGAGAGAGAAAGAAGAAAGAGGAAGCAAGCGAAATGCAGAAGATCAATGAAAGATTAGCGAAACTAGAGGCACTTGAGAGCCAGCATGCTACCGGCCCACCATCTCGGCGGCACGAAGATCCTTCATTGGATGCTACCCCACCATCTCAGCAGAGAAGCAGCATGGCTTCCACGGAGCTCGTTCAGCCTGGTATCACGGCTCCTCGCTACCCCGTGGATGGTATCACGGATAATGAACATTGTGTGCTAATGGAAAAATGCCATAACCTGACCTTGAAGGTCGCGGTCGGGTATGTCTTACCTCCTCGAGCTGAGGGAACTTTCCATTGCCATCCGATTCCACATGGCTTTGCTATTGTCGGGGTGGATGAAATAATGGATGGATTTGAGGGGCTGGAGCTTGAGTAGCCTACAGGTGAAGGGGAGATTCTTTTGGAAAATGCCTTAAGGACTACCTGTCTATGGAGAAAGGAGAACATCAAGCTTCCAAACAGGACGCCGCCTCAGCAGACTCAGTCGGATCCTCAGCAGACTCCTCCTCAAAGTCCAGCTATGCTATCTTCGATGCTTGAGTCGTCTCCGGCGCGTCAGCCGTCTCCGCCGCCTCAGTGGACTCTAACGGAGGAGGCCCCTCAGCAGAATCCTCCTCCGCCTTAGCTGTCTCCGGCGCGTCAGCCATCTCCGCCGCCTCAGTGGGCTCCGCCGCCACAGCAATAGCGGAAGAGAGGCGCCGTCGCTCCGGCAGCTAGCAGTACAACAGGCAAGAAATTCAAAGCTGGTCCAAGCCTCAGGGCTCCTCCAAAGTTACCATATGAGAGGACTGATGAAGAAAACAAGGACATCGTGGATGCCGAAGTGCAGACCCATTTTGAACGGAAACGTCCACCTCCAAAGAAAACAATAGATCAGGTGAAAGCGAAGCGCTCTCTGGATGCCCTTAAGCGACCACCACCGTCTCCGCCGCAATCACACTATGATCGCTGTATTGAAAAGACATATGATCAAGCGCGGCGGTCGGGAAGTACTACCAGTGCTGCAAGACGAAGTGGGAAAACAATTCACCAGCTCAGCGAACAGGAGAAGCAATCGTGCCCCCCGCTACAGGTGTCTAGCGATATCGCTAATCATCCGGGGCTAGCGCCCGGTACAACTCTTAGTGATTACGTGGGCAATGATCTATAGTTTGAAATGGCTGAGGTAGTAGAGGTCTTTAGATACGAGCACGGGAAGCCTCTCATCAAACCTGATCAGCTCCCGCATCTACCAACGATGATGCGAAGATTGCATGACTGGTACTTGGAAACCTGCAGCAAGGATGGGACCGACAGTATGATGCTGGGAATTAAAGATGAGCACGACTTCATTGGAGTCGACCTGATGCCTGTTGAATTTGTGGAATTATTTCAGTTATTCAACCAAGACGCCATCGACAAAACTATCATGACTTGCTACTGTCTGGAAGTATTATTTCTGTAATTAAGTCTCTCGCTCAGCTCGTTCATTGCATGTATATATAATTATCCTCACTATATTATGCAGACTGAAGATCGTTGAATGCAAAAGAGGAAAAATCTATGACATTGGGTTCATTAGCCCAAATACCGTAAATGAATGGGTTGTACAAAACAGAGCCAAAGATACTGAGTAAAACTTGCTAAAAGCGTTCCTTCGACATCAAAACAAAAGGGAAATACTCTTTCCTTACAACTTCAAGTGAGTGTTACTGTCTTGTGCACATTCGGTTTCGCTTACTCGAGGTTAAGTGTAATTCATGAGTTATGCATGCGCAGGTTCCACTTTATTCTGCTATCCATTAAGCTTGACGGGGGAGTAGTAATTGTTTTAGACTCGAGACGTAAAGAGCAAAAGGAGTGGGCGGACATGAGTGAAATGCTCCAGAGGTAAGTTCAATCATCATCGCACCATAAGGGCAACTTTCGTTCATTTCCTGATATCAAGTAATCATTTTCTTTGCCAGACAGGGTTTGGAAAAAGTTCACCGGAATGGTTCCGGGTCTGAAGAAGGAGCTGAGATTTACACACCCCAAAGTAAGTAGTACTAGCTAGTTCCGCGCATCTCTCATTTATTCTAGTTTCATCAATACCATTATCATGGTTGATTATCAGTTTGATTGAACTCTATTCTCGTAAAGTGCTTGTGGCAGGCACCCGGGAATAATTTATGTGGATACTACGTTTGCGAGTTCATTCGCAACTCGACCCTTGAACGGGGCATAACTTTAAAACAATTAGAAGTACGTAAACAATATTCACAATTTTATTTTATTACCATCAATTGTGTCGAGTTTCATTCATATATATGTATTGACCCCCTTCTTTAAATTAGATCTGGCAGATGCGGGATCAACTCCTACCATATGATCGCATACGAGCAATTCAAGAGGAATTGGCGGGATTCTTTCTTGACCACGTCATGCCTGAAAACGGAGAATACCATCAGGAAGTGCAAATGGATTTTGGTGCTTGATGTCAGGGATCGTAAGAGATGTTATATTGTATATATGTTGTAGCGTTATATTGTACATATGTTGTAGCGTCGGATAGATATACGAAAACTTGTTGTTCGACCAAGCACGGAGAAAGAGAGGTCACTTCTCTCTATATATGTTCATGACGATCCTGTGTAATGGTTCCTTCATTGCTATATGTAGTAGCTAGCGTCGAGTTGAATGAAAAACATTAAATAAAAATGAAACCCTAAATGTAAAATAATTGAAGGGGGAAACACAATATGAAAACCACTAAGCCCTCCAATACCCCTAAACCCCTCCTTTCAAAAAAAAAACCCAGCGTCTGGCAGCTGCTGACGCGTAGCTACCTTGTTACCAACCGGGACTAAAGGTCCTCCTGCCTGGGCGCCCCATAGCGGCCACGTAGAGCTCCTTTAGTCCCGGTTCGTAAGCCAACCAGGACTAAAAGTAATGGGCATTAGTCCCGATCGTTTTGTCCCGGTTGCAGAACCGGGACTAAAGGCCCTCTGGAACCGGCACTACAACAAAATAGCCACGTATGGTCGCTTTTCCTGAGACGCACTTTGTATTCGTCTCTAAGCTCATGAGCACCAGGAGGGTAGAGACGTTTCCTAAGACATTTACAGAGCGCCACAAATGTTTTCCTATAACTATACATTTAAAAAATAAATATGCATTTTTAATTAATGTAGAGACGATTTTTGGGACGGTTTAGTATGCAGATCTATTTTTTGAGTTGGGAAAACTTTAAATAACCACATATTTTTATACCTTGAATAGCTATTAAAATCAACCATGCTAAAATTTAAACGCGTGGTTGAGTAATTATGTGTGGCGATAAGCTCATGCCGTTATTCCCCACCGGCCACCACCCATGTCGAGCCCGTGGGTACCGCTTGCATTCCCGGTGTTAGAGGGGTGGGGGGCGGCTCGGTGCCTCCGTTCTGGCTCATAGATATGTAAGGGTTAGAGTTTCATAGTGGCACGTCGAGGGTGGCGCCACTGTTCCGAAAAGATAAGGTTTCCATGACCATTTCCGTATCTATGTGTCGTCTACCATGGTGTAAATGGCTAGATGACATAGACTCATGTTAGCCTTTTCTTATTATTATTATTATTATTGCTTAATTTGTCTATTATGATTTTAATAAACCAACCTTTCTATTGCTCCATGACAAAGAGTTTGTCAAGCAGACATTGTACCAGCAAGCCAACTATGGACCACGGCGATAATATCAATATCCAGAGGTGTCACAGTGATGTACTGTATGGTCAGGTTGCCCCGTGTCACACTCACAGCTTGAGGATGTCACCCTTATTATTCTGGGTCTCACTCCGCCTGTTTGATCTATCATTGCATGAGCTTTATAATTTTTTATTAAATAATGTGAATATTACAATGGATGTGTATACCCATATATGGTTAATTAGTGAAATCTCCATTTTCCCAGGATTTGTTTTTCGCTTTACCAAATTTGGGGCTCCTAAACTGTTTTTGCTTAATGAAATTTGGCACGGCAAATTAGATTTTCTTTACGGCCTAAGACTTCCCGCGTCTCTCGATTTTTTTCCCTCCATCTAATCCTAGATATTTTCCCCACGCCGCCTTCTCCCAACCTCCAGATTCAATCTATGCCGGCATCATGCCCACCTCGCGCGCCGCCCATTCCCCTTCTCTATGCAGCAGCAGCAGCCCTTCCCCGAAGCGCTACCCTCCGCCGGTAGCTCTGCCCACCGTCGAATCCCTTTCTCGTCCATCGGCAACCTCTGTAGTTGGAGCACATCGGCGTCGGTCGTCCTCACCGTCGCCAATGCCGCGCTCCTCCCGACGTTGTCCTCACCGTCACCTAGCCGCATCCACATTGGTGTCATCCGCCACCCGAAGATCTGTCGTGTGTTCCGTCGCTGCACCGCCCCGCAAGCATCTTTAGCCTCCGGCCCGTCAAGCAGTTGATCCCTTGAATCCCATATCCTCTACAGTTTTTACCATCAATCAATCAAAGTAGCGGCGCGTGACCTGTTCGGCTGCTTGCTGCCTCACCTTCCACAGGCACCGAACCAGCACTGGCCCTCGTGCGTTCGTATGTGCAGCTCCAGGGTGTCTTGCAACCGTCCTCCTCTGTCTGCTAGTGCTACGCAGTACACACACTTTATTTGTGCGTTCATGTTCAGATCATCACAGTCCATAATCGATTGATTTTTTATGTGTCAAACAGTGCTGGCCTGCTACTAATCTGTAGTACTGAACAGAAGGTTTGTCATCTTGTAAAGTGGTAATGTTCAATGCCAATGGGAGGGAAGTTGGTCACTTCTGTTAACTTATTATTCGGTTGTATATTAGCTACTACTCCCTCCGTTCTTAAATATAAGTTTTTTGGAGATTTCAATATAGACTACATACGGATGCATATAGACGCATTTTAGAGTGTAGATTCATTCATTTTTCTCCGTATGTAGTCCATATTAGAATCCCTAAAAAGACTTATATGTAGGAACAGAGGGAGTAGTAATTATTTTGTACTGCTTGTTTTGTGTTATGTAGAAATGCAGACAAGAGACAATAAGTAAGATTCAATCTCCCCCAGGAATCAATTTCTCCTTTTATTGGAGTTGATTTCAGCCTCTCAGTGGATTTTTGGGTGATGACGCGTGTAATTTTGGGGAGGAGCAGGGGTATGCATTATGATTCACACATTCATCTTGCGATTATGGTGGGTTAGGATGTTCATTCTATTTTTATTGGCAACAGCTTCAAATGCCTCTTCCCGAATTTTTTGGACCGTTATTTTAGGAGCTTATAACCCCCACCTATTGGATGACCAACCCATGTCACCCCGTTCGCCACTGTCGCCGCCACTTGACGGCAGGTGGTGGACACCAATGCAACCACAGTGGCGGCTTCCCTTGGGTAGGTACACGTCGCATCTCTGTTTCATCTTCGCTAGGTAATTTGTGTACTTCTGCTCTCTTTTCACTCTGTCTGAGTATGTGCTTAGTGATTAGCACACACATCATAACTATTACTAGCTTAGAGGACAGTTTTTATTCCCTAGACTGTTATTTCTTCCTTCTGTAATAAAAAAACATGTGGAAGGGGGTTCTTTTAAATCTTCGTTGTGATATCTCGTTGCAGCAAGTTTTAGTTCTACAAGTAGATGAATCGCTGTTTCTTTGAAATTCAGATCTAAAGGTGTGTGTATATAGTACAGAAAATTGTATACCTAACTGGTTCTTAATCTAAACAGAAGGTTTATCAGGTATTACGTGCAGGTTTGTGGGGACGACACAGATTTGGAGGTCCAGCTCCTGCCTGCATGCGCAAAAAGTTCATGGTTTGCATCTGTAATATAACATGGTAAGTCATTTTTATTCTTGATCTCTCCATTACGCTGTGTTCCATTTCATGAATGGAAGGAATTCCGGTTTGATTTCACATGATGTTCAAACACATAAATACCTGATGTGCTGAATTGCTAACGTACTGAGAAAATGCTACAGCTTGATGACTATGTAGTACAGTTCATTCAGAACTTAGTTCTGACGACATGGGTCTTGGGGAGTATATTGGGTTCCAATGCAGTTGAGCATGATTTATTGGCAGTATACTACAAAAATACACTATTCTCAGGTCAAGCATAACATTTTGGGCATAATTTTACGTGCAATGCAAGTCAGCAAAACAGATGAGATTTTTTTCTTACTCCAGAACCACTTAAATTTTCTCTACTGATTTCCCCTTTTGATCTTTGTAGGAGATATTGGCACATCGATTTGATATTTTTAGCAGTACTGTTTATATTTAATTTTGCAAGAAATACTCAAAGTATTGGGATATGACAGTTGAGTGCTTTTGTTGATCTTTTATTATGAGCACATGCTTTTTCCTATCTAATATTAGGACTACGCATCGTTGTGATCCGTGTGATATTTGGCTTAATGATTTGAGAGTCGTTGTCCCAAAATGATTCTAAAATGGTTGGCGGGTTTTTATGTATCCATCAGCAGCTTTAGTTTTTGTGAACATATTTGTCTAACAGTTGAGTACATTTACTAGCAATATAAAAATGAAATTGCTAATGACCCATATGATTGCTTTCACTAGCGAGGTCGGGTGATAACTAAATGCCTTTTATCAGAGAGCAAATTGAATGTTCTCTTATATTTGATTGAACCATAGAGAATTTTTCTTGATGTTCTAGTACTGCATACTAATGTATTTTCAATGCATATTTTATATCATGGTATATAGCTTAGGGTGTGAAATATACATATTGTGCACCTTGCGATCATCAAGTATTTAAGACTAGTGAAATTTATGGTGTTGTGGAACTATTGAATTTAGTACAAAGTCGAGACACTTATATTGGAATGGAGGGAGTATAAGTTTACTTACAGTTTAGCTGAACCTCAAATGTAGAAATCAGATCGTGGTCAAGAATCCGAAAATGCTCATGCTTGAAATAGCAATGCGACCAAGCAAGGTGGTATTGAATCAAGTGTATAACTTCCCGTGTCACTAAGCTCATCAAGAAAATACATTTCTAGGCATTATGTTTGGTGAAGTATCTTGGTTTTTTAGGTCAAAAAGCCAAAGCTGACCACACCAACACAACCTAAGACATTGCTGCTCCAAGACAACCTCAAGACATTTGTACGGCACATATCTCATAGTTTTATCAAAGAACATTTTATCTTGCTCTAATCCAAAAGCTTATGTTCTAAACATCTCTCTGTTAAATTTTTTCTTTCAGGGTAGCTGAGAATTTAGAATTGGAACACATTGCAGGAGCAAGCAGCAACTACGCAAGAATTAGTCTTTAAATGAACACATATTATGTATAATGTATGGAAAGCTTAGTTCTAGTTTGTAGTATATTCTCTTAATTATTTACATCTTTCATACGAATGTCTGATTTGATTCAGTTGTGAACTCCATGCACAAACATATGTATTTGTTCATAGATTTGTTACAAAGGACGCTAATTGTGAGAATGGATTGCTTGTGAATGCAATTGGTGATGTGGGTTGATGCCTTTTTATAGTGATATTTGATCAATTTGCACATGCATCCCTATCATATTAAGGTAACTGAATTTTAAATGGGGAATACAAAGTAAAATTAATAATCAAAAAATGATTAAAGTAAAATATTTCATAGCCACACAAAAACTTATTCATATTTAGAGACGAATATGTCATCTCAACATAGCATCTATAAGCATTAGGCCCACATGAGTAGAGGTGCGATACGGGCGTGTAATAGAACGTCTCTATTTTGTAGAGACGATTTTGAACGTCCCAATATAGCGTCTCATACCATGTAGACACGCTAACCAAGCGTGTCTATCTGTTTTGAGACGGTCCGTAAGGAGACGCTCCAAGGACGCTTTACTAAATCATCTCTATTTTTACCTAGAGATGAAATAACATGCCTCTAGCTATGAAAGTTAACGTCTCTACACACCGTTTTTCCTGTAGTGCGGGACTGATGCCCTATTTTCTACTAGTGATGCTGTGTAGTAAGGTTGCAGGTCAGTTATCTTGGGAACAACTATACCTTGCTTTTGGTATATCTGTATGATCACACAGTTATCCTGGCAGCAGCTATATACCATACTTTGGGTATATCTTTAATGTTTGTGAATTGTACAAAACAAATTTAGCTTGATCAATTACTCTAATTTCCTTTAGATGTACTAAATGCTTTGATATATTGGAGTTTTATAGGCGTTGGATCACTGGCTGAGCTAGGCACCGGTGAGCCAAGGCGCACTTGCGATCTAGTATACAAGGAAAGGCTACCACTCACCCCTACATGCAGGGATCTGGAAGAGATGGTGCCGATGGACCAGCCAACTATCTAAGGACTAGGTCCTGTGCTTACAGCCGATAACACGTCATACACATGTACGTGTACAAGGGTCCAGCCACGTTACAACTCAACAAAACCTTCCAGAATTTTTTTTTTGCGCGAACCAACCTGTGGTTGGATGGTTAGGAGAGACAGTGGTATACCCAGCCCACTAGGGTTCAAATCCTGGTGCTTGCATTATTCCTGGATTTATTTTATGATTTCCGGCGATGCGCTTTCAGTGGGAGGAGACGTTCCCGTCGACGACGAGACAGGGTGTGCGTGTGTGCGTTCATAGGGGTTAGTGTATGCGCGTATGTATGAGCGCTTGCGTCTGTATTGATGTTAAAAAAAAGATGTTTTTTTTTTGCAGGTAAAAACCTTCCAGATGTTTAGGGAGATAAAAATAACACAGCTGTAATACAAAAATAAATAGAACATTAAAAATATATTTGATGATGAATCTAGTGAAGTAGATTCCGAATTGTAGATATTATGTACTACATGCATCCATGCATGCACGATCTGGAAACGCATATCCCACTCATGAAAGGTCGTAGCGGTGGCGCCGTGGCAGCACTCGTCCGCTGGTTCAGTGCGGTGCTGGAAGCATTCGCGAGACCGGCGGTGAGATCTGGAGCCATTCGCGTTGTACTTTGTTTGTGAAGCTTTTCTTTTATTGTGGCATTGTGACCCGGCTGCTACCTATAGCACTTCCAGCTCAACGGCAGTGCAGTAGCGTGTCGCAGCTTTTGCCCTATGTTCTCCTCCTCGCCTTCTCATTCGCTTAGCCGGTCGCCGAGTCGGTGGCCGTGCGCCGATCTTATACACGTGGACAGCGGCCGCAGCTTCGCGAAGCACAAGCATCTCCGCCGAATGGCCGCCTGGTCCAACGCTCACGTGGCCATCCTACGCTCCTCCGCCAGCGACTAGGCGGTGACCCCGCTAGTAGACGACGACGACGGGTCGGATGATGTTATATTATATGGATTGGAGTGTACTCAAAAGAGCATACACATGCTATAGTTTCGCACCCCAACATGAAAAGAAATCATGCTAGTGACATGCGAACCATGTGGCCTTGATAAAAAAATTGACCATTTATATCAAATGAATTGAATACAATCTTACTTATCAATATGTAGATCATTTATTGTGTAACTAGATTCTTTTATGTTGTAATGTAGTGTGTTTTTTCCATCGCAAAAAATGTAGTGTGTTTAATTATATGCTTACATATAACATCTCTGGAAACCATGTGTGGATTACCATGTTTCTTAACTAGCTTTCAAGTCTATTTCCTTTCTGAGCATCCAGGTCAATTTTTTATTGCTTTTCTTCGAAGTCACAATTTGACATAGATAAGCTACAACACTTTAACCGAGGGTCGTTTTGTTTGTCTCTTTTCCATGTAGACATCAAGGTTGAGTAGACCGGCCAAAAAACCTGTTCATTCCACTATTTGGTTCTTCTGTCACCTGCTTGTCTTCACTATAGCATGTCGCTTTTGATGTGATGGCTTTGCCTCATATCCATCGAAATCAACTTTCTCAACACTCTTCTCCTCTCTCCTTTTCCATCCCAATGATCTTAATAGCTCTTCACGTCATCGCCCCTTTGGTCACAGATGACCTTGTCACGTCAATGATGTAGGCAGCCAGAACTCGCACCTTTGTTGTCAGATCACCTAGTTATTCTTTCTCTGGTTATTAATGACCCCAGAGTTCTCTGGATAGCTTTTTCTTCGTGTGCACTTCTTACGGCAATTTCATCTTCTCCAGCAATATATCATGTCTCATTCATCATGTGTTTGTAGGTGTTATTCTTTCACCATCACAATAAACAGAGGTCTACTTCAATTAGGGATGAAAACGGCGCGGAAACAGACGAAACTGGGTGCTACCATATTTGTTTTCATATTTTTTTGCAGAAGCGGAAATGAATACAGAAACCCCGGAAACGAATACGGAAACAGATACTACCGGAAACAAACAGGGAGCGAATACAGAGCGGACACGGAGACAAAACTGTTTGTTGACCGGAACTTAAAACCCCCTTGAATCATAGAGAAATACAAACAAAAAACAAACAAATTGATGGAATTGTTAACATGGCTACAAAATAATATGGTTGTGTTGGTATAATAGGGTAGTATTGTAGTTGTACATGACAATTCCGTATAGGGTCTAGTTGAGTATGTGTGTGGTAGTAAAACTTGGTACTCAAATAATACATTCTGCTCATTTTACTCACTGTGTCATTGTGTATTGTTTGGTAGTTGGGCAAAAAGCAGCCATGGGCTTATAGTAGAAACGGAAATTCCATATTAACGGAAACGGAAAGCTCCGTTTCCACGTGTGTTCCACCGGAAAACACCATTCCGTTTTTGTTTCCGTTTCCGCATAAGAATTCCATTTCCATTTATGTTTTGCAAATTTCCGTTTCCATTTTCATATTTCCTCTCTGTTTCCATTTTCCCTCCGAAAAAGCGGAAACTTTCCACTCCATTTTCATCCCTAACTTCAATGACCTCATGGGTTTTCTAGCGTCACCCAACCCACACCTCCTTGTAACAAATTGACCCCACAATTCCTTATGGAGTGTTGGTAGTAACTTATGGTTGATGCCTAGTCCTTGCAATGGAATGGTCAAGTGGATTGTGGCCCTTGAAAGACAGGTCTTTTGCATGGACTCTGATGTCATGTTCTTTGCTATGCATTGGCACCTCAGATTTGAGTACTCAGAAAGGAGTCTATAATATGAATACTCTATGGTAGAAAATCACCATACAACATCTTGCTAACCTATGTTCGGTGGCATCCGGACGTGCTTCTCTTTGTGCAAGATTGCGAACGTGATATTTGGTTCTTTTTTATATCATGCTTGGTTTTGTATTAGAACTGCATATTTAGTGTGAAAATGCATCATGTACAATGAGAGTTATACACTAGGAGCACTGTATTGAGATGCATTTCCCCCGAAAAATAAGATAACCTCGAGTTCAGCATCTATGATGCACACATCATGAACTGGCTGTTCATTATAATACTTCTTAGTAGAACAATATGAAGTGTAATAAATCATTAATAAATAAGTGTTTACATTAGTTAATCAGAAAAACCTATTGTAGAAAGTTTCTTAGTAGTTAATTCAATAATCTTTTTACTTCTAAGTTATGATTGAGGAGGACTATTGAAATGACGTGATACTACCTGACATGTTTAAGTTCGCCAGATATCTCTCGATTTTGATAAGTCTTGGAGATAAAGGTAGCTAAACTGAATACTCAGCGCAAAAAAATGTAAATCCTAAAAATAAGATAGTTAAACTTGATTGAATCCACGCCGCTCTTTCGGGTCCTACAAATGCCTCACCAGACCCTAATCCATCGTTGTATTTTTTTATAAAAAATAAATTGCTATATATGATAGGCTGACTTCAGAATGGCTTCATTCTCATTGTTTTTTAGCAACATTCCTCTTAGGTTTGCTTATATTAGGTTTTCCATGTGTGGTAAAAAGGTTGACAACCACAACACTCACAACAGAATTAAATGATCACGTCATTGGCATGTGATGTTTGGTGAAGCAACGATGATATCTTGGCCACTACCCACACACAACATTGGTCCCAAGCTGACCTCCTATAAATAACTAGCTTATTGCCTATGTAGCGGGATCACAATTAGGTCGTGTGTGGGTGGGTGGGGGGGGGGGGGGGGGGGGGAGGTGAGGGGGGGGGGGGGGGGACTAATGGAGGAGGACAAAGTATGGGACGAGAGCACCAATGACGAGCACGTTAATCATACTGACTTTCAAAAAAGCGCGATATAGAGGGGGAATGGGATGTATTGGAAATTTGGGTTGGAGGCACATATAGAATCCGAGTCCATCAACGATGAATGAAACTAGCGAGCACAAAACAAGTAGTGGCTGTCATTACTTTCTAGGTAAACACATCACGGATCTATGTTGTCAAGTCGGTGCGATCGAATAAGGATGAGATCCAACCATAGGTTTCCTCAGTTAGTCAAGTGCCATATAAGAGTGTACTACGCCTTCGTGACCATATAGTCCCGAACAGCCTTCTATGATCTATATCTGCAAGGATCAAGTTTTTGAAAAGGCATGGTGTAGTTTAACTACATGAATCACAAAGTACCACATGGTGACATCAAGTTATTATGTATTAATAAACAATTATTAACCATCACACCTCCTAATTTATCCGAACATATATTACTACTATGTAGTTTCTCAATCCATAGTTGCGTTACTGGGTTGCAGCTGGGCGGCAGGAGCTTTTTATTTCAGTTGAGGTGACTGCAGAGGTTTGACAGTTTGTGTCCTTACCAATGGGTTCACAAAGGCTCGGTGACCCTGACCGAGATTCTGCACAGTACATACATAGAGAATAGTAAATTGTTGTATGTTGAGCTTGAGCCCTATTTCTATCGCCCTCGTAAATGGAGCCTAACCAGCAGGTACCCTATCGAGTCCATTTTATACCCCATCCGGTCCTTTTTACTTCCTATATAAGATTTGTCTGAAGTCAAACTTGTAAGGTTTGATCATGTTTATATGAAAAAATATCAACGTCAACAATACTAAGGTCATACAATATAAAAATAAAATTCATGACACATCTAATGATTTTGATTTGGTATGGTGATTGTTAATTCTCTTTTCTATAAAGTTGTTCAAATTTTACGATGTTTGACTTCAAACAAATTTTATATGCGGAGTAAAAAGTATCGAAGAGAGTACTACGTAAAAGAAAATTCAAAATAGCAGCCGATGGCGTGGGGAGAGCAGAGCAGAGCGCAGCCATGGTCGGAGCGGAGAAGGAGCGCACTGCCGCCGCCAGATCACTCTCCAAGGTCCGAACTGTTCCCCTGCACCCTCGCCTGCTAGTCCATTCCCCTCCCTCTTAATCCATTAATCTATCCTCCTCTGTTTGGTACTCTGCGAGGATGGGCAAGTGTTATATGTTGAGCTCGAGCTACTGTGGTACGAAACAACCTGGTAAACTGAGCCCAAGCAGCATGTACCCCATCCAGAGGTACCACCGCCGGGGCATTATGCTAGTTTTTTTTTTTTTTGAGCATTTTTCTGGGAGCATTGTAGTAGTTAAGTAGTACTTCCTCTGTAAACTAATATAAGAGCGTTGAGATCACTACTTTAGTGATCTACACACTCTTATATTAGTTTACAGAGGGAGTACATGCGTACACCATTTGCTCACGTCGTTGGCTGGACTCTTGTGAGATGTGAGGCATGCATCCAAGCATATCTAGAGCAGGCCGTAGCGGTGGCCGCTGGTTCAGTGCGGTGCTGGAAGCATACGCGACACCGACGGCAAGATCTGGAGCGAT
This sequence comes from Thinopyrum elongatum, assembly GCA_011799875.1. Taxonomy (NCBI): domain Eukaryota; kingdom Viridiplantae; phylum Streptophyta; class Magnoliopsida; order Poales; family Poaceae; genus Thinopyrum; species Thinopyrum elongatum. Next base: position 45,256,705 of record CM022303.1, on the reverse strand, counting down.
TCACGCTAGGTGTCATGCATACGGGTGATGCTCGTGTGTGAGCTAGCGTGCTTCTTTGTTGTGTCATGGTGACCGAGGACAATAAATTCTTTGTTGTGTGTGAGCTCAACGGCAATGCAGTATAGCGTCTGCAACTCCACGATGAAGGGCTGGTCAGTGTCTCAGCTTTTGCCCTGTCTTCTTCTCCTCACCTTCTCATTCGCTTGGCCGATCGCAGAGTCGGTGGCCCTGCGCGCCGATCTTACGCACGTGGACAGCGGCCGCGGCTTCACCAAGCACGAGCTCCTCCGCCGGATGGCCGCCCGGTCCAAGGCCCGTATGGCGACCCTACGCTCGCCGGGCAGCGCCCCGGCGGTGACCGCGCCGGTAGCCCAGGGCGGGCTGGACGTCAGTTTGTCCGAGTACCTCGTCCACTTGGGCATCGGCACGCCGCGCCCGCAGCGCGTGGCGCTGACGCTGGACACCGGCAGCGACCTCGTCTGGACGCAGTGCACTTGCACGGCTTGCTTCGACCAGCCGTTCCCGGTTCTTCGTGCCTCCGCCTCCAGCACCTTTCGCCGTGTCCCGTGCTCCGACCCTCTCTGCGGGGGCTACCTCCCGGTTTCCGGGTGTGCCACCAGAGACAGGTCCTGCTTATACGCCTACGGCTATGGTGATAATTCGGTCACCACTGGCAAGATCGTCGAGGACACTTTCACATTCAAGGCTCTCGGGGGCAAGAAGCACGCCGCCGTGGCCGTGCCCAACCTCCGGTTTGGCTGCGGCATGATCAACGTCAGCATCTTCAAGTTGAACGAGTCCGGCATCGCCGGCTTCGGCCGTGGCCCGTTGTCGCTGCCGTCGCAGCTCAAGGTCCGCAGGTTCTCCTACTGCTTCACGGCCATCGTGGAGTCGAGGGCCAGCCCGGTGTTCCTTGGGGGCGAACCGGACAACCTTGAAGCGCATGCCACGGGGCCCATTCAATCCACTCCGTTCGCCCCGGGCCCTGCGTTTGCGCCTGTGGGAAGCTCACCGTTCTACTACCTTTGGCTGACAGGTATCACCGTCGGCAAGACGCGGCTGCCGTTCAACACTTCTGCATTCGCATTGAAGGGCGATGGCTCCGGCGGGACGATCATCGACTCCGGCACGGCCATCACGACCGTCCCACAGGCCGTGTTCCGGAGCCTCCGTGAAGCATTCGTGGCGCAAGTACCGCTACCTGTCGCCAACGGCTCCGCCGACCCCGACGGCAGGCTGTGCTTCTCCATCTCGCCGATGAAGAAGGCGCTCGCCGTGCCGAAGCTGATCCTCCACCTGGATGGTGCAGACTGGGACCTTCCACGGGACAACTATGTGCTGGAGCTGGATGAAGACGGCGTCGACACCGGCAGGGAGCTGTGCGTGGTGATATCTTCGGCAGGCAAGAGCGACAGGACGACCATCGGCAACTTCCAGCAGCAGAACATGCACATCATCTACGACCTGGAGAGCAACAAGATGGTCTTTGCGCCCGCGCGCTGCGACAAGCTCTGAGTTATACTACCAACGTGCACTTGCATGTAATTGTACGCGACCACAATACATGTATCATGTAATTGTACTAGCACCAACTAAAGTACGTGTTCGCTAAATCTCTGGTGCCTGAATTTTTTTTCGAATCAATCTAATTCGCTGGGAGGCCGAAGGTGGGGTCCATGTGGCGAGTGATAGCGGCGAGCTTCGACCATGGCAAGGCCGAGCTAGGACTTCGCCAGGGACGGGGACGGCGCTGGGAGCGGCCGCGAGCTACGATGTGCCAGGAAGCAGGTTGACTGGTGTTGCTCGAGGGGTGTGGGGTTGCCGGAAAATCTGTTGGCCGGTGGGGATGTCTGGGGTGGCGGAAACATGACGGCGAGCGGAGTTGAGTGGAGGGCGGGTAGTAAGGGCCCGTTCGGAAATACTAGGGCTACTAACTCTGCGAAGCTGATGTGGTGGAGCGGAGCGGCACGCAGTTCATTTTTGCGGAGCAGCCATTCTGTCGCTCCTCATTTGCAGCGCTGAGCGGAGCAGAGTCGCGGGAGTGGTCCGTTGCCGAACAGGCCCTAAGCCGTGGGAGGGGGTGCTGCCGCCTGAGACTGGTGGTGAAAGACAGCGAATTAATGCAGATTTTTTTAGCACCGGCACCCGGGCCCTGTTATCATGTCTCTTCAAAGTCGCTTTAAAATCTGTGCGACACAACTAACTTTGTACATGGACTTTTTTTTGTTTCTCTCATATAGAACATGTGTTGAACTTCAAACTTTGCACAGCAGCAAAACTTTCTAACTAGAATGTGGGATAAAACTTTCGAAATTTTGGTCCCACATAAATACTAAAAATAAGATTATTTTATAACAAAACTTATTTTGTATATTTATGTTGGACCAAAAATCTAAAAAATTTATCCTAGATTCTAGTTAGAAAGGTTCGCTGTTCATGCAAAGGTTTGAACTTCAAGACATGTTCTATATGAGAGAAACAAAAAAGAGAAATGTATTTGCACGAATCTTGATGCGGAGAATGGATGGCTAGATAAGAGGGGCCCGGGTGCACGTGCTCTAAGACATGTTTTCGGCCTGTCCGGCGTCGGAAGAAGGTTGGAGTTGAATCAAGGCTGGATCGTGACTATAGGAAGGAGGATGTTAAAGGAAAGGACGTGGGCCATTGGATGCTGATCAGATGGATGAGAAAAAAGTGAGCAATGCCAAAAATATATATTCAAGCACCTATTGAATAGGCGCTCCCAATACCATAAAGAGTGGGTTGTCCTTTGGTAAATCATCCCCAAGTTGATCTTTAGAGGGAATAAACCGAACCTCAAGGATGGACTTTTTCTCTGATAAAATAAAAATATATGATCTATCTCAACGTGTTTTGGTCCACTACTACATAAACCCTTATAAGTTTAGCTTACTAGTGGCGTGCCAAAGAAGCACACCCCACTCATAAGATGTCAAAATATCAGCGCCGGCCCTCCCCCACGCGCCGCCGCCCTCCCCCGCGCCGGCCCTCTCCGCCCCCTTCTCAACACCGCCCCGCCTACCGTGAGTACCTCCTTCTCCTCTCAATTCACCCAAAAGATAGGTACCTCTGAATGTGTTAGATGAATTAGCAAATGCAATATGTTCAGAATTTTTACTAATTTTGTTCTTATATATGAACCCTAGGTGTTCATATATATGGACCCTAGGTGTTCATATATATGCGCCCATTCCATCATTAGAGCACTAAATTGGTTTTTTGAGTACAATAGAAGGTAGATATATGTAACCCTAGGTGTTTATATATATGAAACCTATGTGTTCATATATACGAGCCCATTTCATCATTTGGTTATTTTGCTATATTTAGGGTTATTACGAATATATTTAGGTTGTTTAGGCTAGGTTGTTTTAGGGTTTTAGGTTTTTTTAGTCTATATTTAGGGTTTCCTAATCACTAGCAATATGAAGTTTGTATGAGATCATTTCAGTATTGATACTTTGGACTATTTGGACTATTTGGACATGCTGATCTTGAGCTACTGTGCATTTGGTGCCAAAGATGGCCAAACATGTATCTTTCTATTGGAGGCTAACACTGAGTGGCCTATGTTTTGCTGGAATATTTATTCATTTCCATTCCGGCAAATTCCACGTGCTCGATATGTCCTGTTTTAGCAAAGGTCATGCCGGATTTTTCCGTGGATTTCAACATGACTTGTGCTATAAAGTAGTAAATATCGAGTGACCGTGATTTGCTGGAACACGAATTAAATGACATTCTGGCAACCGATGTCATTTTTTATGTCATTACTCGATATATGTAACGGGTTGACTGTCATTCTGTTGGGGTTCCTTGTGGGACTTTTGATCTGTTCTTGAAGGAAGGATGCCAACGGTTGTCCTGGGGGTCGCTTCCTTTCCTTCTTCTTGTGATATAGATCGGTAATGAACGAGAGGAGGAGGGGAAACGACCATCACCGGCGGTCAAATTATCTGTGAGGCAGTGTCCACCATATACTGTCGAAATATGGGAGAGGAAGAATCCCGACTGTTGTCGTGGGGGTAGCTTGTTCTTCATTCGAAGGTGCTCGACATTTTGGTGTAATGCAGTTTCGAATGAAAGGAGGAGCTACCAACACTGGCGGTCGCAAATTTCAGAGAGGAAGAATCCCGACTGTTGTCGTGGGGGCCGCTTCTCATTCGTTCCCGTGTGCTATACATTTTGGTGTAATGCACTCGGGAACGAAGGGATGAGCGACCATCACCGACGATCGAATATATCAGAGAGGGAGTGCCCACCATATACACCACGTGAGATGAGAGTTTTCAAGGAAAGACTCGACAGACCGAAAGTCAACCCGTGACGAATAATAATAATCTGTGTGTTGACTTCCTGTTATTTGCCATCGATTTTTAATCTTTGACTTATATGAACACAGGAAATGTCCCATGACGATAGGACCCCCCTAATGCGACTACTGCGAAGACGACCGGGGTATGTGTGGCAGGATGCCTCATCTGCAAAACGGTCGGTGCTTCACCATCGTGCTGAAGGAGACTTTTGATGTTTTTATGGTACGTAACGACGACATTTATTTTTCCATAGTAAAGCATGACTTGTGATTTTTGTCTTCGACGTGTAATTTCCAATTGTTTTTACAGTTCGAATAGTTCATCCCATGTCATGTAATACTGTATGTCTTGGAAAAGCTCGGTTTCAAAGATAGGGAGAATGGTTTCATTGTTTGGGTTAAGCTATTTAATGCACCAAAAAATATCTCACATTTTGGTTGCTCAACTTGGAGAGGACTATGCAAGGCCTATGAATTTAAGGAGGATCTGACAATAACCTTCGTTATTTGGCCCGAAGATGAAATTGAAGATAATATCGACATATGGGTGGATGTGGGCACGCTTCCAATTCTAGCTCTTTGTGAGTTTGTCAAATAAATTTGTTAAGTAATTTATATTGTTTATTTAGAAATCATTGACGGCTTATTTCCATTGACAGATTATTTCCATGCTTCAAGAAATGTAAGGAAGGTAGTAGACAAAACCTACTACACTGATGGCTCTGAACTAACTTACGAGGAGAAAAATCATCTTATCTCATTTATTCTTGATGTTGAGACTTTCAATAACAATAATCAAATCCCTGCACATTATAGTCAATACGTGCCACTAGTCCTCGTGTTGAACTATGGTAACATCCATGGGAATGGCATGGCAAGATTTTTTACTATTATGACACTATTGCATCTTTTGCATACAATCTTCTAAAGCCAAACAACATTGATAACTACGTTATTATTATGTTCTTCAACAGAAAATCCTGAAGGATTGTGTGCCTCATCTGATGGTTACGAAAGGTGACATTGATATTATTAGCATACGACCAACTCTGCCTGCGGTTTTCCGCTGTTCATATACGATTTGTCGAAGAGATGAATGCTAGTTCTTGAGCTTGCGTTGGTTATTCCCTTGAAGAGGAAAGGATGATGCAGCACAGTAGAGATAAGTATTTCCCTCAGTTAAGAACCAAGGTATCAATCCAGTAGGAGAAACGCGCAAGTCCCCAATAGATGCACCTACACAAAAATCAAACACTTGCACCCAACGCGATAAAGGGGTTGTCAATCCCTTCACGGTCACTTGCAAAGGTGAGATCTAATAGAGATAGATGTAAAAGATTACTAAAATGTAAAAGTAAATAAAAGTAAATAAATTACAGCAAGGTATTTTTGGTATTTTTAATATATAGATCTGAAAATATAATGAGGAAAATAGACCCGGGGGCCATAGGTAGGCTTCTCTCTTGAAGGCAAATGATACGGCTGGTAAACAAATTACTTTCGAGCACTTGATAGAAAAGCGCAAAGTTATGATGATATCTAAGGCAATGATTATGCAATATAGGCATCACGTTCGTATCAAGTAGACCAACTCCTGCCTGCATCTACTACTATTACTCCACACATCGGCGGACTTCTGCCTGCATCTAGAGTATTAAGTTCATAAGAACAGAGTAACGCATTAAGTAAGATGACATAATATAGCGGGATAAACTCAAGCAATATGATGAAAACCCCATCTTGTTATCCTCGATGGCAACAAAACAATACGTGTCTCGCTACCCCTACTATGTCACTGGGTGAAATCATGCAAGTCTGAACCCAAAGCTAAGCACCTCTCCCATTGCAAGAAAAATCAATCTAGTTGGCCAAACTAAACCAATAATTCGAAGAGAAATACAAAGATACAAAATCATGCATATAAGAATTCAGAGAAGATTCAAATAATATTCATAGATAAGCTGATCATAAATCCACAATTCATCGGATCTCGACAAACACACCGCAAAAGAAGATTACATCGAATAGATCTCCAAGAACATCGAGGAGAACATGGTATTGAGAAGCAAAGAGAGAGAAGAAGCTATCTAGCTACTAGCTATGGACCCGTAGGTCTGTGGTAAACTACTCACGCTTCATCGAAAGGGCAATAGAGTTGATGTAGAAGCCCTCCGTGATCGAATCCCCCTCCGGCAGGGTGCCGGAAAAGGTCCCAAGATGGGATCTCATGGTTACAGTAGGTTGCGGAGGTGGAACAATGTTTTTGTGGATGCCCCTGAGGGTTTTCGAATATAGGAGGAAGAAGTAGGTCAGGGGGCCCTCGGGGTGGCCACAGGCCCTAGGGGCACCCCCCTAGGGCGCGCCTCCCTGGCTTGTCGTCTACTCCAAGGGTTCCTGACTTGGACTCCAAGTCCTCCGCGTGTCTTCTGGTCCAAGAAAAATCATCGTGAAAGTTTTATTCCGTTTGGACTCCGTTTAGTATTCCTTTTCTGCGAAACTCAAAAACAAGGAAAAAACAGGGACTGGCACTGGGCTCTAGGTTAATTGGTTAGTCCCAAAAATAATATAAAATAGCATATTAATGCATATAAAACATCCAAAACAGATAATATAATAGCATGGAACAATAAAAAATTATAGATACATTGGAGACGTATCAATGAAGACCTCACAATCAATGGATGGAAAAAAGTTATGAATGCTTGCCTGGAGCTACTTGGAGGCAACATGGTGCAAAGCCCACAAATTGGAGACAGGATGATCTCCATTCTCCATAATGGAGAGACATGGCCTATCATGTTTTATGCTATTTTACCTTAGAGAGGGTAGCAGGTCGTAACTAGTACTGATCATGTCCTAAGAACAATTAACTAGTGTTGGGTTGTTAGATGATTACGATGATGATGAGTATGACTTGTTATTATGATAATGATGTGTTGTTAGATGACTATGATGATGATGAGTATGACTTATTACTATGATAATGATGATGAGTTATTATTATGATGATGATGCTGAGTTGTTATATCATTATGAGCATCATGAGTTATTATATCTATCGGTGGAAGAAACGTGGATTACATTCAAGTGGAGGCAACATGATGATCCAAAGTACTACTAATCCTTCACTTGAATCTAATACACTTTTTTATCACCCACTAATATAATATGATCATAATGATATAACAATCTCTAAATTGCTATTGTATCAAACTTGTATACCGGTGTATAAATATACTATAGAACAAAAGAGAAATAATATAGACAAATATTAGTAGCGCAGGGCTGGGGCGTGCTGCTAGTAATTATCAGTAGCGCGGCCTGGGCCCGCGTTACTGCTAAGTGAGTTAGTAGTAGCGGGGGTCCCACCAGCGCTACTGCTAAAGTTTAGCTGTAGCGCCCTAGCAGTACCAGGGGTCCTCGGGTTATTGCTAGGCCACTAACCCGCGCTACTGCTAGGGTTTTCCTTAGCAGTGTTAGCATATACCTGGTTGTAATACAACATGTGAGGGTAAAGCTGGATCCGCAGGCTAGGTTCTGGTGAGTTATTTTCATTGCCATGAGAGCTTTGTCCTGAGTCCTGATTGTTCTCTACAGCCTTGCAGTGGACAAACAATAGAGAGAATGTGTGGTCTGGTCTTGTCGCTAACAAGGATGCTTGTTTCGCTGCTAAACAAACATTGGGCTGGTGGCGCAGTTGGCTAGCGCATAGGTCTCATAGCTGCAACGTGAGTGATCCTGAGGTCGAGAGTTCGAGCCTCTCTCACCACAATTAGGAAGAAACGGGCCATTGTGATGATGAAATGCTCTGTTACAACTTTGGTCGTCACATGTACACCTGAATTATGAGGTGAGCTGGGCTACTCTGAACCATGTACTCTCTTTACCTTTTTTTATCGTAATATTTTTTTGATGAATAATCCTTGACAGAATGAATTCGGAATGGGTCCATTGTCATGGTTTGCTAGTAACATTCCCTTAAGGTTGCTCATATTTAGATATGTCATGCATGCGACGGATGTACACCGCTACAACACTTTTGGTACAAATAAACGATCACAACCATTGGCATGTGCTGTTTGGTGAAGCAATTATGATATCTTGGCCACAAAAAATGTTGGTCGCTAGCTGAGCTTCTATAAATAACCAGCATACTTGCCATATAGCGGGTCACACTTAGTTAGTAGGGGGCCAAAGGAGGATGAAAAAGTGTGGGATGAGATCACCAGTGATGAGCGAGGTGAACTACAATGATGGTCAGATAGCACGATCTAACGGGGAAAGGGATGCATTGGTAATTAGCATCGGAGATGTGCAAACATATCTAGTCCTTATACAGATGATAAAGCTAGCAAGTAAACCAATGGCAGTTCTTTATTACTTATATATAGGCGTGCACATCACAACTCCAAGGAAGAGCTCAATCCGTTGGTGCGTAGAGCTAAACGGAAAACATTTGCAGCCCTACCTCTCTGGGTAGAATAATCATTCAGATGATGTTTTCAGCCCCATGTTCCTTTCTGTATAGCTTTGCCCTTCTATGAGCAGTGTTATTGTACTTCTTTTTTAATAATTAGTTTTTCTATCTTGTTTTTCTGCTGTTTTCACTCTTTAGACCTTGTATTATTTGTTTAAAATCAACAAAAAATATATGCACCAGTGTCTTGCTATTTCCCTAAAAAATAATACATCACAACTCTCTGTTGTCCAGTCGGTGTTATTCAACCCAGACTGCCCGGTCGTGTAGTTCATCACTAGAGTGGCATATGAGTGGATCTAATCATGTCTCGATCTCCTGCGCCATTACATGAACTAATTTGTTACTACCTTGATGTTGGGGAGAAAACTAGTCGCTGAGTGTTGTGTGTTCCGACAACAATGGGTTCTACATCCATCTACGATTGCCGACCATGCTGGCTCCGAGTCCGAAGTGGCGACCATTATCGTTGACTCATTCGATTCGAGGGGGAGGACGGATGACGAGGCGATGGCTGGGCGTTGAACAAGCTGGAGCCCAATTGATAAGGGCCATCCAAGTTTGTAGAGCCCAGGCAGCAAGTGTCTTGTGTAGGCCATTTTTCCCCAAGAGTAGATTAACATAAGATTCGACGAGAATCAGCGGGGGGAGCATACAGCAGCGTGAATCCATCGGAGGGAGCGTCGCCGCCGGGTCTCTATCGATAAGGGCGCTTTTATTACTTAAAAGGTACCGATGTGCATCTCCAAGAGACTGAGCAGGCACATCATCTTGAAATTGATGAAGTTGCCACAGATGCCTTCGTAGTCGATGGGACATCTCCTCCCATTGAACTCACACCGCAGAAAGGCCTGGAATAAATGCAGGAAAATGCCAGCACCAATGTGAAGTCTGAAACTTGAACTTTTATGGGAGAGGATACCACTGTTCCCCTAACCATCCAACAACAAGTTGGGTTCAACACAGGCAGCGACCTCGTCTAGACGCAGTGCACTTGCACTGTCTGCTTCGACCACCCATTCCCAGTTCTCCACGCCTCTGCCTCCCAAACCTTCTAGACCCGACGCTGCCTAATCCGCATTCTGACCAAGACTAGATGGATGTTGGCGCTCCGCGGCGTGCACCCCCCTTATTTAGTCTTTTGGGGCTTGTTGAGTTAGTGCGCTCAGCAGAACCGTTTCTCGTTTTTTCGGTTACCTCTTCTCTTATGTTGTGCGTGCATTTTTTTTTTTGACTTTTGGACCTTGGATGTACTCTTGGTTCTCGGCCTTCTTATCTTATATATATATATATTTACTAATTGGAGGCACCTTTAGAGCCGCCACGTTAATCCACATAATCAAGATTAATTTAGCCATTAGATTTAAAATTTAGTGGTCAAGATCTATTATAAGACCTGCCTAATGAAAAACAATGTGTACATAAAGATTTAAACTTACACGACAAAAGGTGCAGATCCTACACTACTAGGAAAAAGCCTAGTAGTAGCGCGGGTTAAACAGCTATTAGTAGCGCGGGTGCCCGCGCTACTACTACGGCGCTACAGCTAACTGATAGTAGTAGCGTGGTGCGTCCCACGCTATTAGTACGTGTATTAGTAGTAGCGCGGGTTCTACACGCGCTACTACTAACTATCTGTAGCGCGCGTCTGTGACCCATGCTACTACTATTAATTTCAAAAACCAAAAAAAAATCTCGATCCCGTGCGTGCTGTCAATGGTGTCAATGGTTCGATCCAGCGGCGACAGGGGTCGCCGGAGGTGTGGATGGGCAGCGGCAGACCAGATCCGGCGACGGCTGTTGACGAGGGACCGGATCTAGGGCAGAGCAAGACGACGGTGTGGGGATCCTCTTCCGGGCCAAGGCAGAGAGCTCCTGGTTGGCCATGTCGACGACCTGCGGAGGCATGGGCATGGGATGTGAGTAAAACCGGAGGGAGAGGGAGAGGGAGAGGGAGAGGGAAAAAATAGAAACAAGGGAAAGAGGAAGGAGATGGAGGCCGCACCGGGGATGGTCGCCGGTGGTGAGGTGCTCCGTCGTGGTGCCATGGAGGCGAGGGGGAAGATGGACGAGCTCCTAGACGCCAGCGACGTGAGGAGGCGGCCTCGTTGGGCGCCATGGAGGAGGTGTGCTTGGGCAGGAGCACCATGGGAGAGCCTATGGAGAGAGGGGGGAGAGTGAGGGAGATAGGAGGGATTCCGCCGAGGATATGGGGACTTCACCTACCTTGTACTTAGTAGTAGCGAGGGGTATAAACCCGCGCTACTACTATCAACTTAGTAGTAGCGAGGCTTAGTAGTAGCGCGGGTTTATACCCCTCGCTGCTACTATGGCATGTCCCGGGGGGGGGGGGGGGGGGGGGGGGGGGGGGGGGGGGGGTGGGGGGAGGGGGGCACGGTAGAGACCACTTAGTAGTAGCGAGGGTTATAAACCCGCGCTACTACTATCAACTTAGTAGTAGCGAGGGGTATAAACCCGCGCTACTAGTAAGTAGCAGTAGCGAGGGTTATAAACCCACGCTACTAATAAGCGTTCGCCTATAAGCTTTTCCCTAGTAGTGCTACCTTATCATAGAAAAGTAAATCGGGCAAAAAAGGAGTCCTTATGCCATATAAAAAAAGAGCCATGTTGACCTATGTAAATGAGTCTTCACGCTATATAAAAAATAGAGCCATGTACACCTACGTCCAAGTTCCAATAAATCAGGTGCCTTCATCGTTTTGAAGAAAGGAAAAAAATACGTACTCCCTTCGTTCCAAAATAGATGATCCAACTTTGTACTAACTTTGCACTCAAATTAGTACAAAGTTGGGTTATCTATTTTGGAATGGAGGGAGTACAAAACAAGTGCCTTTTCCCCACGCTAAAAAAATGAGCGCACACCCCAGGTTCCAAGTATATAGAAACCACGTGCATGTCCGCTTGAAGAAAAAAAACATATGGAGTCCAGATGCCTCTCGTTAAAAAGAAAGCCTATGTCTGATTTATTTTTTCAAACCTCATGTACAAAAAGTAGACCCGGTTAATTAAAAAATAAATCAGTCACACGTGCATAAGTGTCTCCCTATTGACTTCTAAATATATGGGATGATTGTTGGGTACCAGGCAGTCCGGATAAAAAGGTTCTTACACCTCGGGCCCATGTGTTGCTAAATAAAGTTGAGGATCTGATTGATCCCCGTTCCGGTGAATGGGATGAGCTATTGATTCGCCAAATTTTTTATTCTGTTGATGCAGAAAGAATCATGAAAATTCCTGTGAATGTAGAACTAGTTGATGATTTTGTGGCCTGGAATCTCATAAAAAATAATTGTTTCACGGTAAGGTCAGCGTACTACCGTGAATGGCAACACCAGTACGGGTCCAGATTGAGAAGAAGTGATGGTCAGGGTGCTTCGAGGACGCAGGCAGGGGAGGAAACCCTAGCCGCCGCCGAACCGCGACCTTCTCCCCATCCCTCCCCTCGCCGCCGCCAGGGCGTGCCGGTGGGCGAAGCCCGCCCGGCATGGGCGGCGGCGGGTCGCTTTCTCCTTCTCGCGAGGCGGGATCGCCGTGGGGCGATCTACCCTGGCCGGAACACGACGTTGTGCGGGGCGCGGCGACGCTGGGCTGCCACGGTGGCGGGCGTGGAGGGCTGCACGAGGCGGGCTGCGTGCTGGTGATGGTTACGGCGGCCGGTGGTCGATCTGCCGGATCTGGACGACGCGGGGCCGGTGGCACCTGTGCTAGGCAGAGTCGGGCGAGATCCCCTTCGGGCTGGCATCCGTGGTGCATGCGGTTTTGCTGGTTGCTCGCCGGATTCGTCTTGTTGCTCGCGCTCGGCCTTCTGGATCGGCGCCGAGGCAGGTCGGGGAGGCATCCCCGGGGTGCTCGTGATGCGCTATTGGTGGCTGTGCTGATGTGCAGCTACTGACGGCGGTGGAGTCCGACGGCCCTTCTCGGCATGGAGGCGGGACATGGCGGTGGTGGTCATCTCCTCCGTCGGAGGTGGTCGGCCTGAGGCTGGGTGGTCGGATTTCCAGATCCGTCATCTAGTCCCGGCTACGAGTCGGGGAAACATGGTTGCCGGTGAAAACTGAGCCGACGGCAGGCGATGGCGGCGTTCTCGCCGTTACCTTGATGGAGGCATCGTCGTGTAACTACTGTCGACCCACTCGTACTGCTCCGGGGGAAACCCTACGATCTGGTGTTCCAGATCGGACGATGGCAGCACTGCGGTGTCGTTTCTCTCTTGGGAGCATCGTTTGTGGAGCAGCGCTGGAAGTCAGAGGCAGGAGGTGGAGCGGCTTCGTCTTGCACGGAGCTTCGGTGGAGATGTCAAGTCATGCCTGACCGACAGGTGCTACGCTTTGTCATGCCTGGTCGGCAGGTGCTACGCACGACAGATCTTCCAAGGACTTCAAGCTGTGTTGGCTGGTGGTACTTGGCAGCATGGCGCTGAGGTGTATCAGTGGCGACCGCGACGTGCTCAGCTGTTTGCGCACAGGGAGGAGGTGCCATTGGGCGCCGTGGTGGCGTCGACGATAGCTAGACCGAGCAAGGTTGATGCATCAGTACAGTTCTGAAGATGGAGCGGTGGCAGTTGGCGGCGGCGGCTTCTGAGAGCACGCCGGACCAGTGTGTGCCCCAGACCCGGCAAGTGGCTAGGTTGGGGTCTCAGGTCTTAGATGTTAGGCTTGGCTGCGATGTCTGTTTGGTATTAGGCCCAGGCTATCTGCGCCCCTTCATCAACTGGATAGGTGTAGCGACAGTTTGCTGCTTAGACGGCGGCTTTAGTCTTACTGTTGTATGACTTTATAAGGTCTTGTGAGAATAATTAATAAAGTGGCTGTATGCATCGCCCAGATGCAGAGGCCGGGGGTCATCCTCCTTTTCTAAAAAAAAAGGGTGCTTCGAGGACTAATCCCCTATGGGAAATCTTGTGGAATTTACAGATGCCAAGCAAAGTCAAGATATTTGCATGGAGGGCGTTGCATGGAATAGTCCCAGGTTTATCTGTACTTGCAAACAGACATATAAATGTGCCTCCTCAATGCCCAGTTTGTCCGCAAGGAGCTGAAGACATGAGACACTTAATATTCACGTGTAGGAGAGCCAAAGAAGTATGTAAATCACTGGGACTGCTGAATGTGATTAAAGAAGCTCTACTTGTTTTTTTTTTTCGGGTGAAAGAAGCTCTACTTGTTGATCGCTCTGGCAGTGTTGTTCTTGAAGAAATCCTGAGGTCGCAGATCACGTTGTCACCAAACTCAAGCAATCTGGGTCTTAAAGAAACTATATGTGTTGGAGCATGGTACATATGGTGGCAACGTAGGGAAGCTGTAAAGGGAAATCTTGTTGCACCACCGGCTGGAACAGCTTTTGCTATTCAGGCTCTTGCAGCCAATTTTGCTCAAGGTTCGGGTAAAGGAAACCCACATAACATTACATGGGCAAAACCAGAGCCGGACTGGTATAAATTAAATGTTGATGCTACTTTTTTTTAAGACGGGACTGGTGCTGCGGCAGCAATCCTACGAAATTCAAAGGGTGAAGCAATGGCAGGACGGTCATGGCTCTTGAATAATCTGTTAAATTGCACGACGGCGGAGGCAATGGCGTTGCAGAAAGGTCTCTCATTTCTGAAGGACCTTGGATGCAATAACGTTATTGTGGAATCGGACTCCCTGGAACTTATTCAGTCTTGCAATGGCGTCATTGAAATCTGGTGCCCTTATACTGCTATTCTCGCAGACTGCTTTCAAAAGGCTTATAGCATTGGGTCAGTGAAGTTTTCTCACTGCCTTAGGGAGGCAAACCGGGTCGCACATAATCTTGCTAGACGTACTTATGATTTGAATGTAGTGGTGGATTGGGATGGCGATCCACCAAGTTTTGTTCTTCCGGACATCTTATTTGATGTAACTGTCTTGTGATATTTTAATAAAGTGCGCCCGAAGGTTTTTTTTTCAAAAAAAAAATCATCATCGCCCAGTTTATTAAGTTAATATATGAAATCACCTAATTGTAACACACGAAGGAAAATATGAATAAATTGTCACAGATCAAAAAATATCTATGAACGTAAACCTGTTATGAAAATAATTGGACGGATATCATTGGGTTTTTTGTGGTGGTTGGAATATCACTCTTTTTTGTTTAGGGGTGGAAAAGGAGATCGACAAGTATTTCAAACAGGGACATCAACCTGATCCATTTAGTTTGAAATTTTTAGAGGGTAAAATATATTTAAGTATTATATGAGATACTTCGGTGTTTGATCAACACTGACTAAAACAAGACTCAGCTAATTAAAATAAAAGAATAAGACAGACATACATAAGTCTCTCCCTATTGACTCCTATGTATCTTCATCGCCAAGGTTATTAATTAAATGTATGGGATCACCTAATAGTGGCGTAGGGAATAAAATATGAATAAATTCTCAGACATCAAAGAATATCAATGAACTTAAAACAGTAAGGAAAATACTTGAGCAAATGTCAATGATTTTTGTATGGTGGTCGGAATATCATTCTTTTTGTGATGGGAGTTTTTATAGTACCCTGGTACTCCCTCGGGTAGAGATGGAGTACCACTCAAATCTGACCATCCACCTAGAGGGGTAATTTAGTCTATTTTCTCGTGATCTTATCTTATCCTGATCAAATCACGCCAGATAACTAGGAGCAACACGAGTCATTATCGGCCCATCATGCGCGCCATCAGAGCAGTTACTCACGCCGCCAACAATGGAATCCCTTGTGCATGCTTCCTACCTCGGCTGCACGGTGGTGTCGTCCTCCCCATGATGACGGCGCCATTGCCGCTGCTCTCATTTGGAAAGCATCACGTGTGAATTGATAACAACACAAATTGATCTCCCAAATAATAGAAGGATGGCAAATTGTATCGATTAATGGAAATATCATATTTTCTTTGCGTTGGGAGTTATCGATCAAACAGACCGTGGCTAAAAATTCTGGAAAAATCACACAAAATCACTCATGTACATGGATAATTAAAACAAAAAATATATTCTTATGAGATACACGGGAGGGTCTTCTCGCACCCAACACGTTCATCAGACCTGCGGATCCCAAGCTTGCCTGATCAAAGTAATTCCATGTTGAACTTATCGGCCAGATCAACGGCGAATTTGAACGTCCAGCACTTGGACGACCCCCCACATGATAGAACTCCAGCCAGCCTGGTGATCCCGCCTCGACCTGGCTCCGACGAGTCCTTGGCTTGTGACCATGCCTTGGTTGCCATCTGTCTCTCTGACATAAGCACACCACAGTCGCCGCCGGTGCCTATCCCGGTGAAGATTTGTTTTTCGATAAAGCCCTGTGAAGAATTAGGGTTCCAGAAATGATTAATCATGATTGAGTTGAATAGTTACTCCACCTACGATAATTACGATGAATATTATGTAGCAGGCGTGATGTACGCTGAGATGAAAATAAAAATAAAATAAGCAAATCGCTTCTCGATTACATTTTTGCCCCTATCCTTGAGGTACTCCCTAGCTTTTTTAGTTGGTACTCTCTCGTACAAGTGTTGGAGTACCAATTAAGATCATCCGTTGGATTAGTGAAAATGGATGGCTCATAACCATTTAGGGGTACCGTAAAGGAGGCGTTGGAAAAGCAGATCGTCAAGTATTTCAAATAGGGACATCAACCAGATTCATACGCCTATCAATTTTTTAGGGTAAAATATATTGAAGTGTTGTATGAGATACTCTATTGGGAATACACTCAGGCATAGCCGGCCCACCAAAACTACGCCCTAGACTCCCGGGTAGCCCGTGGCGACTCTGGAGGCGCAGCCGCCGCTGCCAACAGAATCCCTCCACAACCCCTAGCCACCCAGCCGCCGCCAGAGGAGGCCGTCAGACGTCGGACGGCAGCGGCGAGGTGTTCCCCTTCTCTTTTTCTTGGCCCCCGCAGTTCTTCTACCACGACCTTATGCTTCCCATGGGCGAGCCTTGAAAGGGTCGAGAGGCTAGATCATGGTGTGGACCATGGCACATCAAGACGGCTGCAGTGGATTGCGGATCGCGGCCGTCGCACGTCCCGGCGTGGACTGAGGAGTGGGTTGCGGACTGGTTCCTGCTGTGTTCTGGCCCTAAATCAAGTGATCCCGCACGGACTGCTGCGGCTGCAAGCGCATCGCCCATGCGGCAGGCATGCGTGTATGGGTCTCCGGTGTGCTGGATCTGGTGGCCTGGTTGCGCCGGTCCAGCGTGAATGGATCTCCAGACGTCGACCTCTTCGATCTGCCCATTGGCGAGTTCCAGTGTTCCCTATCAGAGATCTATACGGATTGGCGTATGTCGCCCCTGGATATCTAGATTGGAAAGGCTCTGGTCGTGTGCTCTCATATTATGAGCCAGCACAGCTTCAAGAGGGCACGACGCGAAGCTTCGCTTTCTTATCAGAGTCATGGGACATGTCTAAGTCAAGATTCCCAAGGCATTGATAGAGGTGGAGAAAGTCATGATGGCTGCGATTGGATGTCTTGAAGCGTTGATGGAAGGTGCATTGGATGCGGTGAAGACTGTGTGCCAGGTGTTTGGTGACTTGCAACAGTGGCCTCGGTAAGCGGGGGCGGCAACACTGGAGGACTGCAATTTTGGTGGTGCTCTACGAGTACCGAGTCTTGATTCCCAGTGTGAAAACCCAAGGTCTGGCCTTTATTGGTTGTACCTGGCAATGGCCTTGTTGAAGGCATTGTTTTTGGTGAATTAGGACTTTCTCCAGGGTGAAAATCCAAGATCTTTGATCGGGCAATGACAACGCTTGTGCATTGTTTCCTTCTTCAAGTCGTTGCTTTTGGAGAACCTATTTTGTAATTCGGGTGTTGTCTTCGGTGGTGGTTAGAGTGTTGCTGCTGCTAGTGATTGATCACCGTGGCACGGCCTTTTTTCTTCTTCTTTTTATTTTCTTTTTTGGCTATGTGTACCCTTGATGTGTTTGGACATCTTGTTGGTACAGAGGCCGGGTGTAATTGATATCTTTGTGATATTAATATATTCCCTTTCTCGAAAAAATGAGATACTCTATCGTTCGATTTGATGCTAGATAGATAAATTATAAATTACAGACTCAAACAACATATGTCACATGTTGGCACTGTACCTCAAACAAAGAATGCTCTATGAGTGTCCAATGTCAAGGGGCAAAGAAAAATTTCATGAATATGGTTATACATATATATGTGTGATTATGATTATGTTCACAAATCTAAAGTTGCCCAACAAGGACACAGTAGGAATATCAGAAATACATTTGTAACCATTGAAGATCATACCCGCAAATAGTCCATTCAAGTACCAACCGGAGAAATATGTACATCTCACCCTATTTATTGTACAAATTATTGGATTTCTTAACAATGATAATCTAATAAAGTACATAATTTATCATTTAATTACATGAAAAGAACACCCATAAAATGTTTTTCAATATGTATTAGAAATAGCTAGCCCGTGCAAGTGCACGGGTTAATGACAATTATATATAAAGCGGGGCAAAAGCCTTTTCAGTAATGTTTCATCAAACCCTAATTAGTCGTTGTATTTTTTTATAAAAATCGATCGCTTTATATGACAATCTGCGTTCGGAATGGCTCCATTCTCATGATTTCCCAGCAACATTCCCCTTGGATTGCTTATATTCAGATTTGCCATGTGTGCTATAGATGTTGACAACTACTATACCAATCACGGCAGAATTAAATGATCACGTAGTTGGCATGTGATATTTGGGGAAGCAATGATGATGTCTTGGGCACTGCCCACGCACAACATTGGTCACTAGCTGGCCTCATATAAATAACTACTCAGCTTATTGCCCATGTAGTGGGATCATGTTTAGTTGGTAGGGAGGGGGGCTACTGGAGGATAACAAAGGGTGGGCGGAGAGCACCAATGACTAGCAGGGTGGACAGAAAACGCGATATAGAGGGGGAATGGGATGCGTTGGAAATTTGGGTTGGAAACTTGGGTCGGTCAATGAACAAGTACAGTAGCGATCACCAAAGATGGTATGTCTCTCATTACTTTCCAGGCAAACACATCACAGATCTATGGCGTGGAGGCAGTGCGATCGAATCGAGATGAGATCCAACCGCAGGTTTCAACTGCCAGTCAAGTGGCATACAAGAGTCTAATACGCCTTCATGACCATGTGGTCCTCAAGTGCCTTCACTGATTTATATCTACAAGGACTCGGTTTTAGGAAAGTCATGGTGTAGTTCAGCTAGAAGAATCACAAAGTACAACATGATGATAGCAAGTTATTATTAATAAATAAGCATCTATTAATGGTCACACCTCCTAGTTTAAATGAACATGCACTACGACTACAGTTTATCCATCCGTAGTCAGTACTGGGTTGCAGCTGGGATGCAGGAGCGTTTTATTTCAGTTGAGGTGACTTCAGAGTTTGACAAACGAGATTTCACAGAATGTGTCCTTACCAATGGGTACAGAACGGCTCGGTGACCGTGACCGAGCTTCTGTACAGCGCTATGTACATAGAGAATAGAAAAGTCTTGTATGCTGAGCTTGAGCCCTATTTTTGTCGGCCGCCCCTGTAAATCGAGTCGAACCAGTAGTTACCCTATCAAGGCGTGGGGAAATAAAACCGGAGCGGAGGAGGAGCGCCACTGCCGCCGCCGGATCACTCTACAAGGTCCAAGCCCTTACCGTGCACCCTCGCCTGCTAGTACATTCCCCTCCCTCTTACTCCATTAATCAATCGTCATCTGCTAGTACATAGAGAATGGGCAAGTGTTATATGTTGAGGTTGAGCTCGATCGATATGAAACAACCCGGTAAATTGAGACCAAGCAGCATGTACCCCATCCAAACTACGTATTTTCCTATATATAAAAGAAAATTTGACGTAGCAGTCGAGGGATTGAGGAGAGCAGACTAGAGCAAGGTTTTCTATTTCAGGAAAAAAAATCAGATCGCACCGAAATATGCGAATTTTGCAAATTATTTTGGATTTTGAGATTTCAAATCTAATTTAATTTTAATATATTCAAACATAATTTATTTATTTTAAATCAGTTTGAATCTGCAATGAAATTTTGAAGTTAAATATTTTTCGGACCCCACTGTAATATGTGAAATTTCACTGAAATTTCGTTGAAATTTTTAACCCTGGACAAGAGAGCAAATCAAATGTTAGAGGGGAGGAGAGGGAGCGTTCCCCCGCAGCCTCATCCGGTTTAATCCAGCCAGGAAGACAACATATTTTCCTCTACCAGCAGTCTTCATCCAGGCATCCAGAAGTCCTCGTAGTCATCCCCGCGAACCCGTTCATCTAAGTGGCACCTGGTTCAATGCAAAGTGCCCCTTGCTCCCTAGGGAAGCACGGTCATTGTGCTTGGGGAGTATTATATACTAGTATCATGCATATGATACTAGTGTATGATACTACCTCCATAGTGCATAGTATCATAAAATAGTATCATAAATGATCATATTTATTTCCATACATGACACAAAGTAGTATAGCATTTAACATGATACGGTATCTACCTATGTTACTATAACCCTCTCTCTCTTCTTTAATTGTCTGTCACATAAGCATGTTTTCTATTCCCAAGTGCATGATACCCGTTATCTTACCCCACTATGGCCAGCCTAAGTAGTACTCTCTCTATAAATAAATATAAGAGCGTTTAGATCACTAAAGTAATGATCTAAATGCTCTTATATTTCTTTACGAAGGAATTATCCTAGTGATCGAAACGCTTTTACATTAGTTTACAAGGAAGTACATGGGCACTTTGCTCACGTCGTTGTCTGGACTCTTGTGAGATGTGATGCATGCATCCATGTATATCCAGAGCAGGTCGTAGCGGTGGCGGCACTCGGCCACTGGTTCAGTGCGGCGCTGGAAGCAAACGCTGACACCGACGGCAAGATCTGGAGCCATTCGCGCTATAGGTGCCATAGAGTGATTCTCCTGTGTGAGCGTGCTTCTTTGTTGTCTCATAGTGACCTAGGACAATAAATTCTTTGTTGTCTGTGAGCTTACCGGCAACGCAGTATAGCGTCTCAAACTCCACAATGAAGGGCTTGTCAGTGTCGCAAATTTTTTTGTTCTCCTCATCACCTTGTCGTTAGCTTGGCCAGTCGCCGAGTCGGTGGCTGTGCGTGCCGATCTTGCGCACGTGGACAGCGGCCGCGGCTTCACCAAACACGAGCTTCTCTGCCGGACGGCCGCCCGGTTCAAGGCTCGTGCGGCGGTGACCGCGCCGGCCGGTAGACCGCGGCCGGTTGGACGTAGGGTTTTCCGAGTACCTTGTTCACTTGGGCGTCGGCACGCCGCGCCTGCAGCCGGTGGAGCTGACGCTGGACAACGGCAGCAACCTGGTCTGGACGCAGTGCGCTTGCACGGTCTGCTTCGACCAGCCATTCCCGGTTCTCCGGGCCTCCGCCTCCCGCGCCTTAAGCTGTGTCCAGTGCTCCGACCCTCTCTGCGGGCACGCTGTGTACCTCCAGAGATAGGTGCTGCTTCAACGCGTATGGCTACGGCGACAATTCGGTCACGACGGGCAAGATGGTCGAGGACACTTTCCCATTCAAGGTGCTCGGCCACAAGCATGGCGCAGTCGCCTCTGTGGTTGTACCCAACCTTCGGCTTGGCTGTGGCATGCTCAACACCGGCCTCTTCAAGTCGAATGAGTCCGGTATCGCCGGGTTCGGCCGCGGCCCGTTGTCGCTGCCGTCGCAGCTAAAGGTCCACAGATTCTCCTACTGCTTCACGTCCATCCTAGAGTCGAGGGCCAGCCGGTGTTCCTTGGCGGCGAGCCGGAAAACCTTGAAGCACATGCCACGGGGCCAAAGTTTTTAATTTCAAAAGAGTCTTTTTACAGTGCATCCGGTCGATATGGACCGTCCGTCGGAGCTGATTCGACGGTCCAGATTCAATGTTATACGCTGATGTCACGTGTATTATACCGGAGGCCGAGGGGCATTTTCGGGAGAATTTTTTTTTTGAACCGATCAAATTTTCCCTCTAAAATATTTGAAGGGTATTCTCGGTACGAATTTGAGGGGTATTTTCGGTTCGATTTTTATCCCGTTCGCTAGGGTTTCTTCCTCGCCGCCGCTAGGGTTTTACTCCTCACCGGCAGGATCTAGCCGCGCGTCGTGGCCCCTCCCTCTCTGCACCCCAATTCCCTCGCGATCTTGCACCACGTTTTCAACGAAGAACATGAGAGGAGGCGCACTGCCCTCCCCGCGGCGGCCGCCGGCGAAGATTTGGCGCCATCCCACCTCCCAGTCCTCCATGCGGGTGCCTGTAGCCACAAGGTTATAGGCAACCTCTTTCCCACACCCCACTTGGTTGTTTGCGTCATCTACATCACCTCTCCGCCATGGCCGCAGCTTTGATCTGGCCATGCATCTCGTCCGAAGGCTCGCTGCTGACGGGGTACTGCGGGACTGGATGAAGCCGGTCGGCCTCGACGGCCAGCCCCATTCGTCCAGCCCCGACTGCAAGATCTACGAATGTTCAATCGTTGCATTCATACACTAATACATTTAATTCAACCTTTATTCTTTCAATTTGGCTGATAGGTGAGATTCGGAGATCAAGTGAGATGATAATCTATTAATTTTGGAATGTACTATAAACAATTCATAGCTTATGTTGCTCAATATTTACGATGCTCACTTCTTCTTGTGCAATTGCTGGACTGGGATCAACAGACTTGGCATGTGCTTTATAAAAAAAATTGTATTCACTTGGGATATCCACCATTTGAAGATTAGTGTTAATTCTTATTCTGATGTTTTAGCCTTGTTAAAGAGAGAGTAATGATCCTCGGAAAAAGCAGAGAGAAAGGAATGAGCATTCGATTCTTGCATATGTTGCATTTCATTCTTCCGTATTTAGTAATGTCCAACGTTTGTTACATGCACACATTTGACAAGGTGAGTACAAGTAGTAATTTTTCATCTGTTTTGCAGGGCTATGTGATTCCCTGAGGTAGGATGGATGTACCATGGCCACCCCACTGTGCTCCTGAAGGTGACCCCTTCAATTCAGCGCATGCCCTACCATGCCATGCCATGGTCGTTGCAGCACCTGCAGAGGCCCCCTATGGTACGTGCTTTACTCTTGTTATCTTATGCTCTCTTTTATTGGCTTTGCGGCCTGCCTACGAGACATTGGCTGTGTCATTTCCTAGGATAGCTGGGATTCCGTGCTGACTCATGTAGTACTTTTCCTTCTGTTGTGAGGCTATGCTCATGCTCGTACCTTTTTCTCTCGTATGAAAATAAACATATCATAATCCATTATTATTCTAGGGTTGCTCGTGCACTATAATTGGTCCGAACCTTGCCCAGCCACTGTTACTATCACATGGTTGTAAAAAGCAAATATATATTTCTATGAGCTCCCGTAGAGACCAAATTTATTTCAAGCAAAGTATTGTTACCAATATTATTGAAGTTTTACAACTTTACTCATCCTCAATGGACTAAGAACACGGCTAGGAAACCTTCTTCGGGACTAAAACCCAACCACACCCTACTCTATCGCTTTATGGCCAAGTGTACACTCCACATGTAAGAATGAACCACACTGCTGGACTAACTGCTTGCATCTTCATCGTCTTCAACCGCAGCTGCATCCGATAGCCTAGCATGGTACTGCTTGAACCTTTTCCTGTATTTCGTTTTGTTGTAGGGTGAATCGACAAGCACAACAGGTAACTCTCTTCTGAATTTGTAGATGTAGGCCTGCATGCGAGGATATGTTAGTATCGTTCCATAAGTTTCAGAAAATGACAGAATTTTAGGTGTTACTCTACGTACTTGGTCATATTGCATCCTCAGTTTTTCTCCCGTAAATAATTCGATGTTTTTCAGCATGTACAGTGCACAACAAGAACTGCAACATTTTATTTTGTTAGGTCAGCATTTCATGTATTAACAATCTAAAACAAAAACAAAAGCTAATATTGTTGACGGACGTCTCATCGGCTTTTGGCACTTTAATAAGCTATACTGGCCATTGCGTCACGTTAATGTCTTCCCATGCATTGCTTTCTATCCCATTGTCTCGCATCGCTACTCTCAAACGTGCTTCCATCCCACGTACCTGCAAGCCCAATGGGATGAGAAGTTACCTACGATTAATACTTACATACGATGTTAAATCCTTTGTTATAATTAAATATGATAAAATTCTCACCACGTTATTTACTTCTTTGGGTACCATACAGTGGAAAAGTGAAACAAGAACGTGAATCTCCTTCCTTCTGGGGTTTACGACCACAAGGAACCAGTGGACGTTTAAACTGTTTGTAGGTAGGAAAACCTAGAGTGCACGGATAATTAGATCAACATGTATAGTAATAAAAAAAACTGTTCTACGTCAGGTTAAAATACCATATCATGTTTCAGGTAGTTGGTACCTTGTGTTGTTCCAGGAATGCCTGCCAAAGCATCCTCATAGCACTCCTCTATCCTACCATCTCTTTCAAGCTTAGCGACGCCGGCCACCCTCTCAATGTAAACCACTTGGCCGTCCCTTGTGTTAATTGGTTCATCATGACGCATGAGCTGGATCGCAGCATCAACCACCTAAAACAATAACACTAGTGGAAAACGGCCCATTGGTCCCGGTTCCAGAGGCCCATTAGCCCCGGTTCTGGAACCGGGACTAAAGGGTCGGAACTAAAGCCCAAAACCTTTAGTCCCGGTTCGCTTACGAACCGGGACTAAAGGGGCTCCACGTGGCCACTGCAGGGAGCCCAGGCAGGAGGACCTTTAGTCCCGGTTGGTGTTACCAACCGGGACCAAAAGGCATCCACGCGTCAGCATTTGGCAGGAGCTGGGGTTTTTGTTTTTTTAGGGGGGGGGGGGGTGGTTAGGGGGTTTTGAAGGTTAATTTAGGGGTTTCATATTGTGTTAGCTAGCTAATAGAGAGAAGTGTCCTCTCTTTCTCCGTGCTTGGTTGACGCTAGCTACTATACGTATAGAGAGAACTCGACACGCTAGCTAGTAAGCAAATGAAGGAACCATTAAGTACACAAGATCGTCATGAACATATACAGAGATAAGTGATCGACCTCTCTTTCTCCGAGAGATTGGTCGAACAACAAGTTTTCGTATATCTATCCGACGCTACTAACTATATATATACAATATAAGATCTCTTACGTACAATCCCTAACATCTAATATCAAATTCCACATGGTATTCTCCGGCTTTATTTATGACGTGGTCAAGAAAGAATCCCGCCAATTCCTCTTGAATTGCTCGTATGCGATCATGTTGTAGGAGTTCATCCCGCATCTGCCACAACTAATTTGAAGAAGGGGGTCAATACATATATATGAATGAAACTCAACACAAATGATGGTAATAAAATAAAATTGTGAATATTATTGCTTACGCACTTCGTATTGTTTTTCAGAGTAGCCCCGCTTAGAGGTTGTCGCATTGTAGATGAACTTGCAAATGTAGTATCCACAAAAATCATTCCCGGCTTCCTGCCACAAGCACTTTACGAGAAATAGAGTTCAATCAAACTGATAATCAAGCATTATTAATGGTATTGATGAAACTAGAATCAATGGGAGATGCGCGGAACTAGCTAGTAGTACTTACTTTTGGGTGTGTAAATCGCAGCTCCCTCACCAGTGCCGGAACAATTCCGGTGAACTCTTTCCAAACCCTGCCAGACAAAGAAAATAATTACTTGATATCAGGAAATGAACAAAGTTGCCGATATGGTGCGATAATGATCGATTGAACTTACTTCTGGAGCATTTCAGTCATGTCCGCATACTCCTGGGGATCTTTTCGTCTCGAGTCTAAGACGGTTAATACAACCCGCTCAAGCTTAATCTCTAGCAGAATAAAGTGGAAGCTACGCACGCATGCATAACTCATCAATTACATTACTATAACCTCGAGTAATAAGGGAAACCGAATATGCACAAGACAGTAACACTCACTTGAAGTTGTAAGGAAAGAGTATTTTCTCTTTGTTTTGATTTTTAAGCAACGATTGTAGCAAGTTGTCCTCGGTTTCTATGACATTCTTTTGAACCGTCCATTCATGTATGATATTTGGGTTAATGAACCCAATGCATAGATTTGTGCTTTTCTGCATTCGACGATCTTCAATCTACATAATATAGTGAGGATAATTATATATACATGCAATGAAAGAGCTGAGCTATATATAGCGACTTGATTACAGAAGTAGTACTTACAGACAGTAGCAAGTCACGAGTGTTTTGTCGAGGGCCTTTTGATTGTATAATTGGAATAACTCGTCAAATTCAACAGACAACTGATCCAATCCAAAGAGGTCGTGCTCCTCTTTAATTCTCAGCGTCAAAGTATCCTTCCCAGACTCGCTGCAGGTTTTCATGTACCATTCATGGAATCTCCGCATCATCGTTGTTAGAGGAGGATGATCTGGTTTGACGAGAGACTGCCCGTACTGGTTTCTGAATTCATCCACCTCCATTATTTCAAACTCTACATCATCGCTCAGGTAATCAGCAGGATTGGTACCGGGCATCATCCCCGGCTGATTAGCAACGATATCGCTAGACACCTTGAGCGGGGGGCACGATTGGTTTGCTTGTTCGCCGAGCTGGGGATTTTTTTTCCCACTTCTTCGTTCTGCTAACCTTGCATGCATGCAAGTACTTCCCGACCGCTCCGCTTCCTTATATGTCCTTTCAATAATGCGCTCATAGTTGGATTGCGGCGGAGACGGTGGTGGTCGCTTCAGGGCATCGATAGTGCGCTTCCGTTTCACCGGATCTATCGTCTTCTTCAGAGGTGGAGGTTTCCGTGCAAAATGTTCATGCACTTCGGCAGCACTGATTTTCGTGGTTTCCTCGTCGGTCCTCTCATATGGTAACTTTTCCAGAGGCATGAGAGATGGACCGTATCTGAATTGCTTCCCGCCTCTGCTTGTACTGCTAGCCGCCGGAGCGGCAGCAGCTCTCTTTCGCCGTTGCTGGCAAGGCGGAGGAGGAGGCGGAGTGCTCCGACGCGCTAGAGGAGGCGGAGGAGGAGGCGGAGTGCCCTCACGCGCCGGAGGAGGCGGAGAAGGAGTGCCCTCACACGCCAGAGGAGGAGGAGGAGTGCTCTGACTCACCGGAGGAGGAGGAGGAGGCGAAGGCGTCCAGTTCGGAAGCTTGATGTACTCCTTCCGCCATAGACATGTAGTCCTCAGAGCATAAACCAGCTGAGTCTCCCCTTCACCTGTAGGGTGCTCAAGCTTGAGCTCGTCAAATCCCCACATTACTTCATCCACCGTCACAACAGCATAGCCAAGTGGAATCGGACAGCAGTGAAAAGTTCCGTCAGGTTGAGGAGGTGCAACAGAGCCGACAGCCGCCTTCAAGGTGAGGTTCCGACATTTCGTCATAAGCTGGCAATGTTGAGCCTCCGTGATAGCATCCACGAGGTAGCTAGGAGCCGTGAAGTCAGGCTGCTAAACGAGCTCCGTTGAAGCCACGCTACTTCTCCGCTGAGATGGTGGGGTAGCTTCTGGGGTAGATTCGTGCCACTGAGATGGTTGGTCGGCAGCTCGCTGGCTCTCAACTTGTTCCTCTAGCTTTAGTACTCTTGCATTGAGCTTCTACATTTCGCTCAGCTCCTGTTTCCTCTTCCTCTCCCGGGTTTTGTAACCGCCTGCGCCGGGAAACCCAACCTTCCACGCAACGGAGCCTGGCGTGCCTCGTGTTCGTCCAGGGTGCTCAGGATTCCCGAAGGCCTCAGTCAGCTCGTCCTTCTCTCTGTCGGGAATGAACGTCCCTACCTGCGCTGCGACGATATACTTCTGAAGCTTCTTGACGGGTATTGCAAGTTGTTCGTCCGTCCAACGGCACTTCCCTGTTTCAGGGTCCAAAGTTCCCCCAACCCCGAAGAATCAAGTCCTTGAACGGTCTGGCCAGTTCAATGTCTCTAGTTCGACCCCTTTAGCAATCAGGTCATTCTCAGCTTTGTCCCACAACGGCCTGGCTTTGAGGTAGCCGCCTGACCCCGTGCGATGGTGATACAGCTTCTTTGCAGCATTTATCTTGTTTATCTCTAACATTTTCTTACTCTTGTTCGATGTCTTGTAGGCCACAAATGCGGGCCAGTGATCTCTTATCTTCTCAAATCGGCCGGTGAATTCTGGAGTCTTCCCTTTGTCGACAAACGTTGATTTCAACTCATTCTTCCACCTCCTGAATAGATCTGCCATCTTCTTAAGAGCACACGCCTTGACCAGTGGCTCTATAACAGGCTTATTCGGATCCTCCTCTGGTGGTAGGGTGAAATTTGCCTTCAGCGAGGTCCAAAGATCATCTTTCCGTCTATCGGTGACATAAGAAACTTGAGGGTCTTCGTTCTTAGGCTTATTCCATAGCTGGATGCTGATCGGGATACTGTCCCTAACAATAGCTCCGCACTGAGCAGAAAATGCTTCCTTGGTCCGCCTGGGTTCAATCGGTTGGCCATCGTCCGCCATTGCTGTGATCGTGAACCTATCATCCTGGCACAACCTTTTCTTCGGGCCTCGTCTTGTTACCGAAGTTTGGCTCGATCCGGAGGGCTATAAAAGAAGAAAGAAGAGTTAATATATGTACATACCAAAATAATTAATGCATCAATTAGCTAGTCAGCACAGGCTTAATTAATATATATACCTCGCCGGACTTTGCAACAGCTCCGTCATCACGGTCACCGGAGCCATCATCACGGTCTCCTTCTTCCACCGACATTCGGTCACCGGAGACATCATATCATGTCTTTCCTCCTCCATTGTTCGATCACCGGAGCCTTCATCCTCTCCTTCCAGACCATCGGTGTCGTTGAGAAATGACAAGACATCACGTCCGTCGTGGATTATGTCCCCCAACAACTCTTCTTGTTCTAAGTTTCTTTGATCCATAGTTTCTGCAAATATTACAACATGGCAATTAATATACAAACAAGAGAGATGGATATATTAGTGGCAAACATAGACGTAGCTAGCTAGCTAATCACAACAAGGAATATTAATTAGTGGCCTTGACGCTTCTACGGTTTGGGGTGGCCTCGACAACGCTTCTAGGGTTTGGGGTGGCCTCGACAACGCTCTTTTAACTTGGTAAATTTGGGTGGCCTCGACGCTTCTAGGGTTTGGGGTAGCCTCGGCAACGCTTCTAGGGTTTGGGGTGGCCTCGACGCTTCTAGGGTTTGGTCGGGCGAGAGGGGGTTGATCAAAAGTTGCATATGTCAAAATTCAAACTTTGACATATGATCAAACTTTGATATATGATCAAATGTTGCATATGTCAAAATTCAAACTTTGACATATGATCAAACTTTGATATATGTCCACCACGATATAAAATGATACATAGACTTGTCCGGGCGAGAGGGGGTTGATCGACGTCCCCCCTCATGTCGAAGTTACCGGAGTTTTCTTCTAGTAGTTTGGGTGGCCTCGAGAGTTTGTCGGGTAGGGGCGGGAGCGGGTAGGAGATCGACAACGCTTTTTTTCTAGGGTTTGGGTGGCCTCGAGAGTTGGTTGCCCGGTATATCGAGAGGGGGGTGAACATTTTACCTTAGTAACTTAGAAAAAAAATGTTATCGGGGAGGGGGTATATCGACCCCCCCCCCTCATGTCGAAGTTATCGGGGAGGGGGTATATAGACAACGACATACATACATGGAAAAAAATGAAATCCATCTAAAATACATAGCCACATACATATATACATGGAAAAAAATGCTATTTAAAAAAAATACATATATGAACAAAAAAATGCTATGAACAAAAAAATTAATACACATACGAACAAAAAAATGCTATGAATAAAAAAATTTCTAACTGATTGCTAAACTGTTTGCTAAACTTTTATGCTTCATGTCTAAGTCAATGAACAACATGAAAATTTCTAAGTGAATGAACAACTCTGATTTTTTTTACATGTACTCCTACAACATGAAAATTTCTAAGTGATTGCTAAACTTTTATGCTTCATTTATATGAAGATCAATTGTCCAATATAACTATGTTCGCGATATGAGGCATTGGACATTATCTAGATCATATGCCTCAAAATCAAAGGAAAAACTCCTCTCACAACTATCCGCCGTGCCCAACAATATGAAATCATTCACTAATATTGATGTTCGACTCGACTAAATATGCACTCCATAGTCCAATCAAGTATATAAGCCCGCGGTGATCAAACACATACAAGTTACAAAAATTTCTATGCTCACAAAAATATAAGCCCGAGGGGAATTGAAGTTATCGGGGTTATGTTTATACAACAAATGGACATCTCATCTCATCTCATTTCATCTCATCTGAAAAAACAGAGCACATCTAAAAAAATACATACATACATACATGGAAAAAAAATTGCTATGAACAAAAAAAAATCGATGAACAAAAAAAAACATCATATATGAACATTTTCTATATCCATCCATCCATACATACATTAATTGAAAAAAAAGCTATGAACAAAAACATCAGTAGTAATTATTTTTATAATGATTTGTCCTCAAAAAATTCTTTTATTAGTATTTTCAAACTCTAGAATGACCATGTTGCACTAGAACTATTTCAAATAATTCTTTTCAAATGACACAAATTTTTTGAGAAGTCCTCTGATGCCTATAGATATTTTTTATGCAAAAACCCACTTTGGTCATTTGAAAATTTTGAGCACAACTTTCTTTTTTCAATTTTGGTCCAATCTTGGCATTGAACTACAACCCTATTTTTCCATGCTAAAAATTTCTGAAAAAATTACTCCAACTTCATGACAGTACCCGCACTCCATTTCACCAAAAACCTTCTGATCCATAGTTCAAATTTTTCAAAATTCGTTCAAATGAAATTTGAACCAGATTCAAATTCCTTGCTGAAAACCTATTCTATACCACTCCAAAAATTCTGAAATTTTGCCATCACCTTTGTCTTTCATCAGTACCTCACCACAAAAAAATTCAGAAATTTCAAAAATGCCCAAAGGCATCTAGCATTTCATCAAACACCTTCTATGCAGAGCAAGGTCGGGCTCGGGGGCACGCGAAAATGGGGAGCAGGGGACCATGGGAAAGGGGGGGGGGGCTCACTGGGGGGGCGGCGATGGCGGGAGGCCGGCGATGAGGACGACGGGCTCGGGGCGGCACGCAGCGACGGGGACGAGGACGGCGGGCTCGAGGTGGCACGCAGCGACGGGGACGAGGACGGCGGGCTCGGGGAGGAGACGAGGACAGGGACAAGGACGGCGGGCTCGAGGATACCGGCGACGAGTACGGCGGGCTCGAGGAGGAGACGATGCGGTCCGGCTGCCTGGCGGCGTTGAGGTGTTCGTCGGTGTTGTCGGGGGAGAGAGCGCAGGATCGAAGAACTGAATGGAAATTTTCACAAGTGCTACTTATATACATGAAGCATTGGTCCCAGTTCGTGGCACCAACCGAGACCAATGCCCCCCTTTAGTCCCAGTTTGTGGCACCAACCGGGACCAAAGGTCTCTTTTCGTCAGCCCATAGGGCGGGAAGCAGAGACCTTTGGTCCCGGTTGGTCGCATGAACCGGGACCAAAGGGTGGCATTGGTCCCGGTTGGTGCCACGAACCGGGACCAAAGGTGGGCATTGGTCCCGGTTCATGCCAACAACCGGGACCAATAGCCTATGCCTGGCATAGTCGCGGGGGATGTTTAGTCCCACCTCGCTAGCTGAGGAGCTTCGGCACCAGTTTATAAGCGCGGCTGTGCCTCCCCTTTCGAACTCCTCTGTATTGCAGGCCTACTGGCCTAAACGTGTCTCTGCCCCTGGGCCTACTGGGCCTTCTGCGGGCCTGAATCCTGGCCCACCTGGCGGGTTGGGTTTCTAGTCGTATTCAGGCCATGTTGGCCTAGTAGGCGGCATTTTTTTATTTTTTTTTCCATTTTTTTGTTTTATTTTTTGCATTATTTATTTTCTTTTGTTTTTTGCTTTATTTTTTAATTCTTTTTGCTGTTAGGTCACAAAAATTATAAACTTTCTGTTAGTGTCATTAGTTTTCAAATTTGAATAGTTTAAATTTGAATTCTTTGAAATTTGTGTGAATCACTAGTTTGTGAATAACTTTACTATAAAAATAGATTTTTGAGTGATTCTTTTTCCTGCTATTTAATATTACTGTGTTTTATCATTACACTCAAAAACAGATTTTGTTATTTTAGTTTGCTATTAAAGTTTCTAACAAAAAAATTCTTTATGAAAATTCTTTTTGCTATTAATGTTTTGAACAAAAAATACTTTGATAATTTTAGTTGCATAAATTTTTTAAAATTTTAGTTTTCTAGTTGATACTTTATAAAATTTTTATAAATTCTTTATAAATTTTGTGCTATTATAGTTTTATAAAAGCTTTTTAGTTGATTCTTTTTGCTATTGAAGAATATTATAGTTTTGTTTTAGTTGATCATAACACAATATTTTAATTGATATTTTTAGTTTCATAAAAGTTTTCTAGTACATTCTTTTTGCTATTAGTTCATTCTTTGAGCTAAATGAACCTGAAATTGAAAAGCACTACAAATGAACTCTGAAAAGGTTGAAAGTTGGCATGGTATCATCATTTCACCCACATAGCATGTGCTAAAAAGTTGAGAGCGTTACGGCAAAAACTGGATGCACTTCGTGTACAAAATGGACAATCTCTTTCGAAGTATCAGGGTTTCGGACGAAAACACATCTGTTACAAAGGGATTTCATTTTTTTGAACTTATTGGAACTCCAGACTTTTTGTGTGTTCAAAATGCACCATTCAAAGCCATATCATCAATTTTCAGCCTTTTCTGACTTCATTTGGTATTTTTCATGCATTTACTGATTTTTTTGAGCTAAATGACCCTGAAATTGAAAAGCACTACAAATGAACTCTGAAAAGGTTGAAAGTTGGCATGGTATCATCATTTCACCCACATAGCATGTGCTAAAAAGTTCAGAGGGTTACGGCAAAAACTGGATGCACTTCGTTTACAAAGCGGACAATCTCTTTCGAAGTATTAGGGTTTCATACGAAAACTCATCTGTTACAAAAGGCATTTCATTTCTTCACATGTAACTGCAGTGATATTCTAAATCAAAGGCATCATCATAATAGTTGTCGAGAGAAAGTCTTCACTTTTTCTTCGCTTGTGTCCTTTGCTTATTGCGCCGTAACCATGGATAATCTTCATCGTTTAACAGGGTGCTTGGGTCAGCCTTGACTTTGAAGGGAGGAATTTCATGAAACTTTTCATAATCTTCAGACATGTCTGTCTTGCCCTCCAATCCCACGATGTCTCTTTTTCCTGAAAGAACTATGTGGCGCTTTGGCTGATCGTATGATGTATTCTCTTTCTTATCTTTTCTTTTTCTCGGTTTTGTAGATATGTCCTTCACATAGAAAACCTGCGCCACATCATTGGCTAGGACGAATGGTTTGTCTATGTACCCAAGATTGTTCAGATTCACTGTTGTCATTCCGTACTGTGGGTTTACATGTACCCCGCCTCTTGACAGATTGACCCATTTGCACTGAAACAAAGGGACCTTAAAATCATGTCCATAGTCAAGTTCCCATATATCCACTATGTAACCATAATATGTGTCCTTTCCCCTCTTGGTTGCTGCATCAAAGCGGACACCGCAGTTTTGGTTGGTGCTCTTTTGTTCTTGGACAATCATGTAAAATGTATTCCCATTTAGCTCGTACCCTTTGTAAGTCAATACAGTCGAAGGTGGTCCTCTGGCCAACGAGTACAGCTCATCAGAAACAGTGTTGTCACCCCTGAGACGTGTTTGCAACCAATTGCCGAAAGTCCGGATGTGTTCACATGTAATCTAGTCGTCACACTGCTCCGGGTGTTTGGAGCGCAGAATGTTCTTGTGTTCATCGACATACGGGGTCACCAAGGTAGAATTCTGTAGAACTGTGTAGTGTGCTTGAGACCAGGAATGCCCGTCCCTACATATTATTGAGTCCCCTCCTAGCGTGCCTTTTCCAGTCAGTCTCCCCTCATACCGTGATTGAGGGAGACCAATCTTCTTAAGGTCAGGAATGAAGTCAACACAAAACTCAATGACATCCTCTGTTTGATGGCCCATGGAGATGCTTCCTTCTGGCCTAGTGCGGTTACGGACATATTTCTTTAGGACTCCCATGAACCTCTCAAAGGGGAACATATTGTGTAGAAATACAGAGCCCAGAACGACAATCTTGTCGACTAGATGAACTAGGACGTGTGTCATGATATTGAAGAAGGATGGTGGGAACACCAGCTCGAAACTGACAAGACATTGCACCAAATCACTCCTTAACCTTGGTAGGATTTCTGGATCGATCACCTTCTGCGAGATTGCATTGAGGAATGCACATAGCTTCACAATGGCTAATCAAACGTTTTCTGGTAGAAGCCCCCTCAATGCAACCGGAAACAGTTGCGTCATAATCACGTGGCAGTCATGAGACTTTAGGTTCTGGAACTTTTTCTCTGGCATATTTATTATTCCTTTATATTCGACGAGAAGCCAGACGGGACCTTCATACTGAGCAGGCATTCAAAGAAGATTTCCTTCTCTTCTTTGGTAAGAGCGTAGCTGGCAGGACCTTCATACTGCTTTGGAGGCATGCCGTCTTTTTCATGCACACGTTGCTGGTCCTCCCGTGCCTCCGGTGTATCTTTTGTCTTCCCGTACACGCCCAAGAAGCCTAGCAGGTTCACGCAAAGATTCTTCGTCACGTGCATCACGTCAATTGAAGAGCGGACCTCTAGGTCTTTCCAGTAGGGTAGGTCCCAAAATATAGATTTCTTCTTCCACATGGGTGCGCGCCGCTCAGCGTCATTCGGAACAGATAGTCCGCCGGGACCCTTTCCAAAGATTACTTGTAAATCATTGACCATAGCAAGTATGTGATCACCGGTACGGATGGCGGGCTTCTTCCGGTGTCTACCTCGCCTTTGAAATGCTTGCCTTTCTTTCGACATTGATGGTTGGTTGAAAGAAATCGACGATGCCCCAAGTACACATTCCTCCTGCGTTTGTCGAGGTATATACTTTCGGTGTCATCTAAATAGTGCGTGCATGTGTGGTATCCCTTGTTTGTCTGTCCTGGAAGGTTACTAAGAGCAGGCCAATCATTGATGGTTACAAACAGCAACGCATGCAGGTCAAATTCCTGCTGTTTGTGCTCATCCCACACACGTACATCGTTTCCATTCCACAGCTATAAAAGTTCTTCAACTAATGGCCTTAGGTACACATCAATGTCGTTGCCGGGTTGCTTAGGGCCTTGGATGAGAACTGGCATCATAATGAACATCTGCTTCGTGCAAAGCCAAGGAGGAAGGTTATAGATACATAGAGTCACGGGTCAGGTGCTGTGATTGCTGCTCTACTCCCCAAAAGGATTAGTGCCATCCGCGCTTAAACCAAACCATACGTTCTTTGCGTCAACTGCAAAGTGCTCCCAGTACTTTCTCTCGATTTTTCTCCACTGCGACCCGTCAGCGGGTGCTCTCAACTTCCCGTCTTTCTTATGGTCCTCTCTATGCCATCGCATGAACTTGGCATGCTCTTTGTTTCTAAACAGACGTTTCAACCGTGGTATTATAGGAGCATACCACATCACCTTGGTAGGAACTCTCTTCCTGGGGCGCTCGCCGTCAACATCACCAGGGTCATCTCGTCTGATCTTATACCGCAATGCACCACATACCGGGCATGTGTTCAAATCCTCGTACGCACTGCGGTAGAGGATGCAGTCATTAGGGCATGCATGTATCTTCTGCACCTCCAATTCTAGAGGGCATACAACCTTCTTTGCTGCGTACGTACTGTCGGGCAATTCGTTATCATTTGGAAGCTTCTTCTTCAATATTTTCAGTAGCTTCTCAAATCCTTTGTTAGGTACAACATTCTCTGCCTTCCACTACAGCAATTCCAGTGTGGTACCGAGCATTGTGTTGCCATCTTCGCAATTGGGGTACAACCCTTTTTTGTGATCCTCTAACATGCGATCGAACTTCAATTTCTCCTTTTCACTTTCGCATTGTCTCTTTGCATCAACAATGACCCGGCGAAGATCATCATTGGGCACATCGTCTGGTTCCTCTTGATTTTCAGCTTCCCCCGTTGCAGCATCACCGTATTCAGGGGGCACATAGTTGTCATCATCCTCTTCTTCTTCGCTGTCTTCCATCATAACCCCTCTTTCTCCGTGCTTGGTCCAAACATTATAGTGTGGCATGAAACCCTTATAAAGCAGGTGGGTGTGAAGGGTTTTCGAGTCAGAGTAAGACTTCGTATTCCCACATATAGGGCATGGACAACACATAAAACCATTCTGTTTGTTTGCCTCAGCCACTTTGACAAAATTATGCACGCCCTTAATGTACTCAGAGGTGCGTCTGTCACCGTACATCCATTGCCGGTTCATCTGCGTGCATTATATATAATTAAGTGTGTCAAAAACTATTACAGAACATCATGAATACAGAAGTGACCAAATTAATTAATAGAAGTTCATCATCACATTAAAACCAAAGTACATACATAGTTCTCATTGAACAACATATAGCTCTCCAGAGCATCTAATTAAACCATACATTGAAACTATCTAAAACATTTCAATGCAACAACAAATGCCATCATATTCGCAACTAAGGTAACAATTGATCCAACGGCATAATGATACCAAGCCTCAGTATGAATGGCATATTTTTTATACTTTCTAATCTTGAAGCGCATTGCATCCATCTTGATCTTGTGATCATCGACGACATCCGCAACATGCAACTCCAATATCATCTTCTCCTCCTCAATTTTTTTCAATTTTTCCTTCAAGTAATTGTTTTCTTCTTCAACTAAATTTAACCTCTCGACAATAGGGTCGGTTGGAATTTCCGGTTCATATACCTCCTAGATAAAAAAATCTATGTGACGTTGGTCGGCATAATTGTCATAAACACTAAATGAAACTAATAGTTATGAAAGATAATATATATACCACATCCGAATCATAGACAGGACGAGGGCCGACGGAGGCGGATACCAAAACCATCGCACTATATAATAACAAACAATAATAAAAGTAAGAAAATTACACAAGTATCTATCTAAATCATACAAGTAAGAACTTTTTTCTTTTAGAAAGAAGATAAGAACAAGAGGCTCACCACGGTGGTGCCGGCGACGAGATCGGCGCGGGCGATCGATGGCGGTGAGGACGGGGACGGGACAGGATGGACCACCAAACCTAGACAAATCTTGAGGAAAATGGAGCTTGGACAAGGAGCTTCGAGAGGAGAAAGCTTAAGTGTGGCTCGGGCATTTCATCGAACACCTCATATGCATAGGAGGTGAGCTAGAGCACCACAAAGCTCTCCCACGGCCGCCCAAAAAACAGAGCAGTGGTTCGGCTCGCGTGCAGGGGAGGGGGTATATATAGGCCACTCTTTAGTCCCGGTTGGTGGCTAGAACCGGGACTAAAGGACCACATTTGGTCCCAGTTCCAGCCACCAACCGGGACCAATGGTTGTGGGCCAGGAGCGAGGCTCATTGGTCCCGGTTTGTGTCTGGAACCGGGACCAAAGGGGTCTCACGAACCGGGACCAATGGCCCCCGAGGCCCGGCCGGCGCCCTGGCCTCACGAACCGGGACCGATCCACCCATTGGTCCCGGTTCGTGAGTGAACCGGAATTAATGGGCTTTTCAGGCCTGGACCAAAGCCCTGTTTTCTACTAGTGGCATAATGCAATGCAGAGAGGCTGCATTGCACCCAGGACCTCCTGGCATAAATAGGAAGTATTCATCACTGCACGAGGCCTGTGCTTCAACTCTAGTAGTTTATCCCACAAAAATATAGTTATGGATTACCATATATCAGCACCCTTTTGAGTTGGGAGGTGAGAAAATCAATATATATGTATAAGTAATAATTAATTTGTGCTTTTACATTGAGCTACTAAGCCATCTGGTTGGTTGATGCATACTATATGCCACCGTGTGGCACTTAGCGATTTCTGTACATGAATTACATTTGCGTCTCGACTAAAAATCTGGTCGTTGTATGAATCACGGGAAACCATTCAGGATTACATGGGCTCGGCACTTAGGAGACTCACACGTGGCTGGATCCTTTGTGGTGCTACTTGAGTGCTGAAATATACATTAATGCCTTAAGGATTGAATCACAGAGGCTTGACAACATATGGTTGGCATGTGTCTACTTGGAAAGCAATAAGAGTCACTGCTTGAACGGTGCTAGCTATCCTCATCATTTCTGTGTTGAATATGCTTTTGTACGTGCCGAATTGAATTCCCAACACATCCCATTCGCCGCTTGATCATGCTGTGTGACCATCCATGCCATTCACTATGCTCATCATTGTTGCTCTCGTTTCACACTCTGCCATTCTCTAGCTCCCCTACCAACTATATGTAATCTCACTACACGGGGTATAAGCTAGTTATTTATAGCAGGCCAATTACTGACCAGTCACGTGTATAGCCAGGACATATATATTATTTGCTTCACCAAATATCACATGCCAACTTTTGTGATCATTTAATTCCAGGTGTAGTTGTAGACATTTGTACCACTGGCATATATGGATAGGAGCAATCCTAAGCGGAATGTTGCGAGTAAACCATGACAAAGGAACCATTCCTAACTTAAGCTAATGTATGATTGTAGTGCTACAACTAGTTTATGTACAACCATGCTACCAATACACCACTACACCCCAGGTGCAGCGCCACCGTAGGGGCTGGTGTGAGCGGCCGCCCTGGGTGGCTGGAAAGTGTGTCCCTAGTTTCATTCGTCCAAGTGGCCTTTGCTTAGTTTCAATTCATCTCAGCGCACGAGCAGGCACTTTTTTTGAAGAAAACGTTTCGTTTTGGATGGCCAACAACTTAAGTGAAAGACAGGCCCAACTGCAGGCTCCAACACAAACGAGTGACTCCCATATCCCAGAGCAGGCAAAAGGCACACGCCAAAATTCCCAATTTGTTCGCTTCTAACCTTGTGGTCGTGGTCACATGCTGAGACAGAGACGGAGCTCCATCGACATAAAAGTGTTGAGAGTAAGTGGCCAAATAACTAGTAATAGCATGCCCAACTCCCCTCATCCATCGCCATGTTTGGACAAGTAGATTGCAAGTTAGTTACCGCTGAATAAAAGGGTGAAACACTTTTTTGCATGGCATTGAAAATTATAACATGTGGTGTTTCAAATTTATCAACCAAACTCATCATGTTGTTTATTGTCATAAAGATTTGTGGGGTTGCCGATGCTTCAGAGCTGAAACACAGATGGTGCATGTTACTAGTATCATTACAAGTTGAAGCATGTAATTAAATTACTTTGAATCGGCTCTTGCACGTAATTAGATCGATGATTGAAAAACTAGGGCTAGCCGATAGAGTATGTATGACAATGATGTGATAATTTTTCTGATCTATGAATTACTCAAAAACGAGTACCTTTACTATTATGTTGTAATTTGGGATCGACATACTTTTTGGCTAATCCCGTTTCCGTGAAAGAACAGAACACATCGAGATTTTATTTACGAAACGCAAATGTTGTACACTGGCCGACCAGCATAGCCGTGGGCTGGTCGCTGCTGTATCGTCGAATGAGTAGGTAAGATGCATTCCGGTTTTGTTCCACGGCGGAGGATTAGAATGCCACGTGCCTAACACGTTTACAAGGAGTAATGCTACATCTAGAAAGATTTACTTAAAGATTTTACTTACAAACTGATGTGGAGGATCGTGATTGGCAATAGGGGGATGAGGGGGCCCACCCCCACTTAAAATAGGGGGGAGAGAGAATTAGTTTGGAAGGTTAAGTAAACCTTTGTAGGTCTAGCATTCACACAGCCTTATCGCTTTATCCCCTCATCCTATTCCTCCTTTTTTTTTCACAAATCGCGTCGAGGAATGCTGGGAATGGCTGTGAGGATTGCTACAACCATGGTTTGGAGATGCTGGAACCGACGACTCACGGTGATGCGACCGGGCGACCGGCGGTGGAGACGGCTGTAATTTTGCTGAAACCATGTATTTTTGCTGGAACCGTCTGATTGGTTGGTTTCGCTGGAACTAGTGCCCAACTTGGACCTACAATATAAAGACCAGCGTCCATTATTTGCTACCATCCATCTTTGTTTTTGCTAAAACCAACGTCCATTGATGCTACCATCGTCTTTGGTTTGTTGGTACTGGCGCCGAATTTTTTTGCTATCACTGTTTGGTCTATTTTTTGCTTCCATTATCTTCGGTTTTTGCTAAAGTCAGCGTCCTTTTTTTTGCTGCAACCGTCTTTCAGTTTTGCTAGAACCAGTAGCGTCGGTGAATCAAATGGCATTTTTGGTTTGCGACTGACGATGGCGAGCACGCCAGTGGCGAGCGTCAAAGGCGAGCGACGGGGGCGAACAAGCTGGCCACCTGCACGAGGGAGGTTACGCGTGCTGCGCAACGCGGGGGCAGACTGGGCGGCAGCCATGGTTTCTTTTGCGTGGTCTTTTTTTTGGGATGCAGACGTGAGGGTGTGAAAAAGACGATGAAAAGATCCCATCGAACGGCTAAGGGTGGGGCTATCCAAGGGTTGCGCGGTGCCCAGCAATTTTTCGGCCAGTCGACCCGCGCCTATCACTGCCCAAGGGGTTAACCTGTCTACAAAACACAGTGAGATATATTTTAACTTTTTCAGAGGAAGGGTCGCTCAAAAAACAATCGATGTTCCGTTTATCCCCTCCAAAGATCAAGTTGCTTATGATTTTACCTCTATTTAGTACTTCATCCGTCCCATAATATAAGAGCATTTTTAACACTACACATGAGGACTAGCCATGATGTACTTTGTCCTCTGTCCTCTGTTTGTTTACGTGAAGAAAAACTGTAGTGACTAGTCACTGTTCATGGGACATATAAGTCAAGAAGGCTGGACCAGGCGGTTGAACGGAATCATGGCGCAATGCTGCTCACGAGAGCTAGTTCCCCGTTGCTCACCACAACTGGTGCGATAGACATCAGATACAGAGGGATCAGACGGGTGCAATAGACATCAGATACGAAGGGATCAGACGGCTGCGGACCCGGCTGATCTTTGGCAGAGATCAGCCAGATGATTCGTAGCATCGGCCTTAATTTTTTCACGGCCCCGAACCACCAGATACAGAGGGATCAGACGGGTGCGATAGACATCAGATACGGAGGGATCAGACGGCTGCGGACCCGGCTGATCTTTGGCAGAGATCAGCCAGATGATTCGTAGCATCGGCCTTAATTTTTTCACGGCCCCGAACCACCATCCACCTAGCACCCCCACACACGCGTGCTTTCCCGGTACCTTATAACTCAGTTATGGGTCAACTTCCTGTACCAACATACTGGGCCATGGTTCACTTCAGCAGTCGACGTCTTGTCCATAGGCTGAGAACTCCACTGTGATGACTCAACCGGTGCCCTATACGAACGGCCCCACGCCCAGAACTGTGGATGGCCGTATAGCAGTTGTATTCTTTATTTCTAGCGAAACGGCCCTGACAAATATGAGGCACTTTTTCCCATCCCAATGCATCTGCCAACAGCTCAGATATCAGGTGCAGCTGAGTCCGCCCCGTCCTGCCTTTCAGTTGTTCTTGTCAGTGCATCAGAGTAAGGATAACTACATACTTCTAAATTTGTCAGTACATCCAATCGATCTTCCTGGTGATTGCTTTAGTAATAACTATGCACTTTTAAATTTGTCATCTTTTTGGTCTGCATAGCTGATTTCCCCTGAAGATTGTAGTAACGTTCAAGTATGTACACTTCTAAACAAGTATGGAAAAAGGCGACTTGCTTGAACTGAATCAGCCATAAACCTCCCTTAATTATGCACATATCTAAAAAAAAACCTGTAGATCTACCCTCCCCATTGATATACACAAATATATTTGTAATAATTAGTTGCTTACCTAGGTAAGCTTACATCACAGACAACCGAGGTGGAGGAGGATGCCCGGGTTCAGCCTTGTTGGAGTTGGCATCTGCTCACAACAAGCTGCAGATGCAGTCTGTATTTTGTTTCTTTTCTCCTGTAGCAAACACAGGCAGGTGCTGAGATAAGGCTGATTTATATACAGATTCATAGTTGCTAGGTAGTATATTTTAGCACTATGTTTCTTTCAAATTCCGGGCATAATCTCTGGGGAATTTCAATATACTCCTAAAATAACAGTTGTAGCTCTTGTTTCTATGTTTCCAATTGTGCTGGTTTCACTGAAATTTGATTGGTAGTATAGGAGTTAAGCCAGAAACGGTGATACTGTTTAGTAATAGCGAGGCTGTGAGAAGATCTATTTATCTGTGTTCAACCAAGTTAGAGACAATTTTAGTCCCAGTCACCTTAAATAAAGTTGTAGAGAATTCACTGTAGGTATCTGAGAATAGTTTATTTGCCGAAATCCGTCAAGCGGTTAAATAGCTATGAACAGAACAATGAGCGACTCAGTAACTCAGTCAAAGTTTCAGCTAAACTTAGAACTGGTGATTTAGGTTTTTGCTTGAGAGAAGTATTAATGTATTCATGAAATAGATATTTAACCTTTTTTGTATGTAAGTTTATATAACTTTTATGTACTGCAGGCAGCT
Organism: Thinopyrum elongatum; assembly: GCA_011799875.1. Classification (NCBI taxonomy): domain Eukaryota; kingdom Viridiplantae; phylum Streptophyta; class Magnoliopsida; order Poales; family Poaceae; genus Thinopyrum; species Thinopyrum elongatum. The sequence continues at coordinate 45,214,230 of CM022303.1, read as the reverse complement.
CGTTTAAATCCACAAAACAGTGCCTTTAGTAGGCAATAGCAAGGCAGTCAGACAATCTTAATTTGGGGAAATAAGATCAACGAAAAGATAGTTTACTTGATGATACAATTGAAACATAAAGGGACATGATATTTCGTTGATGATGTGAACTGCAAAAGGATGATCTTGGTGGCAGCATCCTGGGCTTCTGAAACATGCCCAGTTCAGCTGAAAGGATGTATTAAAATTATGTAGAGAGATGGAATTGTTCGGACTCCAGTACCACCTTCACCAATCGACGGCATGCCAAGACACTGCCACAAGAGGTACCTTCTGTTTGTTGTTTTGTACTCATCTTATATGCTTAGTTGGTTTCAAACTGTTTGGTATTGATTCATTAGGAATATCTCGAATCACCTGATAAAGTATCAAAATCAGCACTCCCCACTAGAAAGTTGCTAGGTACCTAACCTTTAAAATGTTTGATGCAGCCAAGATACCATATTTGTGTGTTATTCTTATGTGGTTACTAATACCTGACTGTCGCACATGCAATACCTGAAGTTCCTGGATAAACAGAAACAACAACAGTATTGTTCGGTCCGTCGCAGGTCGATAGCCACACTAGCAAATGTAGTAATTGTTTTTGGCCATCATGAGCCTAACCACATAGTTCATTTTTTTTCTACACAGCTGACACAAAATGGTATATGCCGCCACCGCTATGACATGCTCTGTTTTAGGAAGATCATGCATGATGCATGTACTTAATATCTAAGGAAACCAAATAAGTATGACTATTCCACTAGCTTTTTTTTCCGAAAAGAAGGATTACCCCTGGCCTCTGCATCAAAATAATGCATGCAGCCATCTTTATTAATTTATTCATCAAAATGTGACAAAATGAATACAAAGATTAGATCGAAGCAACCTTCGAGGCGAACAAAGTCGCTACACCTACAAGTACAAAGTTGTGCCCTAACCACCTCAAGAAGTCGCCCGCCTGGCAAGCTAAGAGTGCCAATCGGTATAGGTGTCCCACAATGCGTACCGCGTGCTCATTGTAAGTTTGGGAGTAAGGGATTGTGTGCATCGATATTCTCATTGATCGTGCACTAGGCACATATATAGGTACAAGGGGTGCACCCGGTGTCTTTTCTCCCAAGATACAACTAGTTATAGAGGGGAGAGAGACCCGTCAGGTGCGACGTACAAAACCTGGACCTACATACGTATGTACATGTTCAACACCCCCCCCCCCCCCCACGCAGTCAAAGCGTCGCCGGAGACGCAAAGACTGGACCGAAAGCCCTCGAAAGTCGAGGTAGGTACTCCCTTCGTCATGACATCAGCGAACTGCTGATCGGTGGGTACATGCAAGACTCGAACACGACCAAGTGCAACGTGCTCCCGGACGAAGTAGATGTCGAGCTCAATGTGCTTCGTCCGGCGATGATGAACAGGGTTGGCAGAGAGGTACACCGCGGAGATGTTGTCACAGTAGACAATCGTGGCCTTGGGAACCTCACATAGCAAATCCTGAAGAAGCTGTCGTAGCCAGGAGCACTCCGCAACGGCGTTAGCCACAGCCCTGTACTCGGCCTCGGCGCTCGATCGTGAAACCATGGGTTGTCGTTTAGACGACCACGAGATCAGAGAGGGCCCGAGGTAGACGCAGTAGCCGGAGGTGGAGCGCCGAGTATCAGGGCACCCAGCCTAGTCGGCGTCGGAGTAGGCGACGAGGTCGGTGTCGGAGGACGCCGTCAGGGTGAGACCCATAGCCGTGGTGCCACGTATGTACCGGAGAATACATTTCACCAGAGCCCAATAGGTGTCACGGGGGGCGTTCATGTGGAGGCACAACTGCTGAATAGCATACTAAAGATCCGGCCGCGTCAGCGTGAGGTACTGAAGAGCACCAACGATGGAGCGGTAGAAGGGAGCGTCGGACGCCGGAGAGCCCTCGACGGCGGACACCTTAGCCTTCGTATCGACAGGCGTGGAAGCAGGCTTGCAATTAAGCATGCTGGCTCGCTCCAGAAGCACGTAGGTGTACTTCTGCTGATGCAGAAAGAAGCCGGCGGCACGGCGAATAACCTCGATGTCGAGGAAGTAGTGGAGAGCCCCCAAGTCCTTGCTGAGGCGAGCGGTGACCTGCTGAAGTAGCGCTGGCAAGGACGCAGTCAGGATGATGTCATCAACATATAGGAGAAGGTACGCGGTAGCGGCGCCCTAGTGATAAACAAACAGGGAGGCATCGGACCGTGTGGACCGGAACCCCTGCTGCTGAAGGAAGGCCGTGATATGCTGGTACCAGGCCCGAGGTGCCTGCTTTAACCCGTAAAGAGAACGGGAGATCAAGCACACATGGTCCGGATAGGCGGTGTCAACGAAACCAGTGGGCTGCTGACAGAACACCTGCTCATCGAGGTGACCATACAAGAAAGCATTGGACACGTCGAGCTGGTGGACTGGCCAGGCGCGAGAGACAGCCAGCTGGAGAACGGCACGAATCGTGCCCGGTTTTACAACCAGGGCGAAGGTGTCGGTGAAGTCCACGCCGGCTCGCTGTTGAAAATCGCGCACCATCCAGCGCGCCTTATAGCGCTCGAGGGAACCGTTGGGGCGAGTCCTGTGGCGGAAAACCCACTTGCCAGTGATAACATTGGCGCGGGGAGGCCGCGGGACAAGCTGCCACGTACAGTTGCGCTGCAGGGCGTCGAACTCCTCACGCATCGCAGCAAGCCAGATCCGATCCCGAAGGGCTGCGCGAGCGGAGGTGGGCAGCGGGGACGGTGCCGAGGTGGACGCGGCGCACGCGTACTCGTCGGAGGTGTAGCGCGTGCTAGGACGAAACGTCCCGGTCCGAGCCCGAGTGACCACACACCCATGGGGGGTGCAGCCGCCGCCGGCGGAGCCAAAGGGGAGACCGGCGATGAGGAGGTCGAGCCGGTCTCCGAGGACGCCGAGGGGTCCGTAGCCGCCAGGCCAGGAGAGGCAGCGCCCGGCGGGACCACGGTGGCGGGGGCACCTGAGGGGGCGGCCTCGCCCGAAGCACCGCGAGGTGGGGCCGGTTGGACCCGCGGCGTCTGGGGTCCCCCCGAGGAGGCAGCCGGGCCAGAGGGCGTGGGGCGCGCGGGCGGGGCCGGGGCCGGAGCCAGGGCCGAGGCGCTGCTCGGCGAAGGGGGCGGCCCGCCGTAGGTGGTGGCAGGGGCGAGCCGCGCCGCGGGAGGAGCCGAAGGCTGCGCGGGGATGGACGGTGCCTGCTGAAAAGACAACACCAGCTCATCAAAGTACACGTGCTGCGATGTATAAATGCGGTGGGACACTGGATCATAGCACCGGTAACCTTTGGTGTTGGGAGGGTAGCCGAGAAAGATGCAAGGAACCGACCGGGGAGCGAGTTTGTGAGGAGTAGTGGGTGCGGTCCTAGGATAACAGAGACACCCGAAGATGCGAAGGCCGTCGTAAGATGGGGCCGCACCGAAGAGGAGCTGGTGAGGAGCATAGTTCCAGCGAGGGCGGCACGGGCAGATGTTGATGAGGAGGCTGGCGGTGGCGAGAGCATCCGTCTAGAACCGAGGGGTCACGTTGGAGTGGAAGAGCAACGTGCAGATGCAGTCATTAAGAGTGCGAATGACACGCTCAGCGCGGCCATTTTGCTGGGACGTGTAGGGACAAGTGAGGCGAAAAATGGTGCCATGCGAAGCGAGGAGGTTAAGGACGGCGACCTTGTCAAACTCTTTTCCGTTGTCAGTTTGGAATGCAAGGATAGGATGACCGAATTGTGTGGTGACGTAGGAATAAAAGGTGGTGAGTGTGGCAAGTGCGTCGGACTTGCGACGGAGAGGAAATGTCCACACATAACGAGAGAAATCATCTAATATCACCAAATAGTATAGATAGCCCGTGTTGCTTGCAACCGGGGACGTCCAAACATCAATATGCAATAACTGAAACGGAAAAGTGGAAATATTTGTAGACTCGCTAAAGGGAAGACGAACATGCTTGCCGAGACGGCACGCCTCACAAGTGTGGTTGTCAACCTTATTACATGAGAAAGCAAAACTCTGAAGAATCTGGCGCAAAACTGTGGAGTTGGGATGACCGAGACGAGCATGCCAAAGGTCGACGCTAGTGGCGAGGGCGGCTAGACGGGTGGTGGTGGTAGCGGAGGGGAGCATCGGATAGAGCTCGTTGGGGCTATCACATCGGTGGATGATACGTCTCCAACGTATCTATAATTTTTGATTGTTCCATGCTGTTATATTATCATTCTTGGATGTTTTACAATCATTTTATATCATTTTTTGGTACTAACCTATTGACATAGTGCCCAGTGCCAGTTGCTGTTTTCTGCTTGTTTTTTACATCGCAGAAAATCAATACCAAACGGAGTCCAAAGAAGACACCTGTTGGGCCAAAGATGTACCAGAGGGGAGCACAACCCACCAGGGCGCGCCTGGGGCCCCAGGCGCGCCCAGGTGGGTTGTGCCCACCTCGGTGGCCTCCTGCACCGCCTCTTTGCTCTATAAATACCCCAATATTCCAGAAACCGTAGGGGAGACGACGAAAATCAATTCCAGCCGCCGCAAGTTCCAGAACCACCAGATCCAATCTAGACACCATCACGGAGGGGTTCATCATCCTCATTGGTGCCTCTCCGATGATGCGTGAGTAGTTCATTGGAGACCTACGGGTCCGTAGTTAGTAGCTAGATGGCTTCCTCTCTCTCTTTTGATTCTCAATACAATTGTCTCTTGGAGATCCATATGATGTAACTCTTTTTGCGGTGTGTTTGTTGGGATCCGATGAACTTTGAGTTTATGATCAGATCTATGTTTTTATCCATGAAAGTTATTTGAGTCTTCTTTGATCTCTTATATGCATGATTACTTATAGCCTCGTATTTCTTCTCTGATATTTGGGTTTTGTTTGGCCAACTTGATCTATTTATCTTGCAATGGGAAGAGGTGCTTTGTGATGGGTTCGATCTTACGGTGCTTGATCCTAGTGACAGAAGGGGAACCGACATGTATGTATCGCTGCTATTAAGGATAACAAGATGGGGTCTATTTCTACATAAATAGATCTTGTCTACATCATGTCATCATTCTTATTGCACTACTCCGTTTGTCCATGAACTTAATACACTAGATGCATGCTGGATAGCGGTCGATGTGTGGAGTAATAGTAGTAGATGCAGGCAGGAGTCGGTCTACTAATCTTGGATGTGATGCCTATATAAATCATTGCCTGGATTTCGTCATGATTATTTGAAGTTCTATCAATTGCCCAACAGTAATTTGTTTACCCACCGTGTGCTATTTTTCTCGAGAGAAGCCACTAGTGAAACTTACGGCCCCCGGGTCTCTTCTTTATTATATTTGCCTTTGCGATCTATTTTTATTTGCTTTTATTTTTAGATCTATTAATCCAAAAATACAAAAATACTTTGCTGCACTTTATTTTATTTGCGATCTATTTATCCAATCTATTATAACCTTCTCTCGTCCACTTGCCAATTTCTGGTCCCGTTACCCGAAAGGGATTGACAACCCCTTTAACACGTCGGGTTGCGAGTATTTGTTATTTGCGTGCAGGTGCTTTTTACATAGTGTTGCTTGGTTCTCCTACTGGTTCGATAACCTTTGTCTCATCACTGAGGGAAATACCTACCGTTGCTGTGCTACATCATCCCTTCCTCTTTGGGGAAATACCGACGTAGTTCTAGCAGACATCAAAAGGAATTTCTGGCGCCGTTGCCGGGGAGACATCATCAACATCTACCAGGTTCCTAATCACAAATCTCATCTCCTTGCAATTTACATTATTTACCATTTGCCTCTCGTTTTCCTCTCCCCCACTTCACAAAAATTTGCCGTTTTATTCGCCCTCTTTTTCGTTCGCCGTTTTCTCGTCAGATCTCATGTTTGCTTGTGTTGCCATGTGCCTTCTATTTGCTTGCATCTTTGCTTGCTAAAAATTTATTGATATGGATCCTCATCCAGTTACTAATCTTTTCAAAAGATCCAATTATGATGAACCAATTGCTAGTGAATTGAGTTCACTAGATTATCTTTATGAGGTTTTTCTTGAGATTTATGAATCTGAAAACTGTGATGAAGTGTTAAACGATGGAATTTATAAAGTGATTCATGATAGCTCCTTGAATGAAAAGCATGATTGCAATGATGTTATTATAAATTCTATTAATGGCAATTGTGCTAATAATATGCAAAACCCCCAGCTTGGGGATGCTAATATTGCTATGTCCACTACTTATTGCAATGATCATGATTGGGGTGATAATGATTCTTATGATCTTGATAGTTTATTTAAGCCTCATGATGAATATGTTTGCAATAATATTGAAAGTGGGTTCGGAAGAGTGTCAACTCTACGTAAAAATAATCCCATATATTTGGAGAGTATTCAATCTTATGAATTTTTTGGTAAAAGTGGGCTTGGAGAGGTCATGACTTTAGTTGATGTTAATCCCACTATCTTGGAAGATTATAAAACTTTTATGCATGTGGATTATGAAGAGAATAATTTATATGATAGATATTTTGTTGAATTTGATTATGATCCCACTTGTAATTATTATGAGAGAGGAAAATATTGTGGTGGAAATTTATATGTTACTAAATTACCTCTTGTTATGTTGAGATCGTCAATGTTTTATTCTTCTACCTTGCTTATGCTAGAAATTTCTTGTCTTGATAATTTGTTTGCTTATAAAATGCCTATGCCTAGGAAGTATGTTAGACTTAAATATGTTTTTCACCTGTTACGTGATGCTCTCATCGTGTTTCAATTACTATCTTTCATGTGAGCATCATGAAATCTTATACCTAGCTAGGGGCGTAAAACGATAGCGCTCGTTGGGAAGCAACCCAATGAATAATTTTTTTTTCTTTCTGTTCTTGAGTGTTTTCACAATTATGCTACTGTTATGATTGTGTTTTTTGTGTTTTAATTAGTTTTTGTGCCAAGCAAAGCCTTTGGGATCATGTTGGGTGATAGTTGATTTGATCTTTCTGAAAAACAGAAACTTTTGCGCTCACGAAAATAATTCTAATTTTTAACAGAAGAGGGATTTTGAGTTGATTCTTTTTGAAGAAGATTAATATTCAAATTTCTCACATTTTCCTAATTTTTCAGTATTCTTGGAGTTACATAACTATTCGAAATATTCAGATTGCTACAGACAGTTCTGTTTTTGACAGATTCTGTTTTCTTTGCGTTGTGTGCTTGTTTTGATGATTCTATGGTTTTCTTTGAAGAGTTTTTGCCATTGAAAAGTTGGAATACAGTAGATATAATGCAAAAATAAAATATGAATGGGTTTGCAACAGTACTTATAGTAGTGATTTGCGTTCTTATACTAACGGATCTCACTAAGGTTTTGTTGAGTTTTGTGTGATTGAAGTTTTCAAGTTTTGGGTGATATTACGATGGATGAAGGAATAAGGATTAGCAAAAGGCTAAGCTTGGGGATGCCCATGGTACCCCAACATAATATTCAAGAAGTATCAAGCAACTAAGGTTTGGGATGCCCCGAGTGGCATCCCCTCTTTCTTCTAACGACCATCGGTATTTTACTTGGAGCTATATTTTTATTCGTCACATATTATGAGTTTTGCTTGGAGCGTCTTGTATGATATGAGTCTTTGCTTGTTTTGCTTTTTATTTCAAGTATTGAATCCTTGCTCTACACACCTATTTGAGAGAGCCAAAATTATGCTATGACTTGTTAGAATTGCTCTCTATGCTTCACTTAAATCTTTGTGAGCTATGGAATTGCTCTAGTGCTTCACTTATATCTTTTTTAGCACGGTATGCTTTAGTATTTTTTGAAGAAATGCTCTCATGCTTCACTTAGATTTATTTGAGAGTTAGTAATTTTTTTAAAGAAATTCTCTCTTGCTTCACTTAGATTATTTTGAGAGAAAGAAATATTATGCTCATGTTCTTCACTTATATTTGTTTGAGCTATTAAAAGCAACATATGAAACTAGTCCCAAAGTGATAGATATCCAAGATGAATATAATAAAAACTTTCATGAAGATCATTGGACAAAATAAACTTGGTTCTTTGTAATAGTTTTGAGATATGATGATAGTGATATGTGAGTTATGTTGATGAGTAATTATGCTTTAGTAAGAATATTAGTGTTAAGGTTTGTGATTCCCTATGCAAGCATGAAAGTCAATAGTTATGAAATAAAATTACATCCTACTTGTGGTGCATTATTCGGTATTAGTTATGTATAACGCTTGCTTATGAGATTTTTCGTTTCTTGGTTGGTTGCTTCTCAATCTTTTGCTAGCCTTCATTTGCACTAAGTATGATCACTACTTGTGCATCCGAAATCCTTTAAACCAGTTTTGCCATATGAGTCCACTATACCTACCTATATGCAGTATTCTTCTGCCGTTCTAACCAAATTTGTATGTGCCATCTCTAATTTTCAAAACAAACTTCTCTTTTGTGTGCTCGTACCGCTCATGAAACGGTAGGGGGTGGCTGATATATTTCCATGCTAGATGTGTTATTCTCAAGATGAGTGTTTATTCACTTGTCATTGCACGAGAGTACGGCAAAGGTATTAGGGATGCCCAGTCCCGTAATGAAAAATGAATTTGCTTTATGTTGTCAAATAATAAATTCCTTGGAAAGTGTTGGTATGCAAGGCACCCGTGGATACGGCTAGCCATGGAAATTGAAAGTATGGTTGAAAAAGGAATAAACTTTATTTTCTGTTCGGGAACCACCGATGATATATCTAGCATGGAAAGTATTGGGAACTACTCGATCGTTTTCGTTGATAGGAAAAGCAAGCCTCCCAAAATATTTTTATCTCTACCTTTTTCGCTTTGAGCTCTGGCACCTCTACAAATCCCTACTTCCCTCTGCGAAGGGCCTTTCTATTTACTTTATGCAATTTTATTTTTATTTGAGTCTCCATCTTCTCTTATAAAGCACCAACTACGGGGCACTATGATCGTACTTGAGCATTGGGTGTAGCTAATATGCGAGTGTGTTTCATGAATGAATCAATGATTGAGCATAATGGGCTAGGGATAACTTCCTTTAGTGTTTATATTTTGAAAGACATGGTTGCTTGTTGATATGCTTGAGTATTAAAGTCCTCATGTCAAAACTAGACTATTGCTTTGAACCATATAAAAGTCCAAATGTCCATACTACAAAGGAAAGAATATGTGATGAACATGTTAGGCAGCATTCCATTCTGTTTTTATCATTTACCTACTCGAGGACGAGCAGGAATTAAGCTTGGGGATGCTGATACGTCTCCAACGTATCTGTAATTTTTTATTGTTCCATGCTATTATATTATCATTCTTGGATGTTTTACAATCATTTTATATCATTTTTTGGTACTAAACTATTGACATAGTGCCCAGTGCTAGTTGTTGTTTTCTGCTTGCTTTTTACATCGTAGGAAATCAATACCAAACGGAGTCCAAACGAAGCGAAACTTTTTGTGGATTTTTTCTGGACCAGAAGACACCTGTTGGGCCAAAGAAGTACCAGAGGGGTGCTCCGAGGGGAGCACAACCCACCAGGGCGTGCCTGGGGGCCCAGGCCCGCCCAGGTGGGTTGTGCCCACCTTGGTGGCCTTCCGCACCGCCTCTTTGCTCTATAAATACCCCAATATTCCAGAAACTCTAGGGAAGACGACGAAAATCAATTCCAGCCGCCGTAAGTTCCAGAACCACCAGATCCAATCTAGACACCATCACAGAGGGGTTTATCATCCTTATTGGTGCCTCTCCAATGATGCGCGAGTATACTACTGCAGGACGCTGCTAACGCGACACTATGATCAGAGACCCTTTCACGAAACTATGTGTGATGCATTAATCGCAAACGGGGATGTAAAAACCCGTAAAAAAAGATGCAAAACGTTTGCGATGACGGAGACATCAAACACGGTTCATATTTTAGTTACGTGTGCGATGCGGGGCATATGGTTGATCCAGATGAACTGTTTGCGATGAGTCAGAACTACAAAAACGGGCAGCCATATCAATGTGTGTGCGATATACAGCATACAGTTCGCTCCGATGAACTGTGTGCTATTAGGGAATGCAACAGAAATGGTCAGCCAGATCAAGGTGTGTGTGATATACAGCATACGGTTCACTCGGACGAACTGTTTTCGATTAGGGAAGAGAACAGAAATGGATCAACTTAACAAGATGTGTGTGATATGCGGCATACAGTTCACATAGATGAACTGTTTGCGATGAGCCAAAAGAACACAAACAATTCGTGTAAACAATATGTGTGTGATACGCAGCAAACAGCCCACTCGGATGAACTGTTTGCGATGAGAAATTATAACACAGACGGTTACTATAGTTAGTTCGTGTGCGATTCTGCTCGTACAAAAAACTTTAAAAAATGCAAACTAGTTGCATACGGTTGATCCAAAAGAACTGTTTGCGATGAGCCAGAACAACAAACCGGGCTTTGTAGGCCCAGAACCATCAATAAATTTTGACCTTGTTTCTCGTCACATTGCAGATTACAATGCAATAAGTAATTGCAAATCTGTTCACACCTATCAAACTAATATGTGTTCACACTTAGCACCGGGCTATAAAAACTACCCACTTAGAAATTACTTCACAGTTCCTCTCCTCATCACCCACAAAACTTGTCTTTCCTGTCAAGTAGTTCCGCCATGACCGGTAGGAGGAGTTTCGGGTGGACATATAACCAGGCAGCAAAGACCAAGGCCGCGGAAGCACTAGAGAGGTCCCACCGCGAAGCGGCAGCCGCAACAGAGATGTCCCGCCGCATCGTGGAGCCCTCGAATAAGCTCTCACGGGAACGCGAGGGCTCTCACAAGCGCACTCGCCGCGTCGGCCATCGCGATGAGCTGGCGTTCCTGAGCTCCTTGGCCGGCGATGACGACATTCTCGCTGGCCTCATTAAGCAGCAGGAGCTGGTCGCCGGCTTGATGAAGCTCCTCAAGATCCGTGATGCCTCGGTTGACAAGGCGACCGGCCTCGTCGAGCAACTCATGGCTGACAATGCGAAGCTCCTCAAGGCGCTCGCCGAGAAGATGCTCCATGAGCAGAGTAGTGCCTCGGGGATGACGCTGACAGCGGTCGTCGAGGAACTGATGGGTGACTTGAGGAAGCTCCGGATCGAGCGCGAGCAGGTGGTGGAGGAATCCGTGGCTGCTTTCAAGCAAAGTCATGAGGAATTGAAGAAGGAGCTAGAGGATGTCATCGCCCGGTGATCCATCGACGAGTAGAGACAGTAGCGACCCAGATCGTTGTCTGCGATTTCCTTCTTCTCTTGCCCCCGTGTCTTCCGGGCTTTGCCGCATGTGGCATTTTAAATTATCCGGAATATGTAAGACAATTATTAGCTGCGCCATTGTAAATTTGTCGTGGTATTATCCGTTGCCATTTTATTTGTCGTCGTATTATCCGTTACCCTATGTGGCAATTTAAATTAGGCCGGAATACGACTTGGAAACACGAACAAAGCAAATGCTGCCATGGGATCACAAGCAAACACCCTCCGTCTAGGTGCTTTAATTAACCCATTAATGAAGAAGTTGTGACCGAGGCGGGCGGCGGCTGGTGCATGGAGGTCGAAAAAGCTCGTTTCCCGGTGAGCATGGGCGGCCTTGCTGCTCGCACGTGTCCCGTCGAGCCTGTGAGGTGGACAGGATGCACGTGTGCCATCGAGCCTGCGCGGCGGACTGCTCGCATGCGTCTCGTCGAGCCTGCACGGCGGACTTCTCGCGCTCGTCCCGTCTAATCAAACAGCTGCACGCACGCCACCGAGTATGGTTAAATTTTGACAAGGTTCATATAATACAACCGTTTGCGATATTAACGTGTCAGCTATTTGTTCCAAAAAGGACATCGTTGGCTATTAATGTGTGCGCCTTGTCTCAAACTGGAAGATTTTTTTTACCACGGCATATATGTGCCATGTCATGAAACCATGCCAAGTTTCATGTTTTTTGGGTGAGTTTTTGATTTACTAGGATTTAAAAACCGAGATTCTCAATGTTTCAGGACGACTAGAAGTTTGTAATTCATTCCCATTCCTTAAATCAGACCTAAACATGCACCCAATGACACATGTACGATTTTCCACCCATTTTGCTTCACTGGAGCATGTGCTTCTAGTTCAAATTTGAATTATGGACTACATTAAATGCCTACAAAACTTAATTAATATATACAAAGGCCAAACGAACCCTGAACAGTTTCAAATTACAGCACGACACTCCTGTTATTCTATGTTGCCTGTAGAAAACAAAGTTCATGGCGAGAAGAGGCAGCGATTATCGTTTCGCCCACAAGAGAGGCCTGTTTCCCTACCAGAACCACGAGGGTTGCGAGAAGCTTCGGTTTGTAAGAGGCTTGTAATATAGCTTCGCCCAAATTGGACAATTATATGTACCATGTAGAGACACCATGCCAAGTTTCATGATTTCCTGGTGAGTTTTGGATTTACATAGATTTAAAAACCGAGATTCGCAATGTTTGTGGCCAAGCCAGGACGGCGAGACGGTTGAATTCATTCCCATTCGTTCCATGGGACCTAAACATGCACCCCAAGGACACATGTAAGTTTTTTCTAGCCATTTTGGTGCACTGGAGCATGTATTTGTAGTTCGGATTTGAATATGGACATTAAATGCCTAGAAAACTCAATTAATGAATAAAAAATGTCAAACGAACCATGAATAATTTCAAAGTTCGGCGCGAATCTCCTGTTGTTCCGTGTTGCGTGTAGAAGAAAATACGAGGCTAGAAGAGGAAGCGATTATCGTTTGGCCCACAAGTGGACATGTTTCCCTATCGAAACCACGAGGGTTCTTGCGACTTGCTCCTGTTTGTAAGAGGTTTGTAATAAAGCTTGGCCCGAATTGGCCTTGTTTTTACCATGACATATATGTGCCATGACGTGACACCATGCCACCTTTGATGACTTTCTGGTGAGTTTTGGATTTATGGGGATTTAAAAACCGAGATTCCAAATGTTTGAGGACGAGCCAGGACGCCGGTACGGTTGTAATTCGTTCCCATTCCTGGCATGGGACCAAAACATGCACCCAAGGACACATGTAATATATTTCTAGCCATTTTGGTGAAGTGGAGCATGTATTTGTAGTTCAGATTTGAATTATGGACATTAAATGCCTAGGAAACTCAATTAGTGTATAAAAAGGCCAAACGAACCCCGAATAAGTTTAAATTTCAGCATGGATATCCTGTCGTTCCATGTTGCCCGTAGAAGAAAATACAAGGCGAAAAGAGGCAGTGATTACGTTTCGCCACAAGGGGAACACGTTTCCCTATCGGAACCACGAGGCTTCTTTGAGAGAAGCTCCGTTTTGTAAGAGGTTTGTAATAAAGCTTGGCCCAAATTGGACAATGTTTTTACCACGACATATATGTGTCATGACGTGACACCATGCCACCTTTGATGACTTTCTGGTGAGTTTAGGATTTACGGGGATTTAAAAACCGAGATTCCAAATGTTTGAGGATGAGCCAGGATGCCGGTACGGTTGTAATTCGTTCCCATTCCTGGCATGGGACCTAAACATGCACCTAAGGACACATATATAATTTTTCTAGCCATTTTGGTGAACTGGAGCATGTATTTGAAGTTCAGATTTGAATTATGGACATTAAATGCCTAGGAAACTCAATTAGTGTATAAACAGGACAAACGAACCCTAAATAAGTTTAAATTTCAGCACGGATATCATGTCGTTCCATGTTGCCCGTAGAAGAAAATACAAGGCGAAAAGAGGCAGTGATTATCGTTTCACCCACAACGGGGACACGTTTCCCTATCGGAACCATGAGGCTTCTTTAAGAGAAGCTCCGGTTTGTAAGAGACTTGTAATAAAACTTGCGCCAAAATAGACGAAAAAAATTCCTTGACATATATATGCCATGTCGTGACACCATGCAAAGTTTCACGATTTTCGGGTGACTTTTGGATTTACGGGGATTTAAAAACCGATATTCTTCTCACGAAATGTTTTCAAATAGCACACGGTTCACTCATGAAAGCCGTGTGCCTACCAAACCTAGGCCGATGCCCCCCTGCTGTGCACGCGATCTGAGTCGTGTGTTCTGATTGGCCAGAACCCAAACCCCACGGACCGTACGTCTGCACCGTTGGATGCTCCCAGATCGAACGGCAACCCTCAACCCTTTCGACAGCACATGCAGTACATGGGTAAGCACTGTGTGCATGCGTGGTGCTAGCTCACGCTTCCTTCTCTACTACGTTTTCTAAACAGGCTACCGTTTCCCGCCACTCCTCTCATCGGTTTCCCGCCTCTTCTCCCATCGGTTTCCTGCTACCAGTGTCAGTGCTCATTGAAGGCTAGGCGGCGGCACACCGGCCATGTAAATATCGCAGACAGTTTCTAAAAGCACAAATGTGTGTGATAGGAGGGAGTAGGTCCCATAGGGTGACCAGCATGAAATGCCTTAATGGCAAGGAGGCAATTCCTATCAGCAAGGGGCGGCTTCCCATCCACTAGCCTAGTCGAATAGAACGCAGAAGTTAAGCATACTCGGGCTGGAGTAGTCCAAGGATGGGTGACTCGGTGGGAAGTTGCATATCTCAAGCTTCATTTAAATGCCATGAGACGGTCATTATAGAGATAAATATCTCTATAGTGACCTATCATGGCAATTATATAAACCTTGGGATTCTTGTTTTGCTAATTTGTAGACTATGTTTTTATTGGTTATTTTTTGCTCTAAAAAATTAAAGAATGATTGACTTGACCTTTCATGGTGATTATATAAACCTTTTTCAGGTCGCATGCAGGGTATAGGGGGCAGGGTGTTCTGATCGAGCATGTCTCCCTTGTGCGGTTTATAGACGCTGCACATATCTGTGGGCTCCCCGAGGTATATATATTATCCTTTACTGACAATGAGGGGGGCCCACACAATCTATCCCTTTGACCCAACAACGAGAAGGGTTTGACCATGATGGTTTCCTATTGATACTAGTAAGGTACACGTGCATTGCACGCATGAGATTTGATAACCAAATTATGAATAAATACCACACTATAGCACGTAAGCTTTGAGTCATATATGCATGATGTAGATGTTCGTTTAATACTTATAGTTCATCTCATTGAAAATCAATTAGTTTTATTAAAAAAATCTATTTTAAGATTCATGGAATTGTGCATTGTCAAGCATAAAGTAAAAACAAATAGTGACAATTCATTGAGAAAAAAAAGTTTGGGCAATTAAGATATGGAAGATTCTAGAACAAAGGAGAAGTGCTTGTTTTTTGAGGTTTGTGCATTATGCTTAAGTTCAACCATGTAGTCTTCTAGATTGTACATGTGGCAGAATCTGATGGAATATAGATGATGTCCAACGGCCTGTAGTGCTCGGATTTGCCATCTCTGTACCATCGGATTGGCTTCATCCAACGACCAACTTTCAAAGTTATTCGCACATTATATTGGGGTATAGATGTGTGCCATGCTAGACCAAATAATGTTTTAGCGCATGCGTGGGATGACCCCCCCCCCATCTGCCTCGAAGTTGGGAAACTGACATCGTACCTATTGAACCAGTTTGGAGTCGGGTACGGTGTTCGGTTTGTAAAGTAGTTGGTGGTCCATCGAAGTTGTGCATTCGGGATTTAAACACATCACACACCACCGTACCCATACATATTTTTTGGGCCGCATGCAGTGTATACGGGGTCTTCTGATCGACCACGTCTCCCTTGTGCGGTTTTTTGTGATGACACGCATATCTGTGGGCTCCCCGAGTGTAAATATATCACCCCTTTGACCGATAATGAGGGGTATGTGTTGGCCATGAATGGATTCCTCCTAGTTCGTGTTAGGGCCGTTCACCGTCACATGTTGCTCAACCAAAGCTCGAGCTCATGCGTTGTCAGGATTCCCTCCCAGATGCTCAGATTGCAGGGTTCGACCTACATCGTACCCTGCGTATCTCGTCCTTAACTACCTTGCCTTCATGGTTGTTGCCTGTATCGAGAGGTAGGCATCACATCTAAATTATACATTATTCTATATTGAAAACACACATCACCCCTTCCCAACGTACATCATTTTGGGCTGCATGCAAGAGGTGCTGGTTTTGTGGTCCCTCTCATGCTATTTTTATGATGGTTCAATCTATTGGCCCAAGCGGTTTATCAACAACAACAGTTGTCGTTTGACCAAATGATAGATTCATTAGTCCATCTTATGGTAGGTCATGGCGACATGCATGTATGACCAAAGTATCATTACGTGCATCCGCCCCGCTGACACGAAGTGGGAGGTGGTGGGCCAAGCATCCAAGCTAGCTACGACATTATGTCATTATAGATATATCCAAGGGTGCTTTCGGGTTTGGAAGGCAGGTGCCACCAAAGTTGTGCATTGTGTTTTTAAAGTTTTAAACATCACACCCAATATTCCTACATATATTTGGCCACTTCCAGGTGGTTCTTGACTTCTGGCCCCTCTCATCGATCTTCAACGACGCGCCCAACCGTGGGCCCGCACGATCAAAGTTGTGCATTGGAATTTTGAACATCACAGACCACCCTTTTCACTCTTATATATTTGGGCCACATGCTGGTGTGGCTGTCTTCTGACCCTCTCTAACGTTTTTTTGCTGCAAAGACTCTGATGATGCTCAACGGACACGGGTATAATGTCTTAACCGTGTGCGATGCAAGTGCGCTGTGATTCACGATGACAGCGCAAGCGCGAGCAAAGGTGGAGGTACTGGCTCAACCGTGTGCGATGCAAGTGCGCTGTAAAATCAGCACGACTGCGCAAGCGCGAGCAAAGGGTGGAGGTACTGGCTTAACCGTGTGCGATGCAAGTGCACTGTAAAATCACTACCTGCGCAAGTTAAAGGTGGGTAAGTTTATTTATAAATTAGGACGAACCGTGTGCAATAGACCAGCTAGTTAGAAATATAAAAACAAACTACCCGCCTTGAGCGTTGCAAAAATCGGCGGTTTTGCCACTTTTTCTTATTATCATACACGCATATTCTTATTGGACCATGCGCGATCTTGGGCACTCCCGCCCCGCATCAATTCCTTTACCCAAATTTTAGTAGCCGCCGTACTTCAACCGTCGCCCATCCCTCCTCCAGCACCGACCTTATAGTAAAATTGCAGTAGCCGAGGCATTTGAACCGTCGCCCTCCCTCATCCACCACCATCCCCACCCACCATTACTAAAATTTTCAGTAGCCGCGGCATACCCTCAAACACCACCCCCCCCCCTCTACAGTCCCCCACCCGGCCCCCTCCCCCCCTCGAACTCTAGCTCGCAGGTGTTGCCGCCGCCGCCGCTAACCCCTGCCTGTTTGCCTGTTCCTCCTAGCTTAGATAATAAAGTTCAGGTTACCCAACGATTCCCATACCATCGCCCCACTCCCATGAGTTTTGAGATGAGGCTTGCGGTGTCCCTCCCCGCCAGATACACATCCCCTGCTCTAGAATGTCGCAGCCTAAGCTCGACCATGTATCCCGGGGAGCCCGACGAGCGTTTGGCCAAGAAGAGGTTTATCATGGCCTCTCCGGCGGACGTTGGCGAGGTGGCCGCCGTTCGCCCCGACCTGTCGATCCCGGAGCAACACGTCACCGTGGAAGCCGGTGAAGACGTTGACAATGTTGCCATGCCGAAGGCTTCATGTCAGCGGTCTAGCGTATTACTGTATCTCGGGAAAGCTGGCTATGACATCAAGCTCGTCGACAGCGACGGCTTCACGCGGACCATGTCAGAGGTTAAGTGGTCCATCCCCAACCCCTCTGGTTCAACCGCCGTCGATCTGTTCGACGGCCCTGCCGCTGATCTCCTCCGCCAAGCGGTCAAGGATTTGCGATCCTTATACGCCATCAAGCCCATTTTGTCATTTCTGAAGGACACGTTCTACGGCGGCGGCATGGGATCCTCAATTGTCGAGTCAGATCTCATCGACAACGACCACGACCACGAGGAGGGCACCCACAAAGGTTCTTCCAAGGTGAAATAGCCCATCTGTGACATCAGAGAGCGCACCATGTGTATGTGCTCTTCCAACTGGAAGGATCCCGTCCATGAAATATGAGGCAACATCCTATCAGCAAATCTTACCTTTTCTAGCTTGCCAACCCGTACCCTTTGTTGTAGTAGCATTTGCCGTTCGGTGCTTTAACTGTGTCGTGTTTAATTATTTCTGTTATGCAAAAATATATTGTTCAATAGGGCTATGTGATGTTTAAGTATGAATTGTCCACTTCAGTTTCACGCATGGCTATATTTGGTTGTTTATAGTGAGTGGATGCCTTGTTTATTTGTATTTGGTTGTTAGGTTGGTTGCAGTTAGCATTTTTCCAGTTATCGAGCAGATGCCTTGTTTATATGTATTTGGTTCTTAGTTTGGTTGCAGTGAGCATTTGCCTAATTATCAAGCAGATGTCTTGTTTATCTGTATTTGGTTGTTAGGTTGCTTTTTTTTAGCATTTGTCCAGTTTTCAAGCAGATGCCTTGTTTATCTGTATTTGCTTGTTAGGTTAGTTGCAGTGAGCATTTGTCCAGTTTTCAAGCATATGCCCTGTTTATCTATATTTGCTTGTTAGGATGGTTGCAGTGAGCATTTGTCCAGTTTTCAAGAATATGCCATGTTTATCTGTATTTGCTTGTTAGGTTGGTTGCAGTGAGACTCTATCAAGTTTTCAATGGCTATATTTGGTTATTATACTGATCATTTATGCCTTGTTTATTTCAGTCTTTCACAATGTGTTGTTCATTATGTGCAAGTCGGAACTGTGCTGCTCGACTGCATCAATACCAGTTTGAACGGCTATATTTGGTTCCAGTTATGCCTGGTGTAGTTAACACATGCCCTTTATTTCAGTTTTACACATTTATCCAGTGTGATGTTTAAGCATTACCTACGTTCTATTCATTTTCAACAATAGCAGTTTGAGTTGCAATATTTGATGGCTGTTAAGCCTGTTGTCGGTAACATTGCCTTCCATTTTATATCTGCTTTAACAGCAAGCTGAAACCAACACATTCAAACTATCATTTGGAGATGATGTTGTTTATCTTTGCTATATTTGTTTGATGTTAAGGTTGCTGTACATATCATGCATTTCCACTACTTATACAGGACAACAACGGGAGTGGCCATCATTTTCCGCCGAGGGTAGCTTCAACCCTCGGCTTGTACTCCCCCCATCGTTCCATAATGTAGTGTCTATAGATTCAGGCCTGGACACTTGTTAGTTTCTAATATTGACTAGTTGCTTGTAGGTACTTATGCCCTTGCCAAAGATCCACGCATCGACCCTTTTTGCGTATGGGGCAATGAGATATTCATGAACAAGCATCAAGTGAGGAAACTGATAAGGATTATTAGCAAAAAGATACGAATGGTGGCAAGCAAATTATTTATTTATGCTCTATCCAACACAACAGTGAGCTGTAGGATGGTAACTACAAACTGTGCAGCCTTCTCTTTTTACTGCCCATAATGAGTTGTTAGACAACAATGTCTGAATCTTTTTCGTTCGCAGTGGTTCCCGAAGCAGTTCACTCAAGATTACCTCGCAAAGTACATAATTGGTGGACACGCAATGAATGTTAAAGTATTTCATCCAGACAACAATGAGCATCGAGAAGTCGTAATGAAGACAGTGAAGGATGGACGGGCAGCCATCACAAGGGGTTGGCCTAGAGTCGTGCATGCATTACGGATGGAGGAGGGCACAATATGGGCATTCCGCTTCACCTTCTACAGCAACCAGAATGTCTTTCGCCTCTCTCTTTACAGTCTTTAGTACAACTATGGTTCATCATTCCTTACTTGGTGCTTGTGTAGTTCTTCAGTATATGTACCTGTGCATCGAATTATGCATTCGTGGTTGAACCTATATTTGTAATAAACATGGTTGGATATAAAATAAGTGATTGCCTACTTTCAAATTCAAAACATGTGATTTTTAAATTAGGAATTAATTAGGGATTACACTGAAAACGATTTGCGAAAGCGAAACGTCTGCGATAGACATGGAGATCAGACACGTTTATAGGATCCACTATGTGTGCGATCCATCTCCACTTCACACATGATCAGCCAAGAAAAAACGCGTGCGATTAACAATAGCATCGCACACAGTTCTTTCTTAGTAAATTTTTGCGATAGTCACCTTATCACACACGCTTCGAAATTATGGACTGTTTGTGATGCTGTGCACATCGCAAATGTTTGGGCATAGAAGAACGCGTGCGATGTACGTACTAACGGAAACGTACTCCTTAGATTGACTGTGTGGAATGTACATACGAACGGAAACGTTTAGCGGGGACTGACTGTGTGGGATGTACTTACGACCGGAAACAATTTTGCCTATATAATTGTATTTTTTTAGCACTACTGTATGTATAACCGTATTTGAGCGCTCGCCGGTTGCACACGACCTCATTTTTCTGAGCACGGAGATAAGAGAGGTCACTTCTCTCACACAACAAAGAGAAAAGAAGTCGAGTAAAAAACACGACAAGAAACCTACCGACTACCGACAGAGAAGAGAAAAAACAAGAAGTAGGGTACCAGGGGCGAAAAACGGGCTACATGAGAAGGACCGCACCAAACCCCCCGGCCCCCCGCTTGGGCAACTGGAAAACAAAAACCCCAGCTCCTGAACTGCTGACGCGTGGATGCTTTTTGGTCCCGGTTGGTGCTAACAACCGGGACAAAAAGGCCCTCCTGCCTAGGCAAGCCGCAGCGGCCACGTGGAGCCCCATCTGTCTCGGTTCGTAGGCGAACCGGGACTAAAGGTATTGGGCTTTAGTCCCGACCCTTCAGTCCCGGTTCCAGAACCGGGACAAATGGGCCTTTTTCTACTAGTGAGTGCCATCCACCTTGCTCATTATTGGTGCCCTCCTCTCACCTTTTCCATCCTCTACCAGTCCTTCTACCAACTAAATGTGATCCCTTGTGATGGAGAACAAATTAGTGTATATAGGACGTCCAGTGCTCAACTATATTTGTGGCCAGGACATCATCATTGCTTCAACAAACAACAAATGCCAACTACGGTGATTGTTTAATTCTACCTTGAGTGATGTAGTTGTGGACATTTATAGCACTCATGGCATATCCAAATATGAGAAACCCTAAGCTGATTGTTGCTAGAAAACCCTGAAGGCGAAGTCATTCCAAACTTAAGTTATTATATATTGCGATGCATTAGGGTTTGATGGACTGTGTCTACAGCAGGGCAATCCGATCTAGTCTGCCGCTAGTGTGACTTGTGTACCAAGATGATCTCTAGACTTCTATCCATTCCTCTAAGCTCCTTCCTGTCGCAGGCTCATGGTGCCCCTCCGGGCCCCAGTAGCCTGCTTCCGGGCTCCTAGAGAAGGCATCCCTAGTGTATTACACCGTCAAGCAGGCTTATTGTTTTCAAAGATGTTCAAGTTCTATGCGTAGTACGTGCTCACATGTTTAGATATCAGTATGAGATTCGTATTGCTATTGTTATCGACATGATATATTTATGGCTTAAATCAAGCAAAAAGAAACTAGTTTATCCAACCGTCTCTAGATTCAGCAGACCAAACCCCACATATCACACATGAATAGTCTGAGATGAAGAAATTCTTCTTGTTATGCAGTAAGAGCCAGAATCAAATTGTCCAGCCTAAAGCTGTCATTTCAAAAGATCATTTATTCAAATAACAATCTCCCGCCGACGAGGTGCAAACCAACAATGCAACAATGGATGTAGTAGTCTATGTTCATATAAATTAGGAGGTGTGGCAATTTAATAGATGCTATTTATGAATAAAAGCTGTGCCACGGTGAGGTACTCTATGATTCGTCTAGTTGAATTAAATCGTGTTATTGCTAAAACGTGTTCCTTGTATATATAAAACAGAGAAGAACGTGCAAGATTACATGTGCATGACAACGTAGGAGAAAATGACACTATTGAATCCACTCGTATGCCACTTGATTGATGAAAGCTATGATGTGTGATGTGATTGCCCAAAAAGTATTGACAGCCACCATTTGTTCCAAGCTTACTAGTTCAGCGGTTCATCGAAGGACTATGAATATGCATGATCCTCCGACTTAAATTTCCAGTACATCCCATTCCCCCACTATATAACGATATGTGGAGTGCCATTCACCCTGGTCGTTGTTGGTGCTCTCCTCCCACACTACCGCACCCCCTTGCCCCCCCAACCAACAAAATGTAATCCCACTACAACGGCAATAAGCTAGTTATTTATAGGAGGCCAACTTGTAACCAACGTTGTGTGTGACGTGGCCAAAATGTCATCATTGCTTCACCAAACATCATATGCCAAATTTTGTGATCATTTAATTCTACCACACGTTGTGTAGTTGTCGACATTTGTAGCACACATGGCATATCCAAATATAAGAGAGCCTACACATAATGTTGCTAGCAAAACATGACAATGGAGCCATTCTTAAGTATGTATATAGCGATGGATTAGGGTTCGGTAAAGTGTGTTTATGATCCCATAGGAGTTGTGCCTGATCCCAATGACCAACAAATAACCTCATCAAATGACTGAGGCCATCAGGCAAAAACGAACCGGAGTTATTCATACTAGGGCTCTAGCCACACTTGTCAAGAGAGGCATGTGATGCTTCTTGAAAAAACCTACTTGACCAATCAATCAGTCTGCAGGTCCTACCCATTTCTATGGTTCTTCCCTCACACCAGGAAGAGTGAGGATCCAATCCTAGTAACACGATTCTAGTGGGCCTCTTTCCCACAAGGACAATCACACAACGGGGTACCAAATGGAGAAAGGATGCATGAATGGATGAAGGAGAGAAAGAAGGGGGGCTAGGGTTCAAGTGAGAGTGTAGCGGGGACAACGGGAAGATCGTAGAGCGCATCTACGGTGGCGTTGGTTATGGTTGGTGGCGAATGATGATGTTGTGGTCAGCGTTGGTGCCCCCTTTCTTCCCCTCGAATGATGGCTTCACTATGTCCCCACTCCCCTGCCCCACCACTTGGCCACATGGGGCCCCTAACTGGCCCACTAGTAGGTGCTCGCACTTTTTGGACTCCCCGTCCCACGAAAAAAATCATATTAAATCCTTAGGTATTTAGACCTCCGTAGATATTGATTTTCTGAAAAGTGAAAATATACATAAAACAACAACTAGTTCTAAACACTGAATTCATAGGTCAGTCCAGAAAAATAATAAAACTGCTATAAAAAGTATCCGAAAGTTGTAATATAATAGCCTGAAATAACAAAAAATTATAGATACGTCTGGGACGTACCAGTTGACCATGCCTTTCCATGTCGATCTTGTGTGCCATGGACAATATATGTGGAAATAATTATAGTAGTATCTGATCAGAACAATGGAACAATGGATGCAACCAACAATAACAAAACAATGGATCCACAAACTGTAGTAGTGTACCCTTGCAAAACGCAATTTATGGTATTATATGTTACTAACGGTGTTACAGCCCCAAGGTTCCTCACCATATGGGAAGCCAGGTTGAGTAGGTCGCCTCGTGCCCCCATAGGTTAGTTTAGGCCATGTCCCAGTGTCCCGGCTTATGGGCCCAATAGATGAAGGACCCGAAAGACTAGGACTAGACCCTGATATCCCATATAAGTCGGGGATGGGTTAGTCGATAGCAACAAAACATAGAGATTATTCTCAATCCTCGATCTCCACTGTACACCCCATATACATCAATGAATACCACACAATCTCGAATCAGGGTTTTACATGGATCCTGAGGGCCTGAACCTGGGTAAACCATCTCATGTTTGTCCTGTGATCTAATCATCTTGCCGATCTACCCTATGAAGGGATCTTTCAGAAAATACTGCGACAATTAGCATCCTATAAATTAGAAGGTCGGGCGAAGGCGATCAATAAATCTTACAATAATAATAACTCTTTGTTTTCATGTTAAGCTAGTAATCAGCTGCTTGGCTGAACCGCACTATGTGCACCGTGTAGTACTCTGTGATTCATGTAGTTCAATTACATTGTGTCACTACTAAAACTTGATCCTTGTATAAATGACATGTGACCATCTAGGATTATCACTACTAAAACATGACCGTTGTATAAATTACATGATTCCATCTGGGATTACATGGACATAATGGCATATGAGTATGAGAAATGATTGGATCCATTCGCATGTGAGATGAAATCTAGGGCTTCCTCGTATTGGCTGAACCGCACCGGCTTCACAACATAGATGCGCTCTCAGTGCTGATGCCGACATCCAAACATTGTGATGTCAGATGGCCTTGTGTAGTCAGTTTCCCTACCTTGTTTGATCAGTAATCTGGCACACATGCTTGTGGTTCTATGATTTGCCAAATTTTATCTAGTCAAGCAAGCTTCACGATTGGTCGAATTGTGTTTGTATTAATAATATTTCGTTTTTGTTTGGTACTTGCTAGCTAGTTTCAGTATTTTCTATGAACTATGCCTCTGTATGTGCCCTGACTCAAATTTCCAATACATCCCATGCCACGGAATTCACCCCGCTCGCTAGTGTCATTTTTCTCCCACACTTTGCCACTCTCCCCAAGCCGCGCTAACTAAATGTTTTCCTGCTACATTGGGAATAAGCTAATTATTTATAGAAGGTCAGTGACTGATCAAAGAATCATCACTACTATGGAAAAGCCTAGCAGTACCGAGGGGTAAAGGCCTAGCAGTAGCGCAGGGACACGCGCTACAGCTAACTGGTTAGTAGTAGCGTGGGTGGCACCCACGCTACTACTACTTTTGTTAGTAGTAGCACGGCCGGAGTAAGGTCACAGAACCATCTCAACACTTGCAGCATTCATGGATGCAACATTAAACATCTCAACTGGAAGAGATCACGAGATCCTATTTAACATCAGACGCACACAACCATCTAAACAGACAACTTCTCTAGATGTATCTACCTAGGCTCGGAGTTTAGAAGAAGCTGGACCCAAACCCTCACTCCCCCAGGACGGTGGTGTCGAGGTCCTCCACCTCGGCGACCTCCGGCGTCGCGATCACCTGGACGATCATCTGTGCGATGTGGCCGCCGGGCTTCACGGCAAAATCCGCCTCCGAGTGATTGAAGAGCACGACGCCCACCGGGTGGCGGTAGTCCGCGTCGATCACCCCTGCGCCCACGTTGGTAAAGTGAAAACTTGTTAGTACGCGTCAACATCCATATCCAGTAATGCATAATAACAAGAAAAAAGAAAAAAAATAACCATGAATCCTGAAGAAAAAGATCATTCTATGAGTCAGGTTGACAATTTTGAGACACAAGAAAGTATAATGTTGGTAACAGTCTTCATTAACAAGAACAATGGGCCGAGATTTCTTAAATGACATTTGTATCACCAACAATGACTAATGCCAAGGCATGAAAGATGTACCTGAGCAGCGTCAGCATACCCTCTGGTCCTTGCAAGAACTTGAAGTCCAAAGTTCTTAGCTTTCTCCCCATTCACTAGACTGGTCTTATTGGTCTTATCCTTGTTCTCGGCGCCATCTCCCTCCTTCTTATCAGCGCCTTCTCCCTCTGGCTTCTTTTCGGCACCCTCTTCCTCTACCTTCTTAGAATCATCATTTTGCACATCTCTGCATCAGTTTCAAACATCAATAAGCTTAACTTGAAGGATAATGGTTACGTTTCATAGCAAAGCAAGAAAAACTTGTAAAATAACCAACATAAAGTAACAGGTGAAGGCTGGCTGGAACATACCCTTTAGACTTGTTAGATTTTCCTCAGCTGCAGGCTCCACCTTCTATTCAGACTTCTGATCGACATCAGAAGCAGAAACTGAGGATGGCTTGCTCTTAGGCCTGTGTTGCAGGTTCTACCTCCCTTTGGTAATCCCCACTTTCTGAAATAGAGTAAGCCAGTGTCAGATCAGATCGACTGTGGCATATGTACTGACGAAAGTGCGAAGACAATTTAGAGTTTCAAAGAGATTGTAGCTCATATTTACATGCATATTAGATAGAGCCAATAGACCAATTATGCACGAAGCATAATTTCATGACTAAATAATATTGAACAATCATGAAACATGAAATAAAGGTTCAATCACTTCCATCCCAACGAGGGGCTTATCTATACACCACCGATCTCTACACATGAAGCATTATCGACAAAATCAAACTCCTTTGTTCTGCCAAAACTAGAGGAACCATGAACCAGATGCTCCCCTCCCTCCCCTCGTCTCGCCGCCGCTAGAGGCGCCGGCCGGCGAAGCTCGGCGGGTTCCGGTGAAGGCGGCGGCGGGGCATTTCTTTAGCCGGTGCTAGGAGGCGGAGATGACAAGGCTCCTGCGTGCGAACAAGGCGGCAGGGCGCTCTGGTTTTCTGGCTAGCTCGACCTGGCGAGGTGCAGCGGCGGGGCTATGGGTTGCAGGCACGGCGACTGCACCGGCTGATGGCAGCACGGGTCCCGCGGGTTCGCCGCCCAGATCTGGCGGCTCCAGTGGCTGGCGACCCAGCAGTGGCTTGACCACGGCAGGGGCGCGCGTTGCAGCGGCCTGGCAGGACTTGGGCCCGTTCATGGCGTGGGTGAGGCACTGGTCTCCCATGTAGAGAGGCTGGTTGGTGGCCTGGAGCTCGCCCGATCCGGTGGTTTGGTTGGGCCAAAAAAACCAGATCGGCTGCCGCACGTACCCATCCACACCTGATCGGCATGGCGATCTGATCTAGGCCTTGCTGTAGGCTACGCTGGTGACGGGTCTCCTCTACCTCGATCTGGGATGGCTCGTGGCCGCTTGGCATCATGCACCGCCAGTGGCTGTTGGTGTCACATGTGCGCTGCAGGCCACACCCGATGGAGGTGCTCCGGTGGTGTGTGATGTGGCGGTCGATGGCCGATACAGTTCTGTTCCATTCCGCGACTTCGGGAGACACGCCATTGTTGATGAGCATTCAGGCATCGGCGAACCTTTCGTCCGGCGGAGGTGGGCGTCGGGGCGGCGGCGCTCAATCCTTGGGTTCTTTTTGCTCTAAGATGGTGTTCTGCCGGTTGCCGGCCCTCATGGACCTGGCCGTTGACAAGTTCCGGAATACTCCACCGAAGATCTTCATTGGGTGTTCGACACCTGTAGATTGCTGGATCGAATAGGATTCGGTCGTGTTCGCCCCTATTTCAGCCCGAGTGGCTTCAGGAGGGTGTGACGTGAAGCTTCGACATATGTTGACATTATGGGACACGTCGGTATTTTGATTTCCATGGTGATGAGAATGGCGGAGAACGTCATGGCGGCTGAGGTCTGAGGCCTTGTAATGGCGGATCGAGTCTTTGTGGCAATGACGACTTTGCTTGGTGATTCGTGACTCGTAGCAGCGGCATCGGCAAGTGGGAGCGACAACACAGGCGGAGTATATTGTCTTAGCTTTCAGGGTGAAGACCCAAGGCCTGGTCTTAATTGGTTGTGCCTGGCAGTGACCTTTTTAAAGGCATTATTTTGAGGGCGCGGATCTTCTCCAGGGTGAAAACCTAAGATTTATGATCGGGCGATGACGGTGCTTGCGCACTGTTTTCTTCTTGGAGGCGTCGCTTTTGGAGAGTTTGGACTTCGGGTGTTGTCCAGGTGGTGGTTCGTGCTGCAGCTACAAGGAATTAATCACTGTAGCGGGATCTTTCTTTCTTTTTTCTTTTTTTTTTCTTTCTGTCTTTTGGCTGTGTGCATCCGTAATGTCTTTACGACATTGTGTTGTTGGAGAGGTCGGGTGTAATTGATATCTCCGTGATATTAATATATTCCCCTCCTCGAAAAATGAACCAGATGCAGGGATCTAAACACATATTCAAATGGGAAGCACAGTCAATCGATCTACGGACACGGAAACAAAGGGCCTATGCAAATCAAACTTCCCTGCCGATCGAGATGAGAATCGATCAGGAGACGGAGGCGCACGGATCGGGAGGGGACAGGAGCGGGGCACGCGCAAACCCTGGGGTTACTGCTGTTGGTGTTCCTCCTGCTTGGAGGCGGCGGCGGAGGTGGCGTTGTCCTTAGCGGTGCCCTTCAGATGGGGGGTTCAGTGTGACACGACCTAACTACAGAGCTGTCGATGGAATTCAGAAACAGAACACTGAACAACTTTGAGAGGTCGATTCACTCCAGATTCGAGCTACAAGAGCTAGGGTTCATCGCCAGCCGGAACACGGCGACCTGGGGAATACCCCTATTACAATATATGGGTCTCTCGGATCCCGAATGGGGCTTTAATAGCCAGGCGAAGTTGCTAGAAAGTGAGAAATAAGGAATAAAGTTACAGACTGTTTTTCTGAAAGTTGAACAATGACGCTCTATGGCTTGCCAGCCGTCGGATGCTTGATCAACAGCTTGTAGGAGCTGCCCGTTGTGAAGCAGTACGCTGGGATGACAGCCACTGAATCTTGATCGGAAGACAGAAGGCGAATCCGGCAATGGAAATGGACGAGCAAAAGCGAAAGTGTCATCTTCTTCAGTTCTAACAGTTACAGAGCCTGACACCGCGCCAGCCACGTACTGCAGATGGGGAAGATCCGTATGGTCACAGCGCGGCGGAGAAGGCCAGCTGCTTTGGCTCCACGCCGCAGCACCGGCCACCGCCGCAACACAAGGCTCATCATCAGCAGCAGCAGCAATCAATCAAACAGGCGACCGGATTCAAAACAGAACCGGGAGATCACCTCTAGATCACCTATAGCATGGGACCACCACCCTTTCTTGACGCTAGTAGGTGAATCGGAGGATGGCGACGGAGCCGAGCTTGGTGGCGGGGAGGGAGGAGAGGGAGCTGAGTAGGGCGCCGATGGGCGCGCGGGCTAACCTGGGGGGTGGACGGCAGAGTAGAGGAGGTGGAAGGGGTTGACGGGATCTCGATCTAAATCTGAGGTGGGAGTGGATCGGAGGTGGGTGGTGCGGCAGTGGAGTGACACGACTAGTAGTGTCGGTGTCTCACCTGCGCTGTAGCTATTCACTTAGTAGTAGCACAGGTTTTACGACCCATGCTACTACTATGTCCTGTCCGTGGGGTATGGCTGATGATATTTACTAGTAGCACGTTTTTTCGGTGATGTGCTACCGCTAATATTTACTAGCAGGCGTGGTTAATATAGTGTGCTACTAGTAAGTAGCAGTAGCGTAGGTCAAAATAGCACGCTACTATTAAGCGTTTATCTATAAGCTTTTCCCTAATAGTGCATGGGAATATGCATTTGTGTTAGCTAATGTACTTGTTAATTTAATGTCGTGACGTGGAATTTCCACTAAAAGAATATATTTTTAATTCTTCAGAGCCTTGTGGGGAAATATAATATTTAGCCTTCAAGACTACCCGTAGCAAGTTTACGACTAGTTGAAGGTCATTTCTCTAAGCATCTTATAGATGTTCTGAATGAACTAGAGGACACCCTGATGCTCAAAAAAAAAAGAACTAGATGACACACCGTATAGAAGATTGCAATAAATTTCGATGACATTTGACTGGATGGAATTTGTTAAGTAAAAGCAGCATAGATTGATTGAAAATGTTAAGCCTTCCACATGCATAGTTGCTTGTTGATGTGGCACGTTTACATATTGAGAGAAATATGTCAATCAGATCCACCTGTTTAGAGCATCTCCAGCCGCGCCCCCAACAGGCCCCCCCAAGGCGTTTTTTTAGTGTCGGCGCCCGAAAATCGGCCCAGGCGCGCCCCCAGGAGCTCGTTTAGCGCCGGCTTGGGCCGAAACAACAGTCGGCGAACCCAAGCCCCCGGGGGTCGCCTGGGGGTGCCGGCCGAAGCTAAAAGGGGCGTGGGTCCGCTCTGCCGGCGAGAGGAGGCCCTTTTCCCGCAGTTTCCCCCGCTTTCCCCCCTCGGTTTCCCTCCCATTCTCCTCCTCCTCCTCCCCTTCAGCCGGCCGCCATGCCGCCGAAGAAGTACGTGGTCCCCCGCGCCGCTACGGATGCCACCGCCGCCGTCACCACCCAGCCGAAGTAGAGGAAGCAGAGGGCGCCGCCGTCCAAGCCCCCGGGCATGTCTAAGCCCCCAAGGCGGAAGTTCAGCGCCGGGAAGCTGTGACCACCGACCGGCGGAACAGGGCTAACGCCAAGAAGGCCCGGGACAGGGCGGCGCTCGCGGCTGCGGCGGCTGCGTCCGTGGCGAAGCAGGCGGATCGCGCGGCCGAACAAGCCGAGGCGTCTCGCGCGGGGATGATGAATCCATCCGGCGGCCACGGCCCGTATGCGTCCTGGAGCCAGCAAAGCGTCGGATCTCCGGCCGGCTTCTCGTCGTCGCCACACCCCTGGGGCTGCACGCCCTCGCCGGGCTACGACGACGGGCGACGCGCACGGCGGGTTCAACCCCAACATCACCTTTCCACATGGCCACCCGGCCCAGCGCACGCCCTCGCCGAAGCATGGAAAATCGTCTGCCTTGACCCGATCACTGGCACGAACCAGAGCGTCGACACGTATTGGGATCGCATCAAGGCCGAGTTCAACGAGCGCAAACTGGTCGACCCCTACTTCGCCGGCGTCCACATGCAACGCGGCTCGAAGGCCATGGCGAATCATTGGGCGATCATCCAAACGGCGTGCAACAAATGGCATGGGATCATAGAGGAGATTGCGGCTCGCCCGGAGAGCGGCGCCAACATCGAGTGTCAGGTATGACACGCCGGTCTCTGCCATTTCTTTTCGCCGTGTGCGCCGCCGACTGTTGTTCCTCGGCGCAGATGGTGCGGATGTTCGCCATGTATCGCCAGGACAGCAGCACCGACCAAGATTTCAAGTACCTCCACGTCTTCTCCCGGATCGAGAAGTGCGAGAAGTGGGCGGAAGTCCGGCGCACCCTCGCCAAGGCCATGGAGACGTACAAGCCGGACACGCCGACGCCGGGCGAGGCCGACGGGCGCCCGGACGGCAACAAAAGGGCCAAGACTGCGAAACACGCGCGAGTCGGCTACCGCGCGTGTGCAAGAGTCCATCGAGCATTGCATCGCCGACGCCCAGACCCGGGCCGCCCAGCAGGAAGAGAAAACCGAAGCGCGGTGGTCGGCGTTGATGACGAACAGCGCCGTCAAGCTTGACCTGCTCCGGACCAACGTCACCGCGAATAAGAGGAACACCAACCTGGCTTTCCTGATGGGGGGGGGGGGAGACATGTCGGCGATGGACGAGCAGGTCAAGGCGTGGTACCTGGCGGAGCGCGGCCTCATCCTGAACCAGATGCCGTCGACGGCGAAGCCAACTCCCACGCCGACCCCAACGCCGCCGCCAAGCCCGAGCGACGCCTCCACGACGCCCAGCACAGAAGCCGCTCCGACGCCGACCAGCCCGCGCACGGCGACTCCTCCGACGCCGGAGGCCGACACCGCCATTTGATGCATTGCCTACGCGTCCTTTCTTTTGCACGCCGAACTGTTTATTTGATCGCCGAACTGTGGCAAGGTGATCGCCGATCGCCTGGACTTTTTGTGGCGCTTATCGCCGGACTTGTGGCGTTTTTTGGGTAGCGGGAATGGACAATTTCGAATTTACAATGCCTTGCGGGCGGCACCTGGGGGCATGGCTGGGACCTAGATCGCCCCAAGGTCTAAAAATCGCCGGGCGAGCGCCCGAAATAACGCCGGCCTATGCGCTGGGGGGCCGAACGAGTGGAGTTGCTCTTAGTTGCATATGATTTTTTGTGGATGCCGGTGTGGAGGACAAGCTAAAGAACAACTGATGCGGTGGTGACGGCAATCAAGACTTTGATCGCCACCGTTAGAGCCATGGATGACTAGTTTACGTCCTTTTAGCATGCATGTCTTTTATGACAGATTATTGTGTAGTTTTTTTTAGAAAAAAGACTAAAGCCATATATTAAATATCACAAGTCCTTACAAAAACACTGTTAGAGAAAAAAAATAACATTGATTTTTTTGGGCTTGCCAAACTCTTCTTTCTCCTTAATGCACCGGTGATGCGCGTGAGCATAGCTCGATGCCACCTCCACCTCAAATGGAGCAAACTTGTTTAATCCCATGAGCTTGTAGAAGCAGCGTCTGGATGTCATATCGATGCAGACCAGGATATGTGGACGGCCAAGATCTGTAAAGAAAACGGCCATCCTGGAGAAGAATACACTCAAAAGGGCATGGCGTATAGAAAGTTGAAGACCATGAAAACCAGTCAAATCCAGATGGATCCATCGGAAACAGAAACTTGATGGATTGCGAAAGACTTGTCGGAAACACAAATCAGCACACCCTCCACCAGTGATAAGCACGCCAATGAAACATCCAAAAGGGAAGGGAGGACATTATTCTGACAATCGGACAAGGCCGTTGCCTCATCGTTTGGAACGAGACACGAAAAATCCCTATAGAATATCCTAGAAAAAATCTCCCAGCATGCCAGATCATGGTCCGATGTTGAGTTTGTGCGCCGCCCAGAACGACCATGCATCGCAGATCTCTCCTCCGGTGACCCAGGTCGGGCCACCGGTCAAGATCGTAGCACTAGATCTCTAGCGGCGTCTTCGAGCATCACCCGCCGAAGACCGCACCTCGGCCACTCGTCTCCGTCGACGACCCACAACAGTCACCATAGCGATCCACCCATTATCAGCAATGTGTTTTTGTGATTCTTAGGTAAGATCAATGCATTGACCATTGCCTCCAATTCTGAACCATCCTATAGCGCTGGCGTTCTTCTCTTTGAGAACCAAGTAAACCCTGCAAAGAAGGACCTGTAATTAATACAGTACAGTTTTGCGATTCTTAAATAAACCAAACACTAACCATTCTTGCTTCATTTTTTTTCCGAGAGAACTTCCAATCTATTAATCAACTGTTAAGGTTGTACAAAGAACACTAGATGTAAGAATTACATCCAGGTCCATAGACTACTGAGGTATGACTATAAGCACTGAAGCGAGCCAAAGGCGCGCCGCCGGCATCGCCCCTCGCTCATCGGAGCCAGACAAACATTGTTGTAGTAGACACCCGGGAAGTCGTCATGCTAAGGCCCCATATATAGGACCAGCGCACCAGAACAGTAACCGCTGCCAATGAGGAAAAATTTAGATAGGAAGGATCCAACCTACAGACACATAGACGAACGAAGACTGAATCCAAGCAGATCCACCAAAGACGAATGCCGACTGGATTCCACGAGATCCAACGGAGACACGCCTCCACATGCCCTCCGACGACGCTAGAAACACCATCGGGACAGGGGCTAGGTGGAGAGGACCTTATTACATCTTCAAGAAGCCGGCTCCGCCTCGTCTTTCTGAGCATGGCACAAACACTAAAAACAGTCCAAAATAAAACTAAGAACGGAGCCCTCTCGCCGGCAAGGACCAGGTCCACCGTGCCTCCATGATCCAAGGATATCATAGGAGACAAGGCGGCCCGGTGGCTGCGCCGGCGAGAGGCCGGGAAACCCTTCTGAGAGATCGCAGGAGGGACAAGGGAGGAGCGAAGGTTCGGCGTGAGATTGAAGAACACAACTAAAAAATGAAGCACTAAGCAAGATGCCGCAGCTAAACATCTCCGACAAGGTTCTAAGAAGTCAAGGACAAAATTCTGAGTTTGAAGGGAAATACCTTGGCTTACCTACCCAGGATGGGCGTATGCATAAAGGTAGATTCCAAATGCTGCAAGCAAGTTTAACTAAGCGAATTATGGCCCGGGGGGATACACTCTCACAAGCAGGAAAGGAAACTTTGATCAAATCGGTCCTGCAAGCCATCCCTACTTACATAATGGGTGCTTTCAAACTACCTTATTCTGTATGTGATGATCTCACTGATAGAGTAAACCTTGTTGTCTAGGTATTCATCATGTTTATTTCATCGCATTAGTTTCGTTCATGCACGTAGTTGAAACTTTAGTTAGCAGCATGCACAAAGCTCCGTAGAGTTGCAGCGGCCGAGTCTTGTGGCAGATAGAGTGTGGAGCTAGAAGCGGACGCAGTTAGTCGAGACGTGCGTCAAGTGTGCCGTTGTGTGGGCAAGCTCCTAGTGTGCTACAGACTTGGGAATGACTCAAACTTGTGACGTGCGTGAGCTGCTGGAGAAAGAAGCGGATCAAGCCGATATGTGTGGCTGGTCCGTTGTGGGCGCGTGCATGCACAAGTGGAGTAGTGCGTGCATGCAGCTAGGAAGTTGGTTAGTGGGTTAGTGCGTGGGGTGTGTTGGCCGAGTGATTTGGCTATTAAAGCCCATGTATCTGCATTGTGCTTCAGAGTGAGAAGAAATACAGAAAACGGCAAAGTTGTGTGTGCCAAAGTCTGTGTGTGCTCTTCTTCTACCTTCAGTTCGTGTGTGTGTGCGCTTCTTCCTCCTCAGGCTGCACCAACACTCACTCGTTTGGTCAGAAACTTTTGGTGGGGGTCAAAAGAAGGCCAGAGGAAGACGCATTGGCGTGCATGGGAGAAACTAATTGAACCTAAAGGAAAGGGGGGTCTAGGATTCAGAGATTTCCGCATCTTCAACCAAGCGTTGCTAGCTCGGCAAGCATGGCGCCTTATGACAAGGCCGGAATCCTTGTGCTCCCAGGTTCTCAAAGCAAAATATTATCCTAATGGGTCCATTGAGGACACTGTTTTTTCAGGTAACGCGTCACCGACCTGGCATGCTATACAACATGGACTCGAGTTGCTCAAACGTGGGCTCCTATGGCGTGTGGGAAATGGGGAGAAAATCCGCATCTGGCGCGACCCATGGATCCCGCGCCCTACTTCCTACAGGCCCGTCACAGAGTGGCGAACTTGCCGGCTGAGGCGGGTATCCGAGCTGCTGGATGCTAATGGAAGATGGCGGGTGGAACTCCTCCAACAACACTTCATCGCCCCCGACGTGGAATGCATCTTGGCAATCAAGGCCAGTCCGCGCAGGATGGAGGACGTCCTATCTTGGCGCCGGACGTGCGGGGCATTTTTAGCGTCCGCAGTGCATACAAGACCACTCTCGAGGACCGAACCAGCACCACCGCGTGCGCCACGAGCATGGCAACGGACGGCACTCGTGCCGTTTGGAAGGCAGTGTGGGGGTGCCCTGCTCCCCTAAGGTACGAGTTTTTGCATGGCGGGTTGCGACAAATTCTTTGGCCACACTTGAAAATAAACAGAAAAGGAAACTTGAGGTTTCTAATATGTGTGCTTTACGTGGTATGGAAATCGAGAACACCTTCCATGCCCTATGCAGATGCCCCCTGGCACGGCGACTTTGGACGGAGATGAGGCGGTACTGGAGCATGCCCAAGCTGGAGACAATAGCTAACACAGGGCCGGAGTGGCTCCTCCACTTGCTTAACCGGTGCACTGAGAAGGAGAGGCTACCGGTGGTGATGACACTCTGGCGGAGCTGGTATGTGCACAACGAGGTGTACCATAATAAGCCAGCGCCGCCGGTGGAGGTATCCTGCAGATTCTTGACCGGCTACATCAATACTCTCCTGCATATTCAACAAAACCCCGGTGATGACATGATAAAAGGGAAGAAGGTAGTAGCTTATGGCGACTATCGAGGGAATAGCAAGCAAGATAAATTGATGCATGCATGCACCCGACCTCCGGAGCGCTGGCTGAAACCCTCGCCTGGCTGGGTCAAGCTAAATGTAGATGGCGCTTGGAAGGAAGAAGACGGCACAGGCGGTGCTGGCATGATTCTCCGAGACCAAGGGGGTACTGTCATTTACTCGTCTTGTCGTTTCATTAGCAGATGTGCGAGCGCCCTGGAAGCGGAGATGGTGGCACTACTGGAGGGCATCTCTTTGGCCTTCGAGAGGAGTCAGGAGAAACTCATCGTGGAGACGGATTGCTCGGCAGCGGCCAACATGATCAGTGAGATGGTGACCAACCGGTCACCGGTAGCGGCGATGGTTGGTGACATCCGACAGCTCCTTGCAAGCCGAGAACATAAAATATCATTGATTAGGAGAGAGGAAAATAAAGCTAGCCATGCGCTAGCGCAGATGGGTCGTTCCAGGCCCAGAACTGCAGTTTGGCTTGGTAGTGTCCCTGAGGAGATTGATGTCCTGTGTAGACAGGAGTGTAGTGACTCGATTTAAGTAATGAAGTTTCTTTCATGCGCAAAAAAAAAAAGGACAAACTTACGTGGAAAACTTCAGCACTGATCTTCTACCCAAGCCACAACACAAAAGTCTATGCTCCCTGTGGAAGGGGGTAACAAATCGTGAGGTGCTAGTGTTGTAGAAACTCTGGTTCACAGTTCCATTCCCACCAATGACCGGACATCGACACAGAGTGTGCTTGGTTACACCTAGAAGGCCCCCAGCAGGCAGAATTTCTGTGGTACATAACCTCGCGATCTCCATTGTCACCAAGCCCATAACAGTCCAAGGTTGCCTGCTGGATTGGCTCCATTTAGCGGTCTGTCCCATGCTAATCAGGCTTGAGCCAAACATGCCCGTTCTCTATACAGCACAGTGACTCGATTATAGACCAAACCAAACCCAACTGGAGGCCCTTAAAAGAGTGAAGTCTGTTTTCAACCTTGAGGTTGTAGAGCACGACGAAAATGAACCTCCACGTCTAAATCCCTAAAATCTGTACCCTATACTCTTTGATCCCGATGGATGCGGCTGGGTTAAAGGTGGGGTGAGCACGGCCCGAACGCGTGTGACACCTGCGGCCTGCAGGGCACGAAAGCAGCAACTGCTTCAGCAGCAGCACTCTGCGAGTGAACGGCGGTGGCCAATGACGCCAAGTGGCGGCCTGGCTTGCGGGACAGATTGCATCCTTGTCGGCCGGGGAGCAACGCCTCAGCGAGCACGGCGATGAAGATAACGATACTTGGAGCACGGTTCATGGCGGAACGCTCGGCCGGGAGCTCGAGGTTCTTGTCAGGGTCGTCCGTTATCCGTTGCCGCTGCGCCATCTTACTATTCTCAGGGAAACAAGATGGAGGCTAGGAGAGAG
This sequence comes from Thinopyrum elongatum, assembly GCA_011799875.1. Classification (NCBI taxonomy): domain Eukaryota; kingdom Viridiplantae; phylum Streptophyta; class Magnoliopsida; order Poales; family Poaceae; genus Thinopyrum; species Thinopyrum elongatum. Next base: position 45,177,264 of record CM022303.1, on the reverse strand, counting down.
AAGAAAGGGAGATTGAGGAAGAAAATAAAATATGACATGTAGGCCCATGTGGTCAGTGAGAGAAGCGATGGATCCCGACCGGGATTGTCCTTCCAAATAGTTATAGGATCGATTTAGGGTTTAGATTGACCAGGATCGATGAGTACAGTGTATCAACTTCAGGGATTTAAAGGTGGAGGTTCATTTGCATCACACTCTACAACTTCAGGGTTTAAAATAGACTTCACTCCCCTAAAAAACCCAGACCCTACTCGTTCTGAAATGAAAAGAACAAAAGGCAATCCCGACCATTCCTGAACCCCAATGAGAACATAGGTTTCCTTCCTTAACTAGTAAACGTGTACATGCAATACATGTTGATATTAGGTAGAAAATTAATAGGAAGAAAATTAACTGCACGTTAATAATAGGTAGAATATTTGCTATGAATTACCCGCTAAATATGTAGAGCGCTCGCCATTGGCGAAATATAGGTCGTTGGATTGACACTGTTTGATGGATGAGAATTGTTTGATCTGCCTCATTGGGTCTTTTTATATTAGGTACCCTTTTATATTGGTATATATATATATATATATATATATATATATATATATATATATATATATAGATGGACTTCTATATTTTTTTTCCTTTTGCGCAACCTCTCAAGTAACTGTTTCAGAAGATCCCTTTGTTGAAATTTAAAGTAAAAAAATAAATAATGTCAAACTAGATGCAACCCAGTAATGCAAAAATGGATCAAGGAACTTTAGTTGTATATCCCGCATAAAAAGGTGTGGATTACTATATGTCAGCATCCTCTGATTCGGGAGGTGAATGGTCAATAGATATATGCTGAAAGAATAATTTTGTGCTTTCACTTTAATGTAGTAATCCATCTGGTTGGTTGAACCATACAATTTGTCACGACATGGTACTCTGCGATTTCTGTAAATGAATTATAATTGCGTCCCAGCTAAAAAAAACGGTCCTTGTGCGAATCACAAGACACCATTCAAGATTACATGGATACAATAGCGTAGTAGACTCGGATATGACTGGAGTCTTTCTCGTGCTACTTGAGGCATGATATCTACAGTAGGATATGCTCCAGGACTGAATCACACCAGATTGACAACACCCAGCCCCTTTGTGTCTGCCCAGAAAGTAAGAAGTGTCACCATGTGCTTGATGTTTGGTAGCTTCACCGTTTGTGTGTGGCATATGCCTTTGCACATGCCCCTAACTCGAATTTCCAGTACATCCCATTCCCCGCTGGATCATGCTACGTGACTGTCCATGCCATTAACCCGCTCGTCATTGATTCTCTGCTTTCACACTTTGCCATTCTCGTCTTGTTCTCCTACCCACCATATGTGATCCCAGTGTATGGGGAATACGCTAGTTATTTGTAGGAGGCCAGCTAGAGACCAAATATGTGTGTGGCAAGTACATTTTTTGGCGGGGGATGGCCAGTACATATATAATCATTGCTTCACCAAACATCACATGGCAACCTTTGTGATCGTTTAATTCGGCTGCGAGTGGTACAGTTGTAGACATTTGTAACACTCATGGCATGTCTAAATAGGGCAACCCTAAGTGCAACGTTCCTACTAAACAATGACAAAAGAGCCATTCTGAACTGAAGCTATTATATGGTAGTAGTGCTACCACTACATTAGGTGCTACAAAGCTGCCAGTATACAGCAACACCCAAAATCCCACCATTTTTGTGCTGAGTAAATAGGCAATTTTTCGATTAATTTAATCCACGAGTAAATCACTAGCATGGCATTGACAGAAATAACCGCATACTGATATTCAATCATGCAAGCACAGACTACGCTAATTGCAGACAGATCTACGTATAATGCTAGCATGGCTAAAACAGAAAACAGTAGGAGCGGGATAAACGACTTATACCCTCCAGTAGGCCATGCAGAGGCCGCGGCGGCGGTGGCAGCAACGGCATCCTCGGCTGCCTTCTTGTCGGCCTCGAGCTTCTCGGTGGCGAGACGGCCGGCTTCAGTCTGAGACATGGTGTTAACGAAGAGGACTCGGACATAGAGGAAGTAGTGGATCGGAGGCGAGCAGTCGCGTAGTCGCTTCCCAAAAACCTATTCGCCCCTCTCCCGTACAGGATCCGGAGAGGCGGGGTTTCGGAGACCTGCTCTCCCGTCGACCGCGGGATGGAGTCACCAGCGGCTGCAACAGCAAAGGAACGACGGTGGGCGTAGCGCGTGGAGCAGATGGGATCTGTTCGTGGCGGCCAGGGTTAGGAGACACCTCACACTTATATAGGCGCATCTGCGTGGAGAGACGTGGGCTCGACCCACGTCCGAGTCCATGACAGCCCACGATCCGACGTCTTAGATCGTTGCCCAACTGTCAGAAAACCCTCCGTTACTGACTGGCAAAAATAAGCGCGTAGGTGTGAGCTAGGTTCGGCGAGCCGGGCGGCGGAGGAGGAGTGCGCGAGGGCCTTTTCTCTTCTCAAGATCCAATAGCATGTGGAAGAGAAACCCTTATAAGGAGGTCCAACTCCTCTCCAACTTCCGGGGTGGGACTAAACTTCCCACTACACCTAGTGCCACTAAACCCACATGGGCCCTTAGAGATTTTCAGAAATTGTTAGATGGGCCCTAGGTGAATCCTAATATTTCAACAATCCCCCACCAGATCTCGAGGGCACATTGTGTTCTCTATTCCAATTGCTGTTTCGATATACCAGTGTTTCAGTGAATACCTGTTAAGGTTGAACTTCACCTAGAGCAAGTAGCTACACTCCTTCACAACTGAACAATGGACTAAGCCTTGAATTGTCAGTTTGGTGTAAAGAAGCTTCACCACATGTCTTACTAGTACTAGGCTACCGAAGGTTGACCCCTCGGGTGGAGCATATAAGTCACACTCCTGGCCTATTCATGAGCTTACTAGAGATCACCCCAATCTCATAGACTGTGACCAGTAGTCGGGCTCATATAGGTGTGTTCCTCCAAAGATCGCTCTGTAGGATAGCATCTTGCTTACATAAGCTTTGGAACACATTAAGACAATAGTCGTCCTACCATACAGTATTGAGAGTATTGCATCTCGAACGGAGTGGGTTACTGTAGTTACTCTCCTCAGTTCACCACTGGCTTGTTTTCCCAGGTCCTACTTCACAGAATCTTCGATCGCATAGGTTGGGTTACCACCCTGGCAAATCATGTGGGTCTCATACCCATCTCCCTCGATGCATTATCTATCACAACACGTGATAGCCCTTTAGTAAAGGGATCTGCCAGATTCTTAGCCGTGTGGACATACTCCAACGCTATCACTCCGGAGTTTCTTAATTTTCTAACAGCTTTTAATCTCATTCTTATGTGTTTGTTGGACTTCATGTTGTCCTTTAAACTCTTCACATTGATGATGACAGTCTGATTGTCACAGTTCATAAGGATAGACGGAACCGGTTTATCAACCAATGTCATGTCCATCAAAAGATCTCAAAGCCATCCTGCTTCAACACCAGATGTGTCTAATGCTGTTAATTCTGCTTCCATTGTCGATCTCGTTAAGATCGTTTGCTTGCAAGACTTTCAGGAAATAGCGCCACCTCCAAGAGTAAACATATACCCAATTGTGGCCTTCATCTCATCAGCATCAGAGATCCAATTCGCATCACTATACCCTTCAAGTACCGACGGGTATCCGGTATAGTGAACTCCATAGTTCATAGTACTAACTCTTTCAACCGCATGCCAGTGTACACCACCCGGTTTGGAAACAAATCGGCTCAGTTTGCTCACAGCAAATGCGATGTCAGGCCTCGTTGCGCTCGCTAGGTACATGAGTGAACCAATGATTTGAGAGTATCTCAATTGATCTTTAGCCGTGCCTTTGAACTTTCGAATCAACACGCTAGGATCATACGGTGTTTGAGATGGTGTGCAGTCCGAATATCCAAAACGACTCAACACCTTCTCAACATAATGGGATTGCAGAAGTATAATCCCATCGTCATAATCTCTTAGTAGTTTGATGTTCAAGATAACATCAGCCACACCAAGGTCTTTCATCTCAAAGTTCTGAGATAGAAACGACTTGACCTCCTCAATGACTTTGAGGTTGGTTCCGAGTATTAGTATGTCATCAACATACAAGCACAGTATAACTCCTTCGCCCCCACCATGGCGATAGTATACACATTTGTCAGCTTCATTAACAACGAAGCCAACAGATGTCATAGTTGTATTAAACTTATCATGCCATTGCTTAGGTGCTTGTTTCAGGCCATATAAAGATTTCAGCAACCTACACACCTTTCTTTCCTGAACATCTATCACAAAGCCATCTGGCCGTTGCATGCAGTTTTCTTGTTTAGCTCTCAATTCAGAAAAGCCGTCTTAACATCCATCTGGTGGACGAGAAGACCATGCGAGGCCGCCAACGAGAGTATAATACTCAAATGGTGGTCAGTCTGGCCCCAGGTGAATAATTATCAAAGAAATCTTCCTCTTCTTTCTGGTCATAGCCTTTGGCCACAAGCCTAGCCTTGTACTTTTCAATCGTACCATCGGGCCTAAGCTTCTTTTTGAACACCCACTTACATCCCAATGGTTTGCAACCATAGGGATGTTCAGTGATCTCCCATGTCCCGTTAGCCATGATGGAATCCATCTCACTACGGACCGCATCCTTCCAGTAGTCAGCTTCTTGAGAGGCATACGATTCTGAAATAGAAATGGGAGTATCATCCATGAGGTACACGAAGAAATCATCACCAAAGTTCTTTGCAGTCCTTTGTCGCTTGCCCCTGCCAAGGGTTTCCTCGTGATCCTCGTCAGGATTTTCATCATGTGTTTGTTCATAATAATCCATAGGAATGGCAGGCTTAGGAGGCTCCTTAGATTCCTGTCTAGAAGTGCTTTGCATATCTCTCATAGGAAAAATATCCTCGAAAAATGTAGCATCCTTAGACTCCATAATTGTACCGACCTTCTGGTCAGGCACCTCAGATTTCACTACTAGAAATCTATAGCCAACGCTATTCTTAGCGTATACCAAATTAACGCAGTCCACAGTCTTTGGTCTAAGCTTACGCTTTTTGGGGATAGGCACACTGACTTTCGCCAAACAGCCCCAAGTACGCAAGTATGAGAGTGTTGTCCTTCTCTTCGTCCATTTCTCATAGGGAGTGATCTCATTATCCTTTGTCGGAACTTTATTCAGGACATGACATGCATCAATATAGCCTCCCCCCACCATGCCTTGGATAAACCCGATGTATCTAACATGGCGTTAACCAAATCAGTTAGAGTACGGTTTTTCCGCTCGGCAACCCCGCTTAACTAGGGTGAATAGGGAGGCGTCCTCTCATGAATAATTATGTGTTCTGCACAAAAAGAATCAAACTCACTCGAGAAGTACTCTCCACCATGATCTGATCGGACTCGTTTAATTTTCTTTTCAAGTTGATTTTCAACTTCTGCCTTATAGATTTAAAAGTAGTGTAGAGCCTCATCTTTAGTATTTAACAGATACAAATAGCAAAATCTAGTGGAATCATCTATCAATGTCATGAAGTATTTATTTTCACTTTTAGTCAACACACCATTCATCTCACAAAGATCCGAATGTATGAGTTCTAATGGTGCCAAGTGTCTCTCCTGCGCAGCCTTGTGAGGCTTGCGAGGTTGCTTAGCTTGCACACATGAAAGGCACTTAGAACCTTTGGCTAAAGTGAAACTCGTGATTAAATCCAACTTAGCTAGCCTCGTCATAACACCGAAACTAATGTGAAAAAGACGTGAATGCCAAACTTCAGATTCATTAACACTCGAATGAATATGGTTCACGATGTTATTACAAAAATCTGCGAGTGAAAGGCGGAACATCCCTCCGCTCTCATAAACTTTTCCAACAAATAGTCCATACTTAGTAACAACTAATTTATTAGACTCGAAAACCAACTTAAACTCTTCTCTACATAGAAGGGAGCGACTAACGAGGTTCTTCTTGATGGCAGGGACATGTTGCACGTTCTTCAGCTACACGATCCTTCCCGAAGTAAACTTCAGATCGACCGTGCCAACACCATGAACAGAAGCACTCGCGCCATTCCCCATCAGTACGGACCCATGGCCTGTGACCTGGTAAGAAGTGAACAATGAAATATCAGCACACACATGAACACCTGCACCTGTGTCCACCCACCAATCGGTGGGCTGAAACACTGAAAAAACCGTAAATAAATTACCGTACCCAGATGCATCATTCTCATTGTTGCCCATAATCATGTTGACAGACTTGAAGTCCTGTCCTGACTTCTTATACTTGTTTGGGCACTTGTTGGCCCAATGTTCAACCGAACCACAAGTAAAGCAGTCCTCATCCTTCTTGTTCTTCTTGAAGGTCTTCTTACCCTTCTTCTTAAAGTTGGTATTGTGTTGGAAACCGTTATTTCCCTTGGGCTTGTGGGAGTTGAAGTTCTTCTGGTTCACCATGTTGGCGATAGAAGTCCCTTCGGCCCCTTTTACATGCGAATCCTTTGCCCTCGAATTCTGCTCAAACTCGGATGGCCAATGACATCCTCCACTGAGAATTCATGCCTCTGATGTTTCATAGTGGTGGCAAAGTTCCTCTAGGAATTAGGGAGCTTAGCGATTATGCAGCCCGCGACAAACTTGCCCTGTAAATCGCACTTAAGAAGCTCAAGCTCCTTGGCGATGCATATTATCTCATGAGCCTGCTCCAGTACAGGACGGTTTTCAACCATCTTGTAATCGTGGAACTGCTCTATAATATAAATTTTGCTCCCAGCATCGGTGGCCCCGAATTTAGATTCGAGCGCCTCCCACAAGTCCTTGGCGACACGCACATGTAAATATGCGTCGACCAATTTATCTCCGATCATGCTAAGAACTGCTCCGAGAAATACGACGTTGGCCTCCCTGAACGCCTTCTCCTGTTCAGGAGCAATCGTTCCTGTGGAGACACCGGCAACCCAGAACAGGTTCATAGCCGTGAGCCATAAAGTGGTCTTAGTCTGCCAACGCTTAAAGTATGTACCGGTAAACTTATCCGGTTTCAGTGCAGCGGCAAAGCCACTTGCCGAAAAATTCCTACATATAATAGGTTTTTGGATTGCTGAGTAAATAGGCAATTTTTTGATTAATTTAATCCACAAGTAAATCACTAGCATGGCATTGACAGAAATAACTGCATACTGATATTCAAACATGCAAGCACATACTACGCTAATTGCAGACAGATCTATGTGTAACGCTAGCATGGCTAAAATGGAAAACAGTAGGAGCGGGATAAACGAGTTATACCCTCCAGTAGGCCATGCAGAGGCCGTGGCGGCGGTGGCAGCGGCAGTGTCCTCGGCTGCCTTCTTGTCGGCCTCGAGCTTCTCGGTGGCGAGATGGTCGGCTTCGGTCTGAGACATGGTGTTGAGCAAGACGACTCAGATATAGAGGAAGTAACGGATCGGAGGCGAGCAGTCGCGTAGTCGCTTCCCAAAAACTTATTCGCCCCTCTCCCATACAGGATCTGGAGAGACGGGGCTTCGGAGACCTGCTCTCCCATCGACCGTGTACGCGGCGGACAGGATGGAGTCACCGGCGACAGCAGCAGCAAAGGAACAACGGTGGGCGTAGTGCATGGAGCAGATGTGATCTGTTCGTGGCGGCTAGGGTTAGGAGACATGGTACGTCCATTTTGCATCATGTTTTGCTACTGTTATTTATAATGTTTTCATGCATAATAATGCTTTTGGGAGTAATTCTAATGCCTTTTCTCTCATAATATGCAAGGTTTACACAAAGAGGGAGAATACCGACAGCTGGAATTCTGGACCTGAAAAAACACGTTAGAGCTACCTATTCTGCTCAACTCCAAATAAGCTGAAACTTCACGGAGATTTTTTATGGAAAGAATTATTGAAGCAAATAACTACCAGAGGGGGCCCACCAGGTGGGCACAACCCAGCTGGGTGCGCCAGGGAGCCCAGGCGCGCCCTGGTGGGTTGTGCCCTCCTCGGCCCACCTTCGGTGTCCATCTTTTGGTATATAAGTCATTTTGACCTTTAAAAAAATCAGGAGAGGACTTTCGGGATGAAGCGGCGCTGTCTCGAGGCGGAACTTGGGCAGGAGCACTTTTGCCCTCCGGCGAAGCGATTCCGCCAGGGGAACTTCCCTCCCGGAGGGGGGAAATCATCGTCATCATCATCACCAACAGCTCTTCCATCTTGGGGAGGGCAATCTCCATCAACATCTTCAACATCATCATCTCCTCTCAAACCCTAGTTCATCTCTTGTGTTCAGTCTTTGTACCAGAACCTTAGATTGGTGCTTGTGGGTGACTAGTAGTGTTGATTACATCTTGTAGTTGATTACTATATGGTTTATTTGGTGGAAGATTATATGTTTAGATTGATTATGCTATTTAATACCCCTCTTATCTTGAGCATGATTATCATTTGTGAGTAGTTACTTTTGTTCTTGATGTCACGGGAGAAATCCTTTTGCAAGTAATCATGTGAACTTGATATGTGTTCGATATTTTGATGATATGTATGTTGTGATTCCCTTAGTGGTGTCATGTGAACGTCGACTACATGGCACTTCACCTTATTAGGGCCTAAGGTAATGCATTGTGGAGTAGTTATTAGATGATGGGTTGCGATAGTGACAGAAACTTAAACCCTAGTTTATGCGCTACTTCGTAAGGGACTGATTTGGATCCGAAAGTTTAATGCTATGGTTAGATTTTATCTTAATACTTTTCTCGTAGTTGCAGATGCTTGCGAGGGGGTTAATCATAAGTAGGAGGTTTGTTCAAGTAATAACATCACCTAAGCACCGGTCCACCCACATATCAAATTATCAAAGTACCGAACACGAATCAAATCAACATGATGAAAGTGACTAGATGAAATTCCCGTGTACCCTCAAGAACGCTTTGCTTATAAGAGACCGGTTTGGCCTGTCCTTTGCCTCAAAAGTATTATGATACCTTGCTGCACTTTTGTTACCGTTACCATTACTTTCTCGTTACAAATTATCTTGCTATCAAACTACTCGTTACTTATAATTTCAGTGCTTGCAGAGAATACCTTGCTGAAAACCACTTGTCATTTCCTTCTGCTCCTCGTTGGGTTCGACACTCTTACTTACCGAAAGGATTAAGATTGACCCCCTATACTTGTGGGTCATCAAGGCTCTTTTCTCGCGCCATTGCCGGGGAGTGAAGCGCTCTTGGTAAGTGAAAATCGGTAAGGAAAAATTATTACTACGTGCTGAAATTTATTATTACTTGCTACTATGGAGAACAATCCTTTGAGGGGTTTGTTCGGGGTATCTTCACCTCGACTGGAACCACAATTAGATGCCCCTTAACCTACTGAAAATATTGGTTATGAAATTCCTTCGGGTATGACAGAGCAACTGCTAGCTAATCCTTATGTATGAGATGAAACCGAACATCCTGATATGCACTTGATATATGTGGATAAAATTTGTAGATTATTTAAGCTTGCAGGTTTGCCCGGAGATGAAGCTAAGAAGAAGCTTTTCCCTTTATCTTTGAAGGGAAAAGCAATGGCATGGTATAGGCTATGCGATGATATTAGATCTTGGAATTGGAATCGATTAAAATTGGAGTTTCACCAAAAAAATATACTATGCATCTAATTCATCGTGATCGGAATTATATATATAATTTTTGGCCTCGTGAAGGAGAAAGTATCGCTCTAGCTTGGGGGAGGCTTAAGTCAATGTTATATTCATGCCCCAATCATGAGCTCTCAAGGGAAATTATCATTCAGATTTTTTATGCTCGGCTTTCTCGTAATGATCAATCGATGCTCGATACTTCTTGTGCTGATTCTTTTATGAAGAAAACTATTGAATTCAGGTGGGTTCTTTTAGAAAGAATTAAACGCAACTCTGAAGATTGGGAACTCGACGAAGGTAAAGAGTCAGGTATTAAGATTGTGTTTGATTGTGTTAAATCTTTTATGAATACTGATGCTTTTCAAAAGTTTTGCACTAAATATGGACTTTACTCTGAGATAGTAGCTTCTTTTTGTGAATCATTTGCTACTCATGTTGATCTCCCTAAGGAGAAGTGGTTTAAATATCATTCACCTATTAAAGAAGAAATTAAAGAACCGGTGGTTAAAGATGAAACTATTCTTTACAATGTTGACCCAGTTGTTCCTAGTGCTTACATTGAAAAACCACCTTTACTTGTGAGGATAAAGGAACATGCTAAGATTTCAACCGTGGTCAATAAAAATTATATTAGAGCACCTAAACCAGCTGAACAAATCAAGGTAGAACCTAGTGTTGCTATGGTTAAAGATCTCCTGGTAGAAATTATAGATGGGCATGTTATTTACTTCTGTGATGAAGCTGCTAGAATTGCCAAACCAGATGAAAAGGATAAACATAGACCTGTTGTTGGCATACATGTTGTCTCAGTTAAAATAGGAGATCACTGTTATCATGGTTTATGTGACTTAGGTGCTAGTGTGAGTGCTATTCCTTTTAGCTTATATCAAGAAATTATGAATGATATAGCACCCGCTGAAATAGAAGACATAGATGTTACTATCAAACTTGCTAATAGAGACACCATCACACCACTTGGGATTGTTAGAGATGTTGAAGTCTTGTGTGGAAAAATAAAATATCCTACTGATTTTCTAGTTCTTGGTTCCCCACAAGATGACTTTTGTCCCATTATCTTTGGTAGACCTTTCTTGAACACTGTCAATGCTATTATAGATTGTCATAAACAAACTACCAGTGTTAGCTTTGGTAATGAGTCTCATGTGTTTAATTTTTCCATGTTTAATAGGCAACCTCACAAGAAAGAATTACCTAGTAAGGATGAAATAATTGGTCTTGCTTCTATTGCCGTGCCTCCTACTGATCCACTAGAACAATACTTGTTAGACCATGTGCGCTCGACTGAAGTGGAGGCGAAATCTGTCCGCGCATCATGTATGAAAACAAATCTATCTGCGCATCATGTGGGTGTCACCCTACTTGGTCCGTGTGCGGTCAACTCAAGTGCAGGCGACATGATACGAACTTGGCCTCGGCAAACTCTTGAGCCAAGAAGCAGCAAGCCTGGTTCGGTGCCCAAACCATATTTGGTGCCTGTAGTATCAGTTACAGGCGTTTTCGCAAATTCGTGCACAACCTCTCCTTCATTCGATTCTTTTTCGGCCGGCCCGTTGAGCGTTTTTCAGCGACAACATCGTTGTGGTTTTTGTGAAGCTCCCAAAAGCTTCCTGGGCCGCTTTTAGGGAGCTTTCTGCAAGCTTCCGGTACATTACATTTTTTTATTTTTTTATTTTGTTTTTTGGATGGTTACTCAAATTTTTTGACTTATAAGATAATTAAATGTTGGAAATAAATTCATGATCTTTGTACATAAATGTCCATGTCCCCTTATAACTAGAGATGATGCTGAGTAGGAGAAAGTTGGTTACAATCTGAAAAAGTTTGCAGCTATGGTTGTTCCTTGTTTTGATTATGGCGCGTTATTGACTTATAAGTGCACATCAAGGTGTGACAAGCATAACCGAGTTCACACCTGGCTTCTGCATATTTAGGATGCACATAGCCTATGCAATACAGATCTGTACACTCACTTGCTGCATACAAGCACAACTCACCCAAACCATACAGACTCTTTGCAGTCCTACCCCTAGATCAAACAATCATTTGCGGAATCTTTGCGCGAGTATTCATTATAGCTGGTTGCGGCTTAGGTATAATTCAGGTAGCTTTGTGAGACCTCATGGGGTGGATATTGATGCAAATGCATGTATAGGTGCTTTAGTCATTATGGACTTCAATGTGTCAAAGGCTTATTGTTTCTTCCTCTCAACCGAGTAACATTTACTGGTTGAGTCCACTTGGCCATTCCTATCACCTTGTTAGGATCAGTGGGAACCCATTCTACAAAGATAACAAGCCCCCAAAATTTCTACTTTTGTCTTGTAGAATTCACACTTGCTGAGTTTTGCAAACAAGTTGTTGTTTCTCAGCACCTCTAGCACTTCCTTGGCATGCTCCTTGTACTCCTGTGGTGACTTACTATAGATGTGGATGTCACCAAAGAATGCTAGCACAAATATCCTTAGGAATGGGGCTAGAAATGTGTTCATAAGTGATTGGAATGTTGTAGGGCATTAGTCAGCCCAAAGGGTATGACTAGACACACAGAGTATGCCACATGAGTGCCAAAAGCATCTTTTCCAATGTCCCAAGTTCTCAGATTAATCTTAGAAAGCATCAAATCATTATGTAATTCATCTAGTAGATCCTCAATGACCAGGATGGGGTATTTGTTCTTGATATTAGAGCATTGAGTTGTCTGTAGTCAGCGCACACCCTCTAGGTACCATCTTTCTTCCTCACAAGTGTAGATGAAGAGGAGTAATGGTTCCTGTTGGATCTTATGTTCCCATTCTTGATGAGTTACCAATCATTTCTTCCATAGTATTCTTTTAGTAGCGCGGCAATCTGTAAGGCCTTATATTAACTATCTTTCACTCTGGGGTGAGGAGAATGGTATGGCCACATCCCCTTTGTGGAGGCAACTCAGTAGGTTCAGAAAAGGTATCACTCAATGCAGTTAACATGTTTTGGAATTAAGTGGAAATAGTTTTTGTCTTTTGTAGGGCTCTGCCTTGAAGGCTATTAATATATAGCACAACCCCCATAAATCCTTGGACTCCTCACAGTGGGAGTAACATAGGTGAGAACATAACACATGTCTAGGCAAAATAGATGATGTGGCAAGTAATTAATGAAGAAAGAGAGTCATGTGGTAACATAGCTAGTTACTCATAGTATGAGTAACATCAAGGCAAGACGAGTCTAGAACTTAATAAATGAAGTATTGCATGACACCACATATATGTTACTCCCCACTATAGAGGTAGTAATATAGACTAGTAACATCTGCATGTTACTAGTCTAAGTTACTCCCCACTGTGGCTAGTCTTACTTCATCATTTTCTAGAGTTTCTCCACTAATATGACCTTTACATGTTTTTTTTTTCGAAAAGGGGGACTCCCCGGCCTCTGCATCAGAACGATGCATACGGCCAAACCATTACATGTTTTGGAATGGTCTCTTCGTAAAGTTTTTTTTGTCTATAGTAACGGATAGAAATGGTTTTGAGCTCATAGTCCATCTCAATAGGTTTGTGTGTGAACATCCAATCTGTCTCCAATATGGTTATATAACCCTTGAGGATGACCATTCTAAAATTTGAGTGAAAGGGAAATTATCGTATGGTATGACTGCAATCCTGACATTGTACCTTTCTCACAATTTGTGCTTCATTCGCAATAATGACGTTAAGTTTTGGGGCAGCAGTTAGTAGCAACTTGGACTTCAGAGGAAACTTAGTGTCCATGGAAGTGGTACGCCGGGTCCGTGGGAACACCAAGAGAGGACGACGAGGTGGGTGACTTGCGAGTGGCTCTGTGGATTCGGAGAGTAACGCCCGGAGGGGGAGGGGACGACTTGTTTCGGGGGAGGGTGGGTGGGGGGAGCGGGGGTAACCGGAGCTCGAATGGACAAATTCCACCGCGCCAATACAAATACTGATAAACCAAAAAAAAAGAGTTAGAAACAGACACACCTAGTACATGCGCGCGAACAAATAACAAAGGGCAAGAAAAAAAAACACGTCACTTGGTCGAAGATAAGGCGTCAGCTACCTGTGACCTGCCACGCCTAATTGGCAGGTGGCACTGAAGAAGGCCAGCCACGCCTAATTGGAAGGCGGCACTGTCGACACCCTACCACGCCAAATTGGCAGGCGGACGAACTACCACGCCTAATTTGTAGGCGACACTAACGATATGACTTACCACACCAAACAGCCGGTCGTACTAACTAATGTGTATGCAACGCCATCGGTAAGACGAATCATCTGAAGACACGCAAAACAGATGGTCGTGTTCACTTTCAATTATCGACGCCTGTCAGATAGGCGTATCAGGTGTAAATTAGAACATCCAATTAGGACAACAGATGTACTAATGCGAGGATGCTAGGGATTGTAATAAAGGAGCCCTGGACGTGGAGTTTCTACACCCAGGAGCAAATGCTCCTGCTGTGAACAGTAAAATTAAAAACAATTCAAAAAATTCTGAAATTTTTTTGTGGCATACTTTCACAAATGTTTGTTGTGTGTGCAAAATTTCATCACAAAATCACATTGGTGGAAGGCGGAGTAAATAAACAAAATCGATGTTCTGAAAATCTTACTTAGAAAAGCATTTTGGAGATCTGATTTTGTTTTTTTTGGCACGACTTTCACCAATGTGATTTCGGGATGAAATTTTGCATGCACAACAAACATTTGCGAAAGTATGTCACACAAAAAATTCAGAATTTTTTAAACTTTGTTACTATTTTTTTAATTTTACTGTTCACACCAGGAGCATTTGCTCCTGGGTGTAGAAAGGTACTTTCGGCTATTATAGCATATATAGTGTTGTTTCATCCGGCGTGTCACACCGGCACCACGCTGGCGGCATGGCCGACGACCATGGACCATGACTGGTCGAAGGTGCCTTCAAGGGCAGAGTCATAATGTGTAGGTTACACGCCTATCTGTAAGGCGCGAATGGGGGGAGGGGGGTGCGATGAAATAAGTTTTTCGAAGGGTTAGTGGGTGACATAAGATCCATCAGGGGTCATTTAGTAAAAATAATACCCTATTGTGGAATCTTTCTGCTGCAGCAGTACGGAAATTTCCCTGTACAAATATTTTGCATTGCTCAATGGTTGTGTCGTTGAACTGAAAGGCTAAGCGAGTATTACTTTTTCGTTTTCCTTCTTTATTATTTTTCTGTAGCGTAATCAACGAGGCATCAAATCTCTCCCCGTCGCCGTGTTGGTGAACTTTTTTTTTTGAGTAAACGGTGTTGGTGAACTGGTGATACATGAATCGGTGGAGGCACACATGGTCTGACTCACCTGTTAACCTGGCCTGCATCACTTTTGACAGGTCTTGTCAGCAGTAGGCTGCCTGAGGCCTACAACATGCTGCCTCACGAGACACCTGCTGCTTGACCTCCAGAGCCTAATAGTCTCCTACTAGCATGGCCCGCACGGCGACACGCCGCGCCCATCGATCAATCGCGACTAAGTAGACTATGGTCCAAGCAATAGAGTGATAAATAGTTATTCGCTATTAATTAAAGAGAGGCATAACAATAAGTAAAAAAAAGTTGGAGATGAGAAAGAAGTAGATTTATTACAACCATGCAAATGCATGAGAACAAACAGAACAATTCACATTGGCACACGTCTAATAAGAACTACTTATTGAAACCATATATACAGCTCACCCTACATAGTGGGCTGTACATGAAGATACAAACAAACTGTGATAAGCATTAATATATGTAGCATAATCATAAAAACCATATATTGTTATGAGTAGTCTGAGGTTTCAGCACGTTAATCATATACAATTTGCTAGCACAATGATTGTGAAACGGAGAAAGTACGATTTAGCCAGGTTTCTTTATGTACATGGAGAAGGTCAACGTACGTAGCAATATTAACCTTGAAATCACCAGAATCCACGATTGAAACGATGTCTAAGACCATTTGTTAAAAGAGGTGCACAGAAACAACGTTTAAAGCGGTGTCGTTCAACAACAAAAATTCTAGCACACGTCACATCTTGTAGGAAAATAAAAAAAATAGCGGTACGTGCACGCTATGGCATACCCTATAGAATCCCATGCAGAATCACTAAGGCACTGAGGCAGGGTACCCATCCAAATCTCAGTAAGGCAGGTGTTAATCACCTATTAGCCAGTTTTACCCATTAACCGGTTTTGGGCTGCCAAAAAAAATCCAGAAAAATCATAGAATATACACATGGTTGTGTGATTTTGAGACTGCACGCATGTGATTATTCTTTAATACTTTATTTTATTCTTCAAGAAATAATATGGTTTTCTGTCCGTTGTTTCTTTCTCATGCAACAATTTCTGATGGTTCTTAGTAATTCAGGTGGTCCTGGCCGTGGATCGTCCATGCTTTTTTTAGTGTAGCATGAGCCATCCAGCAGTGGTAGGTGGTCTGATGTGACTACGTGCATGCACGATGATTTATAAGATGTTTCATTTGGTTTGTGCGTGCAGCTACGCTGTATCAAAAGCATCTAACTGTTCTATAATTTTCTACGTCTAAATTTTTTTTTGCATGTAGTCCATGTAGGCAGTCATGCTGTATTAAAACAAATACATGATGGACAGAACTCCATGGATTGCTGTCAAAACATAGAGCTCCATGGAGAAATTGCAAATGAGAAGATTGTGAATAGCAGAATAGGGCGAACCCATCTGTTCATGTAAAAATAGGCCACATCCTGCAGCAGCATCAACTTAACTTCACATCAAATGGACAACAAGATATTGTCTGAACTTCAGTTATAGCCGCAGGAAAACTATGCTCAATCTAGCAAAAATAAGTTCAGAGATGTATATATTGACCTTGTGCTCGACAGCATCAGCAGTTCACGGCACGGCGAGCTCAAGTTTTTTTGAGACATGCGAGCTCAAGTTCGGAGTACAATCAGTCTTGGTGGGCCATTACTCTGACATATAATTGGTAACGGAGGCCGTCATGGCCGGCCAACGCCGCTTGCGCTTCTCCATCGCAGCTTGTGTCGACTTCGACCCGTGGCAAACTTTCGCGAGATAAAAAGTGCACGCACGGCATGCGAGGTCGCTAGCTCACTCCACATTCTTCCCTATCCTCCCTCCCTACTGTATTCTACTCTGCTGTAGAAGAAGTCCAACGCAAGCAGAGAAGGAGAGCCAGCTACAGAGTAAGAATTGCAGTGCTGCAAGTGCAACTTGCCACTGCTGGGCACCTGAGCGAGCACCACAGAAGTGATCGTGCTCCGGCGGACAGGGCGTCCTACTACATCCTGAATGGAGCTCGTGTCCCCGCAAGGGGATCCCCAAGCACCTCGACACCCCGTTCCCACGCAGCCCGCAGCCGAATGACACCGTCTTCGGCGTGGTCACCGGGTCGGCCGCGGCCGATCGGTTCGACGGACTGAGGGCGATGCGGGAGCTCAAGCTTCGGCCGATGCTCATCAGGCCCACGGCCGGCGCCACAAAGAAGGTTGGCGGGGATGAGGCGGCTTCGGTTACCGGCAGCGCGTTGCCGACGGCCAGGGAGCGGCGGCGACGGCTACACATGAAGCATAGCGGCGGGCTGAACGGGAGGACGCTAGCAAACGCGTAGACTCCGGAGGTGACCGCCGTGACGCAAAGGCGACACCCGAGGCACCGGCTCTGGTTGCAGGAGAGCCTCGTGGTGATGAAGGAGTCGGCAGGCCCGGAGGATGACTTCCCGGCGAGCATGGCAGAGATGATCGCGGTGGACGACGACTCCCGGGCGTCGCTGCAGGCCCCCAATGATCTGCTCGCGTGCTACCTCGCCCTCAAGGCCTCAACGCGGCCGAGCACCACCGCGCCATCGTCGGCCCGTTCCGGCACGCCTGGCTCAAGTACCGGCGTGAATGGCCATTAGAGGCAGAGCAGCGTGATGCTTGCAGCACCAGTCCATGCCGTTGGCTTTTGCGAAGTCCGGAATGTTCGATCGAAGGGCAGCTCCACCTTACAACGCGTCGACGCCTGTCCGTATGCAGGCTGCGCGGCGGCAATATCAGCAGCAGTCGAACTGCACGACGTCGGCCAGTTCCGGCTCCACCAGCTCGTGCGCCGCCTTGTCGCGGTCGAAATTCGAAACCACCTGGGCCGCATGGCTTCCTCTCCGACACGGCGCCGCAGCCCCAGCAGCCTAACCCTTGCGCACGCGCACCAGAAGAACCCGCCGCTGCCAAAAGCTGCTCGCCGCGCGCATGATCTGGGCATCCAATGATCCAACAACACTTCTGCCCCGCGGCGTTCTTGCACACTCACCAGCTCAAGGACCTCGCGATGCTCCGCTCGAAAGCTGCGTTTCCCCAGGCATACTCTTGGGCTCCAGCCGCTGCCACTGCAAAGGCCCTGGTCGCAATCTCAGAGGCCGGCATGGGAAGAGCGGGGGCAAGACTTGTCCATGGTGTTGACCCCAGATTTTGGCATGGTCCAGAACTTATTTAAGATGGTCTCAAATGGAGAAGTGATCTATATGAAAGAGTTCTGTATTATTGATCTGAACAATTTTGAAGTTTGGGCCATCGCCATCCAATTTCATCTCGAAGGCCGAAACTATGCTCAAAGTACTAAGATCTTATATTCAGAGTACAGTTTGGCCGATTAAGCCCCAAAGACGACCTCATATGAGAAAATGTTCTACACGGATTGTCTTCGCCTCGCCGAATCAATCGATTTTGATATAAAAATCAGCTCAATTCAAGATCGTATGCAAAAGTTAGAGCCATTCGAATGCAGCCCTGCCAGGAGGCTACATATGGCGCGCCCCACTAGACATGATGTCTGATGGGTAACGCCTCCAATCGGCTGTCTTGCGCAAGCGATTCGGCCCTGAAGATCGCCTCGAATCGAAAAACATTCAACATGAAAGTTGTTCGTCTCGTCGAAACGGTTAAATCTACTTTTGGGCACATCTTCATCCGAGATCGTTTGTGGCCTGTGAGAGTCAAAAATCGAACTAATGTCTCAGACTTACCTAAATCCGAGTTCGGTTAATTTTGGAATGATTTGGACGTGATTTGGAGTCCTTTTCTTGTACGGGAAGTCCATCCTCCTCTTATATTGACAAGAGGTGACGGCCGATCGAACAACACACAATCGATCATATCATATACCCCTTTTTATCTTTTATCTTTTCTCCTTAACCCTAGTTCTTCTTCTTCCCCGTTCTTCGTTCGTTCTTCTTGTTGCAGGGCGGCAAACCTCGAGGCCCTAGGGACGATCAGGTCGACCTAGGGCAGCCCATAGCCGCCGCGCGCCCTGACGGGGTCCCTCCCAGGCGTGTGGGGTTTCGGGTCTACAAAAGCGCCCGCCGGATTGCTTGCGTACCGCGCTTCCGGACGGGTCTCCTTCGACGTGAGCTGCGGTGCATCACCCTCGACGTTGGAGGTATACGGTGACGTGTTCGTGTGCGAACACACTTTTTGGCGACTCCGCTGGGGACGAAGCTTTGAATGGTCTCCAGTCCGTTCTTGCTACGAAGAGATCGTCATTTAGGATTTGCAATCTACAAAGGGGTAATATGAATACCCAATTCCCTACTGTAGATGCAAATAATTCATATGATGTTACTAGATCATTCAATGAGTATACTCTATCGGTCAGCCCTAGTTTTTTCAATAATGCATCTAATTACGTGCATAGGTCGATTCAAAGTAATTTACATGCTTCAACTTCTTATGATACTAGTAACATACAACATATGTTTCCTAACTCTCATGCATCGGCAACCCCACAAATCTATATGTCGATGAACAACATGATGGGTTTGGTTAATCAATTTGAAACACCTCATGTTAAAATTTCCAATACCATACAAGAAAGTGTTTCACCTTTTTATTCATCGGCAACTAATTTGCAATATGTGAATCCAACCTTGCCGATGGATAGGAGAATTGGCCATACTGCTACTAGCTATTCGGCCATTTACTCTCAACCATCATATGCTACACCTCATGACAGTAATTTTTCAGCACCATACACAACTGTAGATGGTCATAATTGGGCTTCACACCTTTCTGGTCATAGCCGAATAAATGTAAATTTTACAGGAGCGGTTGTGCCAAATATTGTAGAAGATGAGATAGTGGTGGCTGCATTGAATAGTTTAGCCCAGAATAAGAGGATTAGTGCTCTTTGCCTTAAACAACATGAAAAAGGGTTATTTCCTGATTATGTGGCAATAAAAGCTAGAGTTTTGCAAGAAGATGAATCTTTGCCAATTGATAAAATTGGTGATAAAAAATATGGTTCTACAACAATGCATATGCCTTCATCTAGTACTACATCATATTATACACCGCCTACACAATTGCAAAATTTCGGCAACACCCATGTGTCATTGCCGAAAGAATCTAAAAGCATTGGGGGGCAATCATATCCGGAGTGGGCTGAAATTGACAACAAACTTAAAGCCAATTTTGCCACTCGCCGCAAAAAACAAATAGAAAAAGAATTGGCTCAAATAAAAGAAGCATTGCCAATTGGTAGAACCGGTGAAAAGAATGATGATTCGAAAACTAAAAGTGCTTCGGTTGAAAAAGCCGAATCAAGTAGTATATATTTCGAATCTATCAAATCCAACGAGGCAAGCATCACAGAGAAAGGGCATGGCAAGCATAGGAAAACAACGGTGCTTGATTTTTCTGAAGTTAATGGAACTTACTTCCTGCCCTATGAGTTCCGTGCCGTAGAAATTGACAAGCCTCAAGAACAAGAGCAAGTAGCCGAACAAAGTTCGCCTGACAAGGATCTTCAAAGTAATGATGCACGGAATCAAGAAAAAGATGATAATAAGGCATTGGGGAGCCATCCAAAGATGGAGCAAGATATTGTTCAAGTCACACCAACATCATGCTCTCCCAACATATTTGAAGAGGTATGCCTAGCAAGTAACTTTCCTATTTTCAGATTTGGTCGCAACTTCATAGTTGATGCATCTATTAGAAAAATCCTCATAAGTAATTTTGAAAGACCAATGAAGAAGGGTAATTTACTTGTTAGCAATAAAGTTGTTATTGAGCATATCGGTCAACCCATTGCGCCATTTATAAAGACCGATAGTGACTTATTGTTGCAGCCAAGGCTTTCCCTATTGCTTTATCTAAAATTCATATCTAATTCGGTAGCTTTGCTTATTTATTACTTGGCTTGCATTTGGTCTCCATTGAGACATGTATGCTCTAACTATTTTCGTTTCTGAAATTTAAAGCCAAGGTTAAATTCTTTTGAGAAAACCGATGCTATTATGATATCTTATCGAAAGACATTGGAAATAGAGTGCAAAACACATTGCATAGCCGAATGGGGAGATTCCAAATCTGAACCATTCGTTTGCTTACCTCCAAAGCCGTTCTCACGGCAAGACCGGCTAAACAATAAGAACTATACCTTCAATTCAAGCATGTGTTATCAAATATTTGATTTGTGGCTAAAAAATAATTACATTAGAATTCTTGATCACCATGTCAAGCCATCAATCCAGGGACGAATGTATTGTAAGTTGCATGATTCGTCCAAGCATAATTTTGAGGATTGCAACATGTTTCCTCAAATAGTTAAATCGGCCATTGAAAAAGGACGATTGAAATTTGTTGAAACACCAAGAGATGACCAGTCTATTCCGATTGGTTCTGATGGCAAAAAGTTTTTGCATCGGCTGCTTCAAGCTGAACCATTTAAAGAGAAGGTAAAAGCTGCATGTGACGGGATCAAGCTTTCAAGTAAAGAAGTTATTGAAGAGCATAATGAACATAATCTTGAGGGCGAGAATTCCATCGAGGCTACAATGAAGACGCCAAGGACTGGGGGGCAACAAGCAAATCCAATGATCAATGAAAACAATCCAAAAGAAAACAAAGGCCGAAATAAGCGCAAGTGTAAGAGATCAAAAATCACCTTCGCTGAACTATTGGATAAATATCAAAAGAAGAATGAAGAGAAGAAAGCTTATCGGCCAAATCATGCAAAGAAACCAAAATCACCCCCTAGGCGCAAATATGAGGATCAGTATTGGCAAAGTGAGAATTTCAATGCAACATATTCATATCCTTATTTTGGGCCACCAATGCCAATGCCGTGGATACCTCCCTATGCTCATGTAGATCCATATCCATCATGGGACATGTATGATACAAGGGCACATTCTCCATCTTATTTTAGACTATCTCACCAATATTATGCGGCTCCGAGAAGATCAACATTTGAACAATCACATGTTAAAGACCGTTTCAATCATAAGGAATCGGTCTGGACCCCATGGACGAAGATAGAGGTGGTCAAGAAAGTATACCGGGTCAAGAAAGATGTTCGTAAGTGTGCTACTTCAGATTTGATCTCAAATAACAAAGAGCCAATTAAAGTGTTGACATTGGCTACAAAAGGCAAAGAAGTGGAGCAATCAATTGTTAAAAATAAAAGTGCCAAATCTGAAGAAAATAAGTTGAGGGTGCACAAGGCCAAAAACGAATTGCCATTGGTCAAAACAGAATCACAGCCGAAATGCTCACTCGGCTTATCGTATTGGCAAAAGTAAGAATTACAAAATCTTAGTGCACAAGAGCTGAAAAAGAAGAACATGGCATGGGTTCCCAAGAGGATCAATCAAAATAAAAATGATGGGTATGCTTCTATTGTAACAAGTACAATAAAAGTGAAGAATGTGAAGGATGGAAGCAACAAACAATTAAGCCGAAGGTGGGCATCACAACATCATAATCTTCGGTTAGCACATCATCCATTTTCTTCAACCATGCCATCGTTGCCTTTGCCATGGAATTCATCTCTAGGTATGATCAATTTGTAGGGTAACGCAGCAGAAAACAAAAATTTCCGACCTACGCACCAGCCCAGGACCACTATGGAGACTGCATATAAGGTTTGATCATTTTCGTTACCGACTCGTAGCGCAGTGGAAGTAGAGTCGATGACGATCGGCGGTGCAGGTCCCCGCAGCTAGGATTTACAACCTCCCAACCGCGAGGATGTATCCCCTCGTCTTCCCTTCAGACAGCCCTCCGGGAGGCGGTCGAACAGTCCCCTGGACGGTGTCGCGGACAGCCCTTCGGGAGGACCTTCGAAACTCGAACGGTCACTCGGACAGCCCTTCGGGAGGACTCACAGAACTCGGACCGTCACTTGGACAGCCCTTCGGGAGGCACTCTCGAACAGCCCCTCGGGCACTAAGATCGAAACTACGACCTCTCTATAGAGTTGCACACATACGGTGTCATCTATCCGGTAGGGCTTCGCCGTCCAGAACTAGTTCCCACCGGAACCCAGACAGCCTTTCGGCTCTACGAAAACTCTTTTCGTGGGAGGGAGAGAGAAGCCAGATCATTGCATGGCACTTGTATGTGAGAAGGGATGAAGGATTGAGCAGCCCCCTCTCCTCCTTATATAGGAAAACCAAGGGGTAGGATGGGCATTCAAGAAATACCAAAATACCCATGAAGGAAACTCTTTCCAAGGGCATAAGAGAGAAACCAAAGGACATGAGGAGCTCCACATGTGGCCGGCCACCCCCTAGGGGTCCCCCCCAAAGGGGGCTCTCATCCATCCACATCACCTTCTAGAAGCCTTTAGCAAAAGCCCTAAAAGGTGGTTTTCCAAAAAATTCCAAAAAGCACTTTCACTATTCACGATGACATTTTTCAGCGTCCGTTTGAACTGAAAATATTTATGTGGGCTTAGAACATTTCCAGTACCCACTAAAATAATTTTCAATGCGTTCTGGAACAATTCCAGTTTAGTGATTTCATCTGCGAAAAGCGTCTGAAGCGGTTCCGGCAGCCCCGGAACATTTCCGGTTTTTCTTCCAGAAAATTCCCAGAAGTTTCCAGAATGATTCTGGCATCCTCCAAGAATTATCAGGCATGTGCCGAAAACATTTTGACTTAATGGTATCCCCTGAAACAACTTTTCAGTTTCACCGGAACTCATCCGGTGACCTCTCTCTGCGGAACTTTTCCGCTGTCCGAAACTTTTCGGTGTCCGAAACTTTTTCGGTGATTTTCTCTCAGACTCCCTGTCTAGTATTCAGCAGATAGATGACCCTTAAGCGTGTGACCCTATAGGTTCGGTGAAGTATAGACATGACCTGGAACCCCTTCCGATCAATGATCAACATCGGAGCCATGGACACCCATATTGACCCCTATACCCACACGAATGAATATTCGAGTGAACCTCCAGTTGCCGTGTGCTATTCCTATTGCTTCGCGATATGTTACAAATACCCGAGGTGAGACATGTTGGCATTCCCGTGGATCAACAACTTGTCCACTATGCTAGTTACCTCGTTACCGGTATTGTTCTCTTTTCTCGTTACTGTGTTCCGGCATCCCTGTGATCAAATCACCCTGTGTCTGGCCAGACGATGATGGATACCGTAACACCGAGAGGGCCCAGAGATATCTCTCCATCGTCGGAGGAGCAAATCCCAATCTTGAGCTATCAAGTTATTTGACATACTTTCCTGTGAACCCGTAAGCCGCCGTAATAGCCATCCAGTTACGGATGACGTTTAACAAACCCCAAAGTTCATGAATCAAGCATGAAGAAACTCGATACTCTCATGGTCTGAGGAATTATGCAAACGTTAACCATCTTTGTGTTATTAACCATTAACTTGTGACGAAAGAATCTCATAGCATAACATCAATTTGGGTCGATTCAACACAAATGTTCTGCTAACAATTGTGCCCTCAAAATTGCCGGCATAGTCATGCCCATGATCAGGAAAACAGGATCATCATGCAATACTTGAGCCAGTCATAGAGGCTTGACTAGGAATACATTTTACCGTTTATTATCCCACACGTGCACATGAGTTTCCCTCCAAGCCTCGTTTTATTTGTAGACTCGAGAATCATTGCAGTTATAGCATGGAACATAAACCTAATTATGAACAGGGAGATAATCAATAACATTTATTATTGCCTCTAGGGCATATCTCCTACAAACTCCCACTTGCACTAGAGTCAATAATCTAGTTAATGCTAATGCACTTTACACCTGTGGCACACCTGTGTAAATATGCTTCGCATGTGGTATAGCCTGATGTCCAACGGATCTGACGACTTCAGCTCCGTGTGTCTCTTTGCATATCCTTCGCATTTTCATGCTTCCAGAAAATTCATATTTTGTGTGGACTTGACTTTGTATGTATGTGAATCACAGGTCGAACCTGGATTCCTCAGACTGAGGTATGGAGCAACTACCTGCAGTAGTGTCCCATTGAAAAAAGTCATCTTGGAACCATACTAAGTTCATGAATGAACTATATGATTCAACATCTTCTTTGTCGCTTAAAAAGCGGCAACATACTTCGCCTCTGTTATAGAATTCGCCACAGTATCTTGTTTGGAACAATTTCCAACTACCGTGCCACCATATTATGTATTACACAAAACCCTTTATTTAAATCGAAAATCGCTTGGAGCAATAATGAAGACTGTATCGATGTAACATTTTACAACGAACTCTTCATGATCTCCACTTGCGAGAAAACATGTCATCAGTGCTACTCTAGCATTCAATGAAACTTTTCACTGTTGTCCTATGATCAGTACTTTTGATCACTTTGGTATCTATACTCGCAACACCTTGGGAGTATCGGACAAAACTGGTTGTTTTACATACCATGGAATACATGATTAATCCAAACACGAAGGTGTGATGAATCTCCATCATGTATTTTGCTCATCAGTGTTTTTGGGACACCGAGTCTTGCAAAAACTCTTTCCATGTGACTTCGGCAAGAATCACTCCTTGGCGTTTTAAATGCTAAAAAGTTTTAGCATCTTGTCAATATGTATTTATTGCTTAGCCCCATTAGGTAAATCTATCTCCATAGATCATTATGCCTAATATTGAGGCTATTTAGCCCAAGCACTTCATCGAAAAACTATTTTCAAATGAAGTCCTAATTCGTGTCAAGAATTTTATTTCCAATTAACAATGTGTCAAGCACACAAGGTTTTTAGAAATATTATTAGGCTCCCACTTACTTTCTTGAATTACAAGCATCTTCGTTACCCATTGATGAAGTCAAACTCCTTTGACCATTTCATCAAAACACGAAGATTCCGACTCCACTTTGCTCTCTTCTGTCCATCGCTGGAACTCTGAAGTGTGCACCCTTACTAGCATCCTCTGGACTCACAAAATACCTTGGACTGTAACACATGCAAGTCCTTGGTTTCATTTCCATCAGATGGAAATCCTTTTGTCATCCCTTGTTTCATATCTCATGATATGAATTTTGTATTAATTGCTAGTTCAACCCGAACTGACTTTAAGCATCGCTACGATGAAACAACCTCATCGTAGTAAACTCCTTGAACTTGTTATTTCAACAAGTCGAGCTTTATGGATAAAACATTTTATCCATATCAGTTTATAGTTCCATAAAAGTTCGTTAGACTCTAAGTCTTCTGAAGGGGTCATCAAGATATGATCTTGAATCATTTATATGGAAACTATCTCGGATTATATTGGCATTTAGCCAATCCCGGAGTCAGGGCCCATCAACGCTTCCTTGTGTATCGTAGGTATACTGTTGTCTAACAACAATATCTCGTTTGCGCACCTGAGAGGTTTGCACGAGCCTTGCCTACGTGGTTCGGTTGCAAGTTCGACCGAAGTCCATACATTTTATTGTAGAGACTTCCGTATCAGTCGCAGTAGGAAACTCCGGAATCACTTCCAAGGTTCCTTTCCTTTGACCTGATGACGAAGATACTGGTTATCTCGTCGAGTTGCACTGTCCTCCCACTCACCTTTTGCAAGAACAATTCTCTTTAAAAGCATACCATTTTGTGGCAAAAACTTTTGCCTCGGTATAGTGGTGGGGGAATACCCAATGACTTGGGATAACCTACAAAGTAGCACTTGTCTGATTTGGAATAGGTTTGTAACCTTTTACACAAGCCCCATATTCCAAATGTTAAGAAAAGATATAACATGGTTGGGCGTACCATACCATGGTGTCATTTCAACAGACCCGATGGAGCTCTTTTCAGTGTAAAAGCCGCAGTCTCTAAAGCATCACTCTTTAAAAGGGATAATGGCAAATTTATTTATGCCATCTTTGATCTTACCATGTCATAAATGGTTCGATTACATCTTCACGGACTTTCCACTTGCAGTGGTGTTCCAGGAGGTGCAAGTTATGAAACCCCTTTCACAACTCATCAGACATTCGCTAAACTTGTAACTCAAATATTCTTTTCTGCAATCGAATTGTAGAAACATAATCTTCTTGTTACAATAACTTCTACTTCATATTTGAAAACCTTTTGAATGAATTCAAAAAATTCAGACTTACGTCTCATCAAGTAAATATCCATATATCTACTTGAGTCATTTCTGAAGATAGATAAATCCACTACTTGCAAAAACATTTATTGGACTACATACATCAAAATGTATGATCACCAATAAATTCTTTGCTCGTTCCTTATGGCCTGTGAATGGTATTTCAGTCACTTCACTTTTCGAAGGAAAGTTGCAAGTGTCAGATGATTCAAAAATCAAACGACTTCAAAATCCATCATAATGGAATCTTTCATGCGGGTTTCTCCAATGTGACCAAATGTAGTGCCACACTTGTGTGGTATTCTTTTAGTCTTGCGACATTTAGCGTCAGTGTTATGGATGTATCATTTTACCATCAATATTCATAACATACATCCCATCTTGGATGGAAGTATGGCCCTTCATGTTATTCATAATACTGAATAACAATTGTTCTTTTATGAACAACTCTTTTGCAACAAACATTGTGCAATGGGCTAGAGTGTGTAAAACTCTAAAATGAATTATGAAAGTAAATCCAGAGGTAATATATTATTATCATTATTCATAACATGCATCTCATTCTCAATGAAAGTATGGCCCTTATGTTATTCATAACATCGAACATAAAAAGTTCTCTTATGAACAACCTTCTTGCAAGATTACTTTATGCAAAGGCTAGAGTTTGTAAAACTCTAAATGAATTATGAAAATAAATACAGACGGTAATACACCGATGGAAGGTATAGTAACATTTACTATGTTCCCTGTGTATACCTAAACCTCATTCCTGGCTAGTCTTTCAGGCCATAGTAGTTCTTACATCGAGTTGCAACAGAATGCAATCGAGCGGGTATCTCTATGATTAACTCACAATACCCAAGAATCAGTGATTAACAAATTAATCATAATTCCCAAGAACTATATCTTTGACTAGCCTTCTATACATCAAAAACTTGTATGACATTCATACATGAGCTGGATATTCCAGTCTTCTTTCTTTCTCCCATTATACTTCTAACAGTTTAACTTTTAGTATTTCTCCTACTCTCAGAAGAAGCACCCAACTTAAGAGTGGCGTTAGCCCCGGACTTCCTAGGCGTGAAAGTTTCACTAACACCCTTCGGACACTTCCTTTCTCTTTAAGTTGTTGTTTTATTCACCTTTCATCATATGACAGGCGTTCTTCTGGATCCCTCTCTTATCAGTCTAATGCATAGTAAACTCTTTTACTAATAGTTTGCAAACAAACATTGCTTTGGATATCTCATATCTTTTAGCCTTTGTCTGTCTCTGAAAATGATTTTCAGATTCCATGAATATCACATAACTATCCAAACTTTCGAAGTTCGGGTCTCATGGAAGCAAACATATTGCACTTGACTGAAACGGAATTCTAGCTTTTGGATCGAAGGACGAGAGTCACATGATCCATAGCATAAGAAAGAGAATACCGAAAGTATGCGATAGGACAAAGTCCTTCTCGGCACTCTTGAGGACAATCCTCACATTACGTTACCAACCGTAAAGTTTTAACCAGATATTTAACAGCTATTCAATTTTAATAGGGAAGGTGGAAACGCGAGCCATTATTCTACAACTATTATGCATATAACACTTAGACAGTGTCCACAATTAATTGCACTAAGAATTAAACAAGTTAATTCAACAGTGCGCTCCCACTCAAATCAATATCTCTCATAATTGATTGTGAGTGATACAAGACCCGCATTTCCATTCAACGCCATTGAACGAGATGAACACTGATGGCGCGAACTTCAATCGGTAGGCAAACTTGCCGATCACATCTCTATGTGACTCTTGTTCATCTTTCGATGGGCGTGTTCCGAGCTCAGGGAGATCCTTCCAGAACGTCAAGACAACCAAGTGATCTTGCTGCGAGGTCTCAACTCACCCGCCTCACACATCCCTAATCGTTCGTACCCAGGGAGATCCAGTGATACCCTGAAAAGTTAGGTGCCGTGACGGTGCTACACTTGGGAGAACACTAACTACTTGATATTTTTGTGAGAGATCTCCCTAATAAAAAGCGACTACCGCGCAATCAAGAAGGGTGCATCATAAGGGATAAACATCTCAAGCAATTCATAAAAGCATGATATGGTATAGCCCTTTCTGACGGAGAAGTCTTGTATTTCTTCATCTTCGGCATTCGCGTCGGTGTTCTCCTTCGCGAAGATTGCCACCACCTTGTTGATGCACCAGATAATATTGCTATCTCTATAGCTAATAAAATAATGCATTACAACAAGGTTGACACGCAGGTCATTAAAGTGCAATCATATGGCTCCAGCCATCATGCCGAATCATGACACGCAGGTCATGTTAATAAATTTACATTATATAGTCATCTCATACATAATCAAATTATTATGAGCACTGCTATACCACATCACATGCACATGCAAACCCTCCTGCAAAACCAAGTTAGACGCCTCTAATTGGTTCAAGCAAAAACTTGTTTTACGTGGCTTCTAAGGTTTCGAAACAAATCGAAGCTACCAACGTCCATCATCAAGTATGATAATTCAAGTCGCTAGATTAACAATGCGGGGTGTATGAAGCACGAGATAATAAAATCTTGAACCCCATACTAAACTTCGTCATACGCATGACCCCCGTGCAGATCATATCTGTATTGCCCTTTTGTCTGCGAAATTTCATCTTTCTTTTTAACTACGGTGGAATTCAATGAACTGTTAGCACTTCATTGATCAATCAGGATCGCGGATTGCCAGAACATTGAAACTCCACCATGCTGTTATCAAGATCAGAAATATGCAAATTCCAGGGAAGCAACAAGAACATCGGGTAACAGATTTCATCTGCTACCCGCACAAATAATTTTCAGTAATAGAACTCATCTACTACCTAATTATATTGTGCAACACCCATACATCACTATGTATTCTAGATCGCAACCTGCATCTACGCATAGCACGGCTCTTGATGCCACTGTAGGGTAACGCAGCAGAAAACAAAAATTTCCGACCTACGCACCAGCCCAGGACCACTATGGAGACTGCATATAAGGTTTGATCATTTTCGTTACCGACTCGTAGCGCAGCGGAAGTAGAGTCGATGACGATCGGCGGTGCAGATCCCCGCAGCTAGGATTTACAACCTCCCAACCGCGAGGATGTATCCCCTCTTCTTCCCTTCAGACAGCCCTCCGGGAGGCGGTCGAACAGTCCCCTGGACGGTGTCGCGGACAGCCCTTCGGGAGGACCTTCGAAACTCGAACGGTCACTCGGACAGCCCTTCGGGAGGACTCACAGAACTCGGACCGTCACTTGGACAGCCCTTCGGGAGGCACTCTCGAACAGCCCCTCGGGCACTAAGATCGAAACTACGACCTCTCTACAGAGTTGCACACATACGGTGTCATCTATCCGGCAGGGCTTCGCCGTCCAGAACTAGTTCCCACCGGAACCCAGACAGCCTTTCGGCTCTACGAAAACTCTTTTCGTGGGAGGGAGAGAGAAGCCAGATCATTGCATGGCACTTGTATGTGAGAAGGGATGAAGGATTGAGCATCCCCCTCTCCTCCTTATATAGGAAAACCAAGGGGTAGGATGGGCATTCAAGAAATACCAAAATACCCATGAAGGAAACTCTTTCCAAGGGCATAAGAGAGAAACCAAAGGACATGTGGAGCTCCAAGGAGGAGCTCCACATGTGGCCGGCCACCCCCTAGGGGTCCCCCCCAAAGGGGGCTCTCATCCATCCACATCACCTTCTTGAAGCCTTTAGCAAAAGCCCTAAAAGGTGGTTTTCCAAAAAATTCCAAAAAGCACTTTCACTATTCACGATGACATTTTTCAGCGTCCGTTTGAACTGAAAATATTTATGTGGGCTTAGAACATTTCCAGTACCCACTAAAATAATTTTCAATGCGTTCTGGAACAATTCCAGTTTAGTGATTTCATCTGCGAAAAGCATCTGAAGCGGTTCCGGCAGCCCCGGAACATTTCCGGTTTTTCTTCCAGAAAATTCCCAGAAGTTTCCAGAATGATTCTGGCATCCTCCAAGAATTATCAGGCATGTGCCGAAAACATTTTGACTTAATGGTATCCCCTGAAACAACTTTTCAGTTTCACCGGAACTCATCCGGTGACCTCTCTCTGCGGAACTTTTCCGCTGTCCGAAACTTTTCGGTGTCCGAAACTTTTTCGGTGATTTTCTCTCAGACTCCCTGTCTAGTATTCAGCAGATAGATGACCCTTAAGCGTGTGACCCTATAGGTTCGGTGAAGTATAGACATGACCTGGAACCCCTTCCGATCAATGATCAACATCGGAGCCATGGACACCCATATTGACCCCTATACCCACACGAATGAATATTCGAGTGAACCTCCAGTTGCCGTGTGCTATTCCTATTGCTTCGCGATATGTTACAAATACCCGAGGTGAGACATGTTGGCATTCCCGTGGATCAACAACTTGTCCACTATGCTAGTTACCTCGTTACCGGTATTGTTCTCTTTTCTCGTTACTGTGTTCCGGCATCCCTGTGATCAAATCACCCTGTGTCTGGCCAGACGATGATGGATACCGTAACACCGAGAGGGCCCAGAGATATCTCTCCATCGTCGGAGGAGCAAATCCCAATCTTGAGCTATCAAGTTACTTGACATACTTTCCCGTGAACCCGTAAGCCGCCATAATAGCCATCCAGTTACGGATGACGTTTAACAAACCCCAAAGTTCATGAATCAAGCATGAAGAAACTCGATACTCTCATGGTCTGAGGAATTATGCAAACGTTAACCATCTCTGTGTTATTAACCATTAACTTGTGACGAAAGAATCTCATAGCATAACATCAATTTGGGTCGATTCAACACAAATGTTCTGCTAACAATTGTGCCCTCAAAATTGCCGGCATAGTCATGCCCATGATCAGGAAAACAGGATCATCATGCAATACTTGAGCCAGTCATAGAGGCTTGACTAGGAATACATTTTACCGTTTATTATCCCACACGTGCACATGAGTTTCCCTCCAAGCCTCGTTTTATTTGTAGACTCGAGAATCATTGCAGTTATAGCATGGAACATAAACCTAATTATGAACAGGGAGATAATCAATAACATTTATTATTGCCTCTAGGGCATATCTCCTACACAATTACCCTCCATGGATGCAACATAAATTTCTATATCATGAGAAGGTATTACCAAATCACTATACATTTGGTTACATTTTTGTTGCTAATACAAAGGGGCCGAAATATTTTATTGCTATTTCATTTGCTTATTTCGGCTATTCATGCTTTGGTGGGTGAATTCTACATGGACCTCATGGTAATGGTCCATATTTATCTCTCGCCCTAAGAATATATCTAAGAATAGTCGGTGTGGTATTCTAACATCATCCTTAGTTTGAGTGGAGATTGAGATAAGTGCTTGCATAGAAATTTGTCAAATTGATGCCATTGAAGATATTATGCATAGACCAATTCACCAAAATATGCAAAGTGTACTTGTGTTTTCATTGGGTGTGCTTTGGCTTATTAGTTTTCAGAATTTACGTAAAGCCAAATCATGGTTGATTTTATTATTGAGCATCATATTGACATCATGCATAATACTGATTTTAGCTTTATCTCTCTAGTACCATCACTACTGGAATCAGACTATTTGCCCTCAGCTAAGGCGTTCTTTGTGGTCAACATACAGAAGGCGGACGGCAAAGAACTGGCTGACGGCAAAGACAATATTTGCCATTAGCCAGTTGTTTGCCGTCAGCTAGCGGACGGCAAAGAGGTGGGGGTGGGCCATTGCATCAAGCTGATGGCAAAGTTTCTTTGCCATCCGCTAGCCGACGGCAAAGGCGTTCGACCTAACGGCCCTAACAGCCCACCTCATCCTCCTCTCTCACTTCTTTGTCTCGCTCTAGGGTTTCTCCCCGTCCGCCCCAGACCTCACCCCGCCGCCGCCCCGACCACACCCCCCCGCCGCCCCTACCCCCACGCCGCTTGCCGCCACGCCGTCCCCCCCCCCCCGGCGCGTCCGCTCCTGCACACTGCCACGCCGCCCCGACGCTCCGGGCGACCGCTCCGCTGACCCCCTCCGGTGAAATTTACGACAAACCGACAAACGATTCATATATATTACATACGATTCATACATATTACATTTCATGCCTAATCTAGCTACTCATCGTCGGAGTCGGCGAGGTTCACGACCTCGCCCGCACCGCCGTCGTCGTCGTCGTCGTCGCTGCTCTTGACGGTGGCCTCCCAGTCGACGCCGTCGTCGTGCTCCACCGCAGGCGCGTCCGCAGGCTCCTCGATAGCCGCCGCCGCCGCCACCACGTCTAATGCCGCCAGCAGATCCGCGGCCTACCTCGCCGCTGCGGCCGCGGCCGTCGCCGCCGCCTCTGCCTGCGACGCCCGTAAGGCGACGAGGTAGCCGGGGCTGTCGTCGGGGTCCCCCTCCTCGCGCAGTGCGACCAGATCTGGTGGGATCTCAACGGTGGGAGGGGCGGAGGGTCCGGCGACCGCGGGTGCCAGACGGCGGGGCGACGGCGGGAGCGGCCGCCGCGGCGCAGGGCAGATGAGGAGCCGCCCGCCTCCCGCCGGAGCTCGCCGACGACCGCCCAATAATCCTTGCCGTCCCAATAGGCGCGGCGGCCGTCGATGTTCCAACGGCCGCCGCGGTGGCGGCTGGGCTCGTCCGGCATTGCGCCGGGCCCCCTCGTCGGGTAGCCGTCGGCGGTGATGTGAAACTCACGCGGC
Organism: Thinopyrum elongatum; assembly: GCA_011799875.1. NCBI lineage: Eukaryota > Viridiplantae > Streptophyta > Magnoliopsida > Poales > Poaceae > Thinopyrum > Thinopyrum elongatum. The sequence goes on along the minus strand of CM022303.1, from coordinate 45,143,496 downwards.
AGACGGCAGCCCGGCGGCACCATTAGCCCCACGGCGATGAGGTCGTCGGTCTCCGGTGTCCCGAGGCTCAATGGACACGAGCCCCTCGAAGGACCGCCGCTGCCGCCGAACGCCATGGTCGCCGCCGAGAGAGGGAAGGGCATCGGGGTGGAGGAGGGCGGCAAGAGAGGGAAGGGTGCCGGGGGGTGGAGTGAAGGGCGTCGGTGGGGAGGAAGGGGGCCGACAGGGGCCTATATAGGCGGACGGGGCGGCGGTGTAGGTCGGCGGCGACCCACCGGAGTAACGACGACCTTAATGGCGCGTCGGGAGATGTACGGGCGGCAGACGCCTCGGGAACCGGCGCCTTGACGGTCACGCGGGCCGCACGACGTGTCTGCTGACGTCCGGAAGCTGACGTGTGTGCTGACGACCCGGTTCTTTGCCGTCAGCCGGCAGACGGCAAAGCCCCCCGTTAGCCACCTAACGGGGCTAACGTCTAATCTTTGCCGTCCATGTTCTTTGCCGCTGTTTACCGTCGCTTCCTTTGCCGGGCATGTTTGCCGTCCGCGGCGGATGGCAAAGGTCTTTGCTATCCGTTTTCCGGTCATTTGCCGTCTGCCACGGCAGACGGCAAAGAAGTTGATTCCTGTAGTGCATGGTGATTATATATTGATGGTTAAATTTGTAGCAATGGCCAAGGTGTTGGTGTTGTTTATATGTCTCCTTATGGTGCTATTCTGTGAAGCCTCATGCCGAATATGCATTATTATTCGGATTGGAGATTTTCCTTGCTATAGGTTATTTACATAGTGAGGCTTTCGGTGATCCGTTATTAGTATAGTGCAACAAATATCCAAGGGTTATCAATGTTTTGACGAATCACTTTTAAATTATCTTGAGGTGTGTCTAGATGTAAATTTTACCTTGGGTTGCTTTAATACTGCTCATATATCTAGACATGACAATTGAAAAGCAAATGAGTTGGCACAGCAAGCATCTGGCTACTATGTTGATCATGGTGTATTGCATATATCTGTCAATAGCCGATGCTTATTCTTGCCAATGTAGGTAAGGCCGAACCAAAACCCACTGCTTCGGCCACTAATGAAATTTTTATGCTGGCGAAAGCAAGGATTCGAGAAAGATCATTGTTGTTTATCTGCAAGATCCTAGCAAAAGGGTGGACAATATGGTTGACGGATGGTTTTGACATGCATATCTATGGAACTTTATAGTCGGATTAATGAAGTTGAGAAAGTTTCACCCAAGCTTGCATCAGAATATTCACACAAGCAATGGCCGTTATAAACTTATCATCCTAAGAACATGCAAAATGGCCGATGAAGTGTTGACATCGTCCTAAGAGCAAGCTATGTGCAAGTTATTTTTCGGCACACAAGTTTTGCCGAAAAACAGGAGGGCATGTGTTGACACCAGATTTTGGCACAGTTTAGAACTTATTTAAGATGGCCTCAAATGAAAAAGTGATATACATGAAAGAGTTCCGTATTGTTGATATGAACAACTTTGAAGTTTGGGCCATCGCCGTCCGATTTCATCTCGAAGGCCGAAACTATGCTCAAAGTACTAAGATCTTATATTCAGAGTACAGTTTGCCGGATTAAGCCCCCAAGACAACCTCATATGAGAAAATGTTCTACACGGATTGTCTTCGTCTCGTCGAATCGATCAAATTTGATATAAAAATCATCTGAATCTGAGATCGTATGCAAAATTTAGAGCCATTCGAATGCAGCCCTCCCAGGAGGCTACATATGGCGCGCGCCACCAGACATATGGGTAGCGCCACCAATCGGCTGTATTGCGCGAGCGATTCGGCCCTGAAGATTGCCTCAAATCGAAAAACATTCAACATAAAAGTTGTTTGTCTCGTCGAAACGGTTAAATTTGCTTTTGGGCACATCTTCATCCGAGGACATTTGTGGCCTGTGAGAGTCAAAAACCGAACTAATGTGCCAGACTTACCTAAATCCGAGTTCGGTTAATTTTGGACGTGATTTGGAGTCCTTTTCTTGTACGGGAAGTCCATCCTCCTCTTATATTGACAAGAGATGATAGCCGATTGAACAACACACAATCGATCAAATCATATACCACTTTTTATCTTTTATCTTTTCTCCTTAACCCTAGTTCTTCTTCTTCCTCGTTCTTCATTCGTTCTTCTTGTTGCAGGGCGGCGAACCTCGAGGCCCTAGGGGTGATCAGGTCGACCTAGGGCAGCCCATAGCTGTCGCGTGCCCTGAGGGGGTCCCTCACGGGCGTGTGGGTTTTCGGGTCTACAAAAACGCCCGCCGGATTGCTTGCGTACCGCGCTTCCAGAGGGGTCTCCTTCGACATGAGCTGCGGTGCATCACCCTCAGCGTTGGAGGTACACGATGACGTGTTCGTGTGTGAACACATGGCCTGAGTGCTAGCCGCAGTAGCAGAGCAGACCAAGAAGCTGGGACGGCGGCGCCAACTGGCCCCAGGAGAGGAGATGGGGGATAAGGGAAACGGAGCTCAATTGTGGGGCGAAGAGGGCTACGGCGAGGTGAGGCAGGAGGAGCAGAAGAGCCTCTTTATAGTCTTGTAGGGCGATGGAACGGCGGCGTTGGAATTGACAGGATGCTTCTTAAAACATCCAGCACTACCGATTTCAGCGGTGACCGACTATAAAATGAACCAAAGTGATGACACGTAGACAAGATCACATGCAGATCACATCCACCACCGCATGCACGGAAACTGCCAGACGTAGTCAAATCAAATCCGATCTACGCAGCGCACATGGGAGCAGAAGGAATGTCATGCAGAATCGCTAACCCACCGCTTGTCACCACCTCCAACACGGACCACGGAAGAAATCTCGTGCGGCGAAGTCAACGGGCCCACAGGCAGCCAAATTTGCTAGGCGCACCAACACAATCGTTACACACGTTAAGAAAATTTTGAACGACCATCTACATCCACCGCATAATTCTACATGGTAATCTCCCAAAATATTGCACGTGTCGACATCCAGCTAACCAAGAAGTCCTTTTCACACAAGTGGTTAAACCTCACTGCGTAAACTTTTCGAGATACAGAGGCTTGGGTATGAGCATCGCAATTAGAATAGTCAAATGGCCTAAATAAGCTGCAGTCGTAGAACACCGCACGGATCTCAATGGGCCAGACGGATAGGATAACCGGGGGTACACCCGGGAGCTACAGCACCTTTTCCTTTGGCAGTTCGTACCGAGCCTCTCTCTCTCCCGTTCTCTCTGTCCCCATTAGATGATCGGATCGATAGCCAAAAATATGAGACGCTCAAGACCTTGAAAGTAAGCGGATTTACTGAACTAGGGTTCAACCACTTCATTCCTAATTTTGATTTTTACCACATTGTTTGAGCTATCAAATCCATGTATCCAAGTCTTAGTACTGGGTGTTGGCCCTGGCCTGAGCAATCAATCTGTTCTATCCAACAATCACAACAAAACTTCTACGACCAATGCTTTTGGCTTTGGTTGTCTGGACCCAGATCAGTTGTTCTCGCCGTCTGGAAACAAACACGAGACATACGACACCGATTTATTGCAATACACTTGTTTCGTATTTTAGTTCTTCTGATCTACTCCCTCCGTTTCTAATTATAAGTATTTTTAAATATTTTAATATCGACTACATACGGATGTATATCAGTATATACATGTATTTTAGTGTATATATTCACTCATTTTGCTCCGTATGTAGTGCATATTGGAATATCTAAAAAGGCTTATATTTATGAATAGAGGTAGTAGTTGCTTGACAACAAAGTGTTATATTAGTACATATACATCAGCTAAAGGAGCCAGCACTAATCCAATTAGGTATCGTTTCCATGCCAGTACGGTACACAGCCTCCACGTCGTGGTTAATCCAACTCGTTTAGTCCTTCCGATGTCATCAAGGTGAGGTAGCTAGTTGCACGAGCACAAGTAACAGCAGCAGGCCATCTACGGAGCCAGATAGTAGCGATGTGCAGCATGGGAGGACTAGCTATGACACTTATGGCGAGGATGTGCTGCCTGTCCTCGGATGAGACATCTAAAATCTTTGTGGCCTAGCACGGCAATGACAAATTTGTTCTCCACGATGTGAAACATTTTATGCGCTGATCTTCAGGTGGCTCCGACTTGTAAGACAAAAAGATCATGCAGTTCTATTTCTGATACCTCCTAACCGTAGATTGATCTTGCTTTGTTGGACTCTTCTGCATTAGCTTAAATGGTAAATAATTGTGGAACAATTATTCAGAAATCTTATAACCTTGCAAGACATAAATTGGTGGAAGTGTATACGCATACATAGAGTCTTCGTTGTCTTTTGGGCTCCCTTCAACCTGGTTATATCCTCTATGGTCGTTACCCCACCGTCCATCCAGATGCACTTATCTTTAATTGGGAGGAACAGTACAGTATGGCTCTTTAATCCAATGGTTGACCTCGTTTGTGGTCCTACAGGACATTAGTAGTCAGATTAGAGCATCTCCAATAGACGGTCAAAATGTAAAAATACCTAACTTTTAGACCGTCTGCGGCAAAAAGCACTGCTCCAACAGACGGTTCATATGTAAAAAAATTTGGACCGCGGCCTCCTCGTGATATAAAATACAACACCTCGCGGTGCAAATTTACATCACGAGGTGCATCTAGTCCAAAACCAGCCGCCGCCCGCGAACGCCCAACCGCCAGTTCCTTTCCTTTCCCGCCCGCCCACGCCCGTCCGCCCGCCTGCGACCCGCCCGGCCGCCGCCGCCCCCCGCCGTCCGGCGCCGCCATGGCCGAAGGCGACGACCCCGCCGCCTTCTCCGTTGCCGCCGCAGCCGATGGGCTGACCCACATGGCCGCCGCCGCAGCCATCTCGCCCGCAACCGCTGCCATGCCGCCGCCCCCCGCCCGCCGGCCCGGATTCGCGCCGCCCCGGCCGGTGGCCACCGTGCCGGCGGCGAAGCCGGCGAAGGGACAAGGCGGCGGAAAACGGCCGGCCAACCGTAGCCGCAACCCGACCGACAGTTCTATGCGGCCGGTGAAGGTCTCCAAGGCGGCCGCGGCGGCTCGGGGCGACGACTCGTAGCCGGTGCGGCCGGCGGCCTCCTCAAGCAGCCACACATCCATTCCTCAACCTCCCCCGCCGCCACCGCCGGCCGTGGAGGAAGATGTGGCCACGCCGACGGCCACCGCCTCCAACATGTTCGACGAAATGTCGCAAAGGTATAAATTTTCTGGTTGTGCTCTCGTTTGTTGTTTCAAATTGTATGTGTTCTTGATTGTTTGTGCGTCCAATTGTAGTCTTGATGATGAAGCTTTCATGCACGCGAGAAATGTGGCAAATGATGATTACATGTATGCATCACAAGAATATGAAACCCAATATGATGATGACAATCTTGATGTGGACGATGAGGGCTTTGTTGTCAAGGGAAGAAGTGGAAATTATATCATCGCGGAGGATGTGTTGATATGCACCGCTTGGAAGAAATTCTCTCAAGATGCAAGCGTTGGAAGCGACCAAACGGTGAACACCTATTGGCAACGCATCAAGGAGTACTTCGATGAGCGCAACACAACTGGTCACTTCCGTTCGAACGACTCTCTACGCCAACGTTGGTCCACCATCAACGCCGAATGCCAAAAGTGGGCCGGTTGATGGGAGGCTTGGGAGGTGCCATGGGAGGAGGCATGGGAGGAGGCATGGGAGGTGCCATGGGAGGAGGCATGGGAGGAGGCATGTGAGGAGGCATGGGAGGTGCCATGGGTGGTTACATGAACATGATTGGAGGTTCCTTGAATGGTGCATTTGGCGGAAACATGGGAGGTGGCTTCGGTGGCGGCATGGGAGGTGGCTTTGGCGGCATGGGAGGTGGCTTTGGCGGCAATATGATGGGTGGCTTGGGAGGTGGCTATGGCGGCAATATGAGTGGCGTTGAAGTTGACTTCGTCGGCAACATGACCGGTATGGGACGCAATGAAGATGCTTCCGGTGGTGCTCACGGCAACGAGAGTTCACCGCTTGTTGAGAACGTCGACAAAGACGATTGTGAAGATGATGATCGTACCACGGTTCACAACGCCGGTGGTGTTGATCACCCGCATGAGTAATATTCATGTGCATTTCAATTTCTAGGGCGAAAAACTTTGATTGAGACGATGCTCTTTTGGTAGAGGGATTTGATACTATGATGGTGATGCACTTTTGATTGAAACTATGATGATGATGCATTTTATTTTCAAATTTTTTATGCTATTTCAATGCAAAACCGCGGCTGAACAGTGGCTGGCAGCAGCCGCGCGTCCGTTTTCAGATTTTTACATCTTTGGTTTGGACCATCTATTGGAGTTGCTCTTTTGGACCATCAATTTGGACCATCTGTTGTAGTTGAGCGTTTTCCGGAGCTCCAAAATGCACTTTTTGACGGTCCAAATTTTACATCTTCGGTTTTGGACAGCCAAAATTTGGACCATCTATTGGAGATGCTCTTAGAGGGCCACGTAAAATCCGACTGTTTGTTTTCCAGCGCGTGAGAATCGGGTTGGCTCGATAATTAATTGGGCTACTACTGACTTGTTAATGTAACAACCCGCCAATATTTGTATGATCTGTTCTACGTATTCTCAGTAGGGCATGTTGGCAAACGGCAGTTTAGGCTCGGTGGTAACTTGTTGGTCCAAGGTGAACGGTGACGCGGTAAAAATGGCTTCAGGAGACCACAAATATTGATCAGGAATGGGCAGGGAATCTATTTATGATGCACACATTATCTTTTTGATAAAGAGTTGATTTTCTTGACCCAAAATAAGATATCAAGATGATACAAACACAAGGAGCATACGTTCGGCCTGTTAATAGTTAGGATGCTTACAGGCAACACCAACATACACACACAAAAAAAAACTCCAGCAACAATGACTTGATAGTTAGGACCAAAACTATACGTAGGTGAGGAAAAGAACAAAACGATCAAATCAGCCTATTCACGGGAGCAGCGATTCGGTGCTTGGGCTCAGCTGCTCCCGAAATCGCTATCGCTCATTGGTGCCTCGCGATCGTAGAAAGGACGCCTGCTGTGTCAGAGCTAGATCGCGCAATATTAAAGGATACACGGTGTATACGGTGTGGGCCATGCGAGTAGCGCAGGGCGTCCGTTAGTCACGCGTCGCTCCTGATCCGTGGACCAGCACGTCTCTTATAGGCTGGGCCATGGAGCAGAATTGTTAGTCTAGGGCAAACGATTCTCGGAGTGTCAGGAAGGCTTGCGACCCAGAGGAGGTTGGAGAAACCTAGGCCCCCCTGCTCTCTGCGGTGGCGGGTGTTACTTCCGGCAGCGCGGCGATGGACGATGCGGGGCTGGAGTTCTTTATGGATCCCATCGACCTGTGAGTTTCCCCTATGCGATGCTCTTCTTTCAATTGGTTGATTCGATTCGATATCAGGCGCTGAAAATTCGGCAAAAGATTTTTGTTCTACATGGCACGACTCTCAAGGTACTATGAAGGTTGAGAAGATGAACAAGTATGTGACAATGCACAACAATGCGGCGAAACATGAAATGTGTAGTAGAGTTGTTTATGAGGTAACAATCAAGGACGACGGTTCTGAATTCGTGTGCGACTGCGGCAGTTCGAGCATACAGGGATGCTTTGCTGCCATGTCCCAAGGGTAATATATATATGCCTTTAATTGTCCGCAGTTTTGATACGTTATTTTTGCATCATGTTTTCCTACTGTTATTTATAATGTTTTTATGCATAATAATGTTTTTCGGAGTAATTATAATGCTTTTTCTCTCATAATATGCAAGGTCTACACAAAGAGGGAGAATACCGACAGCTGGAATTCTGGATCTGAAAAAACACGTCAGAGCTACCTATTCTGCACAACTTCAAATAAGCTGAAACTTCACGGAGATTTTTTATGGATTTTTTAATAATTATTGAAGCAAATAACTACCAGAGGGGGCCCACCAGGTGGGCACAACCCACCTAGGTGCGCCAGGGAGCCCAGGCACGCCCTGGCGGGTTGTGCCTTCCTCGGCCCACCTCCGGTGCTCATCTTCTAGTATATAAGGCATTTTGACCTAGAAAAAAATAAGGGGAGGATTTTCGGGACGAAGTGCCGCCGTCTCGAGGCGGAACTTCGGCAGGAGCACTTTTGCCCTCCGGCGGAGCGATTCCGCCGGGGGACCTTCACTCCCGGAGGGGGAAATCATCCTCATCGTCATCACCAACAACTCTCCTATCTTTGGGGGGCCATCCAATAAAACAATATTTGCTACACCATGAAAATGATATGCATATGCATGAAAGAAATGAAATAGATAAAATTTTCTTTGAACAACGGCCTCTGCTTAAACACAATTTGCCTATTGAAACTCTTGGAGGTCCTCCGCCACCTAAAGGTGATCTTGTGTTTGAATTAAAACAATTGCCAGACACTTTGAAGTATGCTTATCTTGATGAGAAAAAGATATATCCTGTTATTACTAGTGCTAACCTTTCAGAACATGAAGAAGAAAGATTATTGAAAGTTCTGAAGAAGCACCGGGCTGCTATTGGATATACTATTGATGATCTTAAGGACATTAATGCCACTCTGTCAGCACAAGATTAATATGGAACCTGATATTAAACCCGTTGTTGATCATCAACGACGATTGAATCCCAAAATGAAACAAGTGGTAAGAACTGAAATATTAAAACCTCTGGAAGCAGGTATAATTTATCACATAGCTGATAGTAGATGGGTGATACGTCTCCAACGTATCTATAATTTTTGATTGTTTTATGCTGTTATATTATCATTCTTGGATGTTTTACAAAAATTTCATAGCAACTTTATATCATTTTTTGGGACTAACCTATTCACATAGTGCCCAGTGCCAGTTGCTGTTTTTTGCTTGTTTTTTAGTTTGTGGAAAATCAATACCAAACGGAGTCCAAACGCAGCGAAACTTTTTGAAGATTTTTTATAGACCATAAGACACATGTTGGGACAAATAAGTACCAGAAGGGGGCTCCGAGGGGAGCACAACCCACCTAGGCGCGCCTGGGGGCGCAGGCGCGCCCTGGTGGGTTGTGCCCACCTCAGCCGCCTCCCGCACCGCCTCTTTGCTCTATAAATACCCTCAATAATCCAGAAACCCTAGGGGAGTCGACGAAAAGCATTTGCAGCCGCCGCAAGTTCCAGAAACCACAGATCCAATCTAGACACCATCACGGAGGGGTTCATCATCCTTATTGGTGCCTCTCGGATGATGCGTGACTTGTTTATTGTAGACCTACATGTCCATAGTTAGTAGCTAGATGGCTTCCTCTCTCTCTCTCTGTCTTTTGATTATCAATACAATGGTCTCTTGGAGATCTATTTGATGTAACTCTTTTTGCGGTGTGTTTGTTGGGATCCGATGAAATTTGAGTTTATGATCAGATCTATGTTTTTATCCATGAAAGATATTTGAGTCTTTTGATGTCTTATATGCATGATTATTTATAGCCTCGTATTTCTTCTTCGAATCTTTGGTTTAGTTAGGCCGACTAGATCGATTTTTCTTGCCATGGGAAGAGGTGCTTTGTGATGGGTTCGATCTTACGGTGCTCAATCCCAGTGACAGAAGGGGAAATGACACGTATGTATCGTTGCTATTAAGGATAACAAGATGGGGTCTATTCCTACATGAATAGATCTTGTCTACATCTTGTCATCCTTCTTATTGCATTACTTCGTTTCTCCATGAACTTAATACAATAGATGCATGCTGGATAGCGGTCGATGTGTGGAGTAATAGTAGTAGATGCAGGCAGGAGTCGGTCTATAATCTTGGACGTGATGCCTATATAATGATCATTGCCTGGATATCGGCATAATTATTTGAGAGTTCTATCAATTGCCCAACAGTAATTTGTTTACCCACTGTATGCTATTTTTCTCGAGAGAAGCCACTAGTGAAATCTACGGCCCCCGGGTCTCTTCTTTATCATATTTGCCTTCGAGATCTATTTTTATTCGCTTTTAATTTTAAATCTATTAATCAAAAAACTGAAAAATACCTTTCTGCAATTTATTTTTATTTATTTTATCTCACGTTCCCACGAGATCTATTTATCCAATCTACTGCAATTTTATCTATCTTTTTAGCAGGGAGGGATTGACAACCCCTCTTTTACGTCGGGTTGCAAGTATTTGTTCTTTGTGTGCAGGTACCGTTTACGTAGTGTTGCATGGTTCTCCTACTGGTTCGATAACCTTTGTCTCATCACTGAGGTAAATACCTACCGTAGCTGTGCTGCATCATCCCTTCCTCTTTGGGGAAATACCGACATAGTTCAAGCCGCATCAAAAGGAATTTCTGGCGCCGTTGCCGGGGAGACATCATCAACATTTACCAGGTTCCTGATCACAAATCTCATCTCCTTGCTATTTACATTATTTTCCATTTGCCTCTCGTTTTCATCTCCCCCACTTCACAAAAATTTGCCATTTTATTCGCCTCTTTTTCGTTCGACGTTTTCTCGTCAGATCTGTTTTTCGTGTGCAATTTTGTTTGTCATTTTTGTCGCTATGGATAGTTCTCCCTGTATTGCGTGCACCCCCGAGAACGAGGTTCTTAACTTCAAACAATGGGGAGGGAAGAATTTAAAAGATGCTTGGTACAAGATTTGCAATGCTCATAAGAGATCTATTTGTAAGCAATCTACCGTTGTTCTTCTTCGCTGTTTTTATGTGGGCATCACCACTTGGTATAGATTCGTCATTGATACAATTACCGGTGGGAATTTCTTGATGTGTCCTTCTTTAGATGCTTTTAATGCTATGGGAAATCTAATTGGTTCACCACCTCTTATGATTAATGAAACAACCTTAACTCTCGAGCTTGTTATGGAAAGACTAGATGCTTTTGAAAAAAAATGCTTTCCGAAGAACACATTGAGAACTTGGATAAAAAGATGCATAATTTGGCTAGTAAAATTATGTCAAAAGCGGGAGAAGTTCTTAAGTTGTTAAAATAAAAGGGGACCATAATTCATGAAAGAATTGAAGAAAGCCCGTCTCGGATCGATAAATTGGAAGAAATCTTTAGTAATCTAAGCACGGCTTTTGCTTCCGCTAAAACTACTGAAAAAACTCCCGTATAAATTATCAAGATTACTCAAGTTACAAAGAACAAGGGTGCAACTTCTAGTAATAATGATAAAGGAGACCTTAAGAAGATTAGTATTCACCCCGATTTTATTGAAATAATAAGAGACCCTACCGGGAGGAATGAATTTGTCAATGTTCCTAAAGGTATTGTTGTTGAAAAATTATATGCTAAATCTTTGAAGAACTCTAAGTGCTTGATTGAACACTAGGAAAATAAAGATGACAATACTTGAATCTATGCATTATGCCTAGCTAGGGGCATAAAACGATAGTGCTTACTGGGAGGCAACCCAATGAATAAAATTTATTTTTGTCTTTTTCTTTCTATTCATGAGAGTTTGCACAATTATGCTACTGTTATGATTGTGTTTTTCATGTTTTAATTAGTGTTTGTGCCAAGCGAAGCCTTTGGGATCATGTTGGGTGATAGTTGATTTGATCTTGTTGGAAAACAGAAACTTTTGGGTCCAGTAAAACAATTTTCAAAAATCACTGGATTGACGAAAGCTTCTGAATTTTTTACAAAAGATTGATATAAAAATTTCCCACGCTGTCCTAATTTTTCAAAAAAAATTTGAGTTACAGAAGTATTCAAAGTTTTCAGATTGCTCCAGACTATTCTGTTTTTGACAGATTCTGTTTTCTTTGCGTTGTGTGCTTATTTTGATGAATCTATGGACTCTATCGGGGGGTATGAGCCATAGAAAAGTTGGAATACAGTAGATATAATGCAAGAATAAAATATGAATGGGTTTGCAATAGTACTTATAGTAGTAATTTGCTTTGTTATACTAACGGATCTCACGAAGGTTTTGTTGAGTTTTGTGTGATTGAAGTTTTCAAGTTTTGGGAGGGATCATGATGGATGAAGGAATAAGGAGTAATAAGAGCCTAAGCTTGGGGATTCCCCATGGCATCCCAAGCTATTATCTAAAAGAGAAGCAAGCAACTAAGCTTGGGGATGCCCGAGTGGCATCCCCTCTTTCTTCTAACAACCATCGGTATTTTACTTGGAACTATATTTTTATTCGTCACATACCATGAGTTTTGCTTGGAGCGTCTTGTATGTTATGAGTCTTTGATTTTTTTCTTTTTATTTTGTGCCATCTATCCTTGCTGGACACACCTATTTAAGAGAGCCAAAATTATGCTATGACTTGTTAGAATTGCTCTCTATGCTTCACTTAAATCTTTTTGAGCTATGGAATTGCTCTAGTGCTTCACTTATATCTTTTTGAGCATGGTGTGCTTTGCTATTTTTAAAGAAATGCTCTCATGCTTCACTTAGATTTATTTGAGAGTTAGTAATTTTTTTGAAGAAATTCTCTCATGCTTCACTTAAATTATTTTGAGAAAAGAAATTTTTATGCTCATGTTCTTCACTTAGATTTGTTTGAGCTATCAAAAGCAACATATGAAATTAGTCCCAAAGTGATAGATATTCAAGGGGGATATAATAAAAACTTTCATGAAGATTATTGGACAAAATTAACTTGCTTCTTTGTAATAGTTTTTGCGATATGATGATATAATATGTGAGTCATGTTGATGAGTAATTATGCTTTAGTAAGAATATTTGTGTTAAGGTTTGTGATTCCCTACGCAAGCACGAAAGTCAATACTTATGCAATGAAATTACATCCTACTTGTGGTGCATTATTCGGTTTTAGTTATGCTTAATGCTTGCTTATGAGATTTTTCGTTTCTTGGTTGGATGCTTCCCAATCTTTTGCTTGCACTAAGTATGATCACTACTTGTGCATCCAAATCCTTAAACCCAGTTTTGCCACATGAGTACACTATACCTACCTATATGTGGTATTTCCATGCCATTCTAAGCAAATTTTGATGTGCCATCTCTAATTTCAAAGTAAATTTCCTTTTTGTGTGCTCGTACCGCTCATGAAATGGTAGGGGGTGGCCGATAATTTTCCATGCTAGATGTGTTATTCTCAAGATGAGTGTTTATTCACTTGTCATTGCACGAGGGTACGACAATGGTATTAGGGATGCCCAGTCTTGAAATGAAAAAATGAATTTACTTTATGCTGTCAAATAATAAATTCCTTGGAAAGTGTTGGTATGGACGGCAACCGTGGATTCGGTTAGACGTGGAATGTGAAAGTATGGTGGAAAAAGGAATAAACTTTATTTTCTGTTTGGGAACCGCCTATGATATATTTAGCAAGGAAAGTATTGGGAACTACTCGATCATTTTCGTTTACAGGAAAGGCATGCCACCCAAAATGTTTTATCTCTATCTTTTTCGCTTTGAGCTCTGGCACCTCTACAAATCCCTACTTCCCTCTGCGAAGGGCCTTTCTATTTACTTTATGCAATTTTTATTTTTATTTGAGTCTCCGTCTTCTCTTATAAAGCACTAACTGAGGGGCACTATGATCGTACTTGATCATTGGGTATAGCTAATATGCGAGTGTGTTTCATGAATGGGCTAGGGATAACTTACTTTAGCGTTTATATTTTGAAAGACATGGTTGCTTGCTGATATGCTTGAGTATTGAAATCCTCATGTCAAAACTAGACTATTGCTTTGAATCATATAAAAGTCCAAATGTCCATGGTAAAAAGAAAAGAATATGTGATGAACATGTTAGGCAGCATTCCACATCAAAAATTCTGTTTTTATCATTTACCTACTCGAAGGCGAGCAGGAATTAAGCTTGGGGATGCTGATATGTCTCCAACGTATCTATAATTTTTCATTGTTCCATGCTGTTATATTATCATTCTTGGATGTTTTACAATCATTTTATAGCAACTTTATATCATTTTTGGGACTAACCTACTGACATAGTGCCCAGTGCAAGTTGCTGTTTTTTTGCATGTTTTTTACTTCGTAGAAAATCAATACCAAACGGAGTCCAAACGCAGCGAAACTTTTTGGAGATTTTTTCTGGACCAGAAGACACCTGTTGGGCCAAAGAAGTACCAGAGGGGAGCTCCGAGGGGAGCACAGCTCACCTGGGCGTGCTTGGGGGCCCAGGCGCGCCCTGGTGGGTTGTGCCCACCTCGGCCGCCTCTCGCACCGCCTCTTTGCTCAATAAATATCCCAATATTCCAGAAACCCTAGGGGAGTCGACGAAAAACAATTCCAGCAGCCGCAAGTTCCAGAAACCACAGATCCAATCTAGACACCATCTCGGAGGGGTTCATCATCCTCATTGGTGCCTCTTCGATGATGCGTGAGTAGTTCATTGTAGACCTACGGATCCGTAGTTAGTAGCTAGTTGGCTTCCTCTCTTTCTCTTTTGATTCTCAATACAATGGTCTCTTGGAGATCTATTTGATGTAACTCTTTTGGTGGTGTGTTTGTTGGGCTCCGATGAACTTTGATTTATGATCAGATCTATGTTTTTATCCATGAAAGTTATTTGAGTCTTTTGATCTCTTATATGCATGATTACTTATAGTCTTGTATTTCTTCTTCAAATCTTTGGTTTACTTAGGCCGACTAGATCAATTTTTCTTGTCATGGGAAGAGGTGCTTTGTGATGAGTTCGATCTTACGGTGCTCAATCCTAGTGACAGAAGGGGAAATGACATATATGTATCGTTGCTATTAAGGATAACAAGATGGGGTCTATTCCTACATGAATAGATCTTGTCTACATCATGTCATCATTCTTATTGCATTACTCCGTTTCTCCATTAACTTAATACACCAGATGCATGCTGGATAGCGGTCGATGTGTGGAGTAATAGTAGTAGTTGCAGGCAGGAGTCGGTCTACTAATCATGGACGTGATGCTATATAATGATCATTGGCTGGATATCATCATAATTATTTGAAGTTCTATCAATTGCCCAATAGTAATTTGTTTACCCACCGTATGCTATTTTTCTCCAGAGAAGCCACTAGTGAAATCTACGGCCCCCGGGTCTCTTCTTTATCATATTTGCCTTCGAGATCTATTTTTATTTGCTTTTATTCTCAGATCTATTAATCCAAAAAGTCAAAAATACCTTGCTGCAAGTTATTGTTATTTATTTTATCTCGCGTTCCCGCGAGATCTATTTATCCAATCTACTACAATTTTATCTATCTTTTTACCCGGGAGGGATTGACAACCCCTCTTTTACGTCGGGTTGCAATTATTTGTTCTTTGTGTGCAGGTACCGTTTACGTAGTGTTGCGTGGTTCTCCTACTGGTTTGATAACCTTGGTCTCATCACTGAGGGAAATACCTACCGTAGCTGTGCTGCATCATCCCTTCCTCTTTGGGGAAATACCGACGTAGTTCAAGCCACATCAATGGGTATGTCCCGTTTATTGTGTCCCTAAGAAAGGAGGTATTACCGTTGTTCCTAACGATAAAAATGAACTTATTCCACAAAGTATTGTCACTGGTTATAGGATTTGAATTTATTTTAAAAAATTAAATAAAGAAACTAGAAAAGATCATTACCCCTTGCCTTTTATTGATCACATGCTAGAAAAACTATCAAAGAACACACACTTTTGCTTCCTTGATGGATATTCTGGTTTTTCTCAAATACCTATTTCACAACCTGATCAAGAGAAAACCACCTTTACTTGTCCTTTTGGAACTTATGGTTATAGACGTATGCCTTTTGGTTTATGTAATGCACCTGCTAACTTTCAAAGATGTATGACTGCGATATGCTTTGACTTTTTGAAAAGATTGTTGAGGTTTTCATGGATGATTTTCCCGTTTACGGAACTTCTTTTGATGATTGCTTAAGCAACCTTGATCGAGTTTTGAAGAGATGTGAGAAAACTAATCTTGTCTTGAATTGGGAGAAGTTAATGAAGGTATTTTCTTGGGGCATAGAATTTCTAAACGAGGTATTGAGGTGGATAAAGCTAAAGTTGATGCAATTGAGAAAATGCCATGTCCCAGAGGTATGAAAGGTATTCGTAGTTTCCTCGGTCATGCTGGTTTCTATAGGAGATTTATTAAAGACTTCTCTAAAATTTCTACGCCTCTTACAAATCTTTTACAAAAGGATGTTCCTTTTGTTTTTCATGATGATTGTGTAGAAGCTTTTGAATCACTTAAGAAAGCCTTAATTTCTGCACCTATTGTTCAACCACCTGATTGGAACTTGCATTTTAAAATTATGTGTGATGCTAGTGATTATGCTGTTGGTGCTGTTCTAGGACAAAGAGTTGACAAGAAACTAAATGTTATTCATTATGCTAGTAAAACTCTAGACAGTGCCCAAAGAAATTATGCTACTACTGAAAAAGAATTTTTAGCAGTTATGTTTGCTTATGACAAATTTAGATCTTACATTGTTGATTCTAAAGTTACTGTTCACATCGATCATGCTGCTATTAAATACCTTATGGAAAAGAACGATGCTAAACCTAGACTCATTATATGGGTTCTCTTGGTACAAGAATTTGATTTACATATAATTTATAGGAAAGGAGCTGAGAACACCGTAGCTGACAACTTGTCTAGGTTATAGAATATCCTTGATGACCCACAACCAATTAATGATAGCTTTGCTGATGAACAATTAGCTGCAATAAATGTTTCTCATAATACTCCTTGGTATGCTGATTATGCTAATTATATTGTTGCTAAATATTTACCACCTAGTTTCACATACCAACAAAAGAAAAAATTCTTCTATGATTTAAGACATTACTTTTGGGATGACCCACATCTTTATAAAGAATAATTAGATGGTATTATTAGACGTTGTGTACCTGAGCATGAACAGGGACATCCTACGGAAATGTCATTCCGAAGCTTATGGAGGGCATCATGTGGGAGATAGAACTGCTCATAAGGTATTGCAGTCTAGTTTCTATTGGCCTACTCTCTTCAAGGATGCCCTTAAGTTTGTTTTATCTTGTGATGAATGTCACAGAATTCGTAATATTGGTAAGCATCAAGAAATGCCTATGAATTACTTACTTGCTGTTGAGCAATTTGTTGTTTGGGGTTTTGATTATATGGGACCTTTTCCTTCCTCTAATGGGTATACACATATTTTGGTTGCTGTTGGTAATGTCACTTAGTGGGTAGAAGCTATTCCAACTAGTAGTGATGATGACAACACCTCCATTAAAATGCTTAAAGAAGTTATCTTCCCGAGGTTTGGAGTCCCTAGATATT
Organism: Thinopyrum elongatum; assembly: GCA_011799875.1. NCBI lineage: Eukaryota > Viridiplantae > Streptophyta > Magnoliopsida > Poales > Poaceae > Thinopyrum > Thinopyrum elongatum. The sequence continues at coordinate 45,126,241 of CM022303.1, read as the reverse complement.
TAATGACTAATGGTGGTTCACACTTTATTCATGGTGCTTTCCGTAAAATGCTTGCCAAGTATGATGTTAACCATAGAATTGCATCACCCTATCATCCTCAATCTAGTGGTCAAGTTGAACTTAGCAATAGAGAAATAAAACTAATATTACAAAAAACTGTCAATAGGTCCTGAAAGAATTGGTCTAAGAAATTTGATGATGCACTTTGGGCTTATAGAACAGCTTATAAAAATCCTATGTGTATGTCTCCATATAAAAAGGTTTATGGAAAAGCTTGTCATTTGCCTCTAGAGTTAGAACATAAAGCATATTGGGCAATTAAAGAACTCAACTATGACTTCAAACTTGCCAGTGAAAAGAGGTTATTTGACATTAGCTCTTTAGATGAATGGAGAACCCAAGCTTATGAAAATGCTAAACTATTTAAAGAGAAAGTCAAAAGATGGCATGATAAAAGGATCCAAAAACAGGAATTCAAAGTTGGGGAACATGTTCTTCTATACAACTCTCGTTTCAGATTCTTTGCAGGAAAACTTCTCTCCAAATGGGAAGGACTGTATGTTATCGAAGAGGTTTATCACTCTGGAGCCATCAAAATAAATAATGCCGAAGGTACCAACCCGAAGGTGGTCAATGGTCAAAGAATTAAACATTATATCTCAGGTACGCCTATTAATGTTGAAAGCAATATTATCCAACCCATGACACCGGAGGAACACATAAAAGAAACCTTCCGGAACACTCCAGAATAATTAAAAAAGAGGAGGTACAGGATACGGTAAGTAACGGACTCCGAAAAATCTGCAAAAATATTTTCTGGCAGTTTTGGAATATATCAAAAATTAGGAAAATAAGAAACAATGAGGAAGGCAATCCTGGTGGGCACAAGACACCAGGGCGCGCCAGGCCCCCCTGGCGCGCCCAGGTGGGTTGTGCCCACCTCAGTTACCTTTCGTACTCCGTTTTCTCCTGTTTGCTTGTTTCCCAAGATAAGAAATCTTTATATACACCCCGAACGTACTGACCTCCGTATCGCAGAGAAATCTCCTGTTCTCCTTTCTTGCTATTTCCTGTCAGATCTGTCAGGCCAGGCACCATGTCTTCTCCCTCCTCCAACAACGTAGAAGAAGATGCTTGGTTGATGAATATGGAACTAAAGAGAGAAGGACCAAAAGAATCTCTGAAAAGGGACAAGAGCAAGGAAGTGTTGGAGATCAAGCTCTAGCAGTAGAGCAAACCTTGCTTGCTGATGAAGAAGAGGATATCCTTTAGCCTTACTATGAACATCTCACCCCTACTGAAGTTGAAGCTTTTAGGATCATCGAAATGATGGGTGTAGAAAATAAATATCTCACTCGTGAAAATATTCTGTTGCAAGAGCACATCATTGCCCTCCGGAGCATCATCCCTAGATTGGAGAAGCTATTGGAGATGGCTACTACCTCATCTACACCACCACATCCTTCTTCATCACCAAAGGGGACTTAAGTTAATGGTATGGGCACTCCCCTTGGCTTGTGCCAAGATTGGGGGAGGTGCCCCGGTATCGTATCACCACCACTATCTTTACTTTTATCTATTTTTACTTTGATTCCTAGTTATCTTTTGATCTAGTTGAATAAAAGTTTAGTTTGATTTTTTTCTTTTCGACTGTTTGCTTAGTGATCTATCTATATAATCGTGTGCGGGATATATAATAAAATTAGATCAAGCTTTGCTTTCTTTATTTTCATGTACAATTGAAAGAAAGGAAATAAATGAAAAGATCATATGCTAATCTTATGGTAAGTAATGACATCACATAAGAATTAATAAGGGAAGAGAATATTCACATGCAAATACACTATCTTGGGAATCTTTTATGATTGTGAGCCCCCATTAAATATTTTGTGTCAAAATAGTCGACGCTGGACAAGGAAGACAACGTAATGATTTATGTTTGTTCATATTCACATAGAAGTTATATTGTCATAGATCCTTTAACATGTGGTGCTTTCTCAATATCTTTTCTAGCCAAAAACTCTGCACTAAGTAGAGATACTACTTGTGCATCCAAAAACCATTAACCCAAATCTTATTTCGAGAGTCCACCATACGTACCTATGGATTGAGTAAGATCCTTCAAGTAAGTTGTCATCGGTGCAATAAGGCAATAAAATTGCTTCTAAATGTGTTGGATCATTTAGTGTAAGAGAAAATTGAGCGTTGTACGAACTTGTGATGGCAAAGAATAAAAGCGACGGACTGCATAATAAAGGTTGCTATCATAAGGGGCAATATAACGTGACGTTCTTTTGCATTACGCTGCGTTTGGATGTCTGTAATGAGGCCCTGAATTGGATTTTGTATTCCCAAATTTCCAATTCAGCTGTTTGGCATGCACACGGAAACAGCGGTCTGAAATAAAATGAATTCAGCGCCGAAATCGCTTACACACGCTGCACCCTCCCAAGTTTCCGAGCTCCGCACCTCCGATTTGGCTGGTGATACGTCTCCAACGTATCTATAATTTTTTGTTGTTCCATGCTATTATATTATCTGTTTTAATATGCTATTTTATATTATTTTTTGGACTAACCTATTAACCTAGAGCCCAGTGCCAGTTTTTGTTTTTTCCTTGTTTTTGAGTTTCGCAGAAAAGGAATACCAAACAGAGTCCAAACGGAATAAAACCTTTGCGATGATTTTTCTTGGACCAGAAGACACCCAGGAGACTTGGAGTGCAAGTCAGAAGAGCCACGAGGCGACCACAAGGGTGGAGGGCGCGCCCAGGGGGTAGGGCACGCCCCCCTACCTTGTGGGCCCCTCGGTGACCCCCGGACCTAGATCTTCCTCCTATATATTCACATATATTCCACAAACACCAGAGGCATCCACGAAAACACTTTTCCACTGCTGCAACCTTCTGTACCCATGAGATCCCATCTTGGGGCCTTTTCCGGCATCCTCCCAGAGGGGGATTCGATCACGGAGGGATTCTACATCAACCCTATTGCCCTTCCGATGAAGCGTGAGTAGTTTACCACAGACCTACTGGCCCATAGCTAGTAGCTAGATGGCTTCTTCTCTCTCTTTGATTCTCAATACCATGTTCTCCTCGATGTCCTTGGAGATCTATCTGATGTAATCTTCTTTTGCGGTGTGTTCGTCGAGATCCGATGAATTGTGGATTTATGATCAGCTTATCTATGAATATTATTTGAATCTTCTCTGAATTTTTATATGCATGATTTGGTATCTTTGTATTTCTCTTCGAATTATTGGTTTAGTTTGGCCAACTAGATTGGTTTTTCTTGCAATGGGAGAGGTGCATAGCTTTGGGTTCAAACTTGTGTGATTTCACCCAGTGACATAGTAGGGGTAGCGAGACACGTATTGCTTCATTGCCATCGAGGATAACAAGATGGGGTTTTCATCATATTGCTTGAGTTTATCTCGCTACATCATGTCATCTTACTTAATGCGTTACTCTGTTCTTCAAGAACTTAATACTCTAGATCCAGGCAGGAGTCGGTCGATGTGTGGAGTAATAGTAGTAGATGCAGGAAAGAGTCAGTCTACTTGATACAGACGTGATGCCTATATTGCATAATCATTGCCTTGGATATTGTCATAACTTTGCGATTTTCTATCAATTGCTCGACAGTAATTTGTTTACCCACCGTAATATTTGCCTTCAAAAGAGAAGCCTCTAGTGAAACCTATGGCCCCCAGGTCTATTTTCCTCATTATATTTTCATATCTATATATTAAAAAAAATACCTTGCTGCACTTTATTTACTTTCAAGTTTTAGTAATCTTTTACATCTATATCTATTAGATCTCACCTTTGCAAGTGACCGTGAAGGGATTGACGACCCCTTTATCGCGTTGGGTGCAAGTGTTTGATTGTTTGTGCAGGTATTAGGTGATTTGTGCGTTCTTCTCCTACTGGATTGATACCTTGGTTCTCTAACTGAGGGAAATACTTATCTCTACTTTGCTGCATCACCCTTTCCTCTTCAAGGGAAAACCCAACGCAAGCTCAAGAAGTAGCAGCTGGAAACGTCCATCCAGCAAAACATAACGATTCAATCTTTCTTTCTTCCTGGGCTCGACCAAGGACACAGCAGGCCCCTGCGCGACGTGAGAGGAGCGGCGCCCAGGGAAGGACCCCCGATAGCGGCACCCGGGGAAGCCCCCCGACAGCGGCCCCTAGTCCTCGCGCGGCCCTCCGGCACCTGAATCCCCGCCACCTCAGTTCATTCCCCTCCTCCAATGGATGCCTTATCTCCTTCTTCAGTTAAGATCTAGGTGTGGAGTTGAAGTGGCCATCCGTCAGGCCTCGCAAGATCCACCTGCGCACACTGGTAGGTGGTAACCTTCTGATCTCTCGCGGTTCCATCCCTTGTCTGTTTCTTCTTTGCTGCTAGTTACGAGTTGCCAAAATATTGCAGTATTGCTCACCTCCTTTCAATCCGGACATTTCTGTTGTCATCACTAGTTTACTAGTTCATCATTTGGCAGTCGAATGCACATTACGCAGCACATTCTGTCAACTTTAGGAACAGATTTCATGGTGCTTGCTCTCTTATGACACTGCAAGAAATTTGTCTGTTTCATATAATCATTCAGTCAGACGAAATTTAGTTTCCCTTCGCATATTGCTAAATGAGATTAGTAACAAGAGGATTGATTGTTAATTTTTGATGGGTGGATTGATTCTTAATTATGTGTGCAGTGTGGAACTTATGTCTCTGGTTTGGCTGATTGCTTTTCAGAAGAAGAGAGGGAGGCCAGCAGGAGCATACTGCCAGCAAGAGCCAGCGAGATAGATGATCATCGACAATCCTTCTTACTTGATAGCGGGAGCATCAAGGACGTTGATTATAGTCACATATTGTATAAATTTTGATTTGATGCATATAGAATAAGACCTCCAAACAAGATTTGGTATTGAAACCTCACTGGGATTCCATGGGCCAATTCCATGACATCCAAACAAGTGGAATCGTATTCATGTCCATTACAGGTTCCCCACTGAATTGGTATTGAAACCAATTCAATACGGAGTCCTCCAATACAGACATCCAAATGCAGCATTAAGGGATTAGGCATACAAAAAAATAAGTGCATGGCAACCTCTACTTCCTGATGTCTACTACACAACTTGTTCTTGTAGACTCGTGTTGGGCCACCAAGCGTAGAGTTTTGTAGGACAGTAGCAAATTTCCCTCAAGTGGATGACCTAAGGTTTATCAATCCGTGGGAGGTGTAGGATGAAGATGGTCTCTCTCGAACAACCCTGCAACCAAATAATAAAAAGTCTCTTGTGTCCCCAACACACCAAATACAATGGTAATTTTTATAGGTGCACTAGTTCGGCGAAGAGATGGTGATACAAGTGTAATATGGATAGTAGATATTGATTTTTTTTGTAAGAACAATAAAAAACAGCAAGGTAGCAATTGATAAAACAGAGCACAAACGGTATTGCAATGCTTGAAAATGAGGCCTAGGGTCCGTACTTTCGCTAGTGCAATCTCTCAATAATGCTAATATAATTGGATCACATAACCATCCCTCAACGTGCGATGAAGAATCACTCCAAAGTTCTTATCTAGCGGAGAATATAAGAAGAGATTGTTTGTAGGGTATGAAACCACCTCAAAGCTATTCTTTCCGTTCGATCTATTCAAGAGATCGTACTAAAATAACACAAAGCTATTATTTCCATTTGATCTATCCAAGAGTTCATACTAAAATAACACCATATGATACACATCAACCAACTCTAGTGTCACCTAGATACTCCAATGTCACCGCGAGTATCCGTGAGTTGATTATACGATATGCATCAAACAATTTCAGATTCATAATACTCAATCCAACACAAAGAACCTCAAAGAGTGCCCCAAGATTACTACCGGAGAAACAAAGACGAGAACGTGCATCAACCCCTATGCATAGATTACCCCAATGTCACCTCGGGAATCCGCGAGTTGAGTGCCAAAACACATATCAAGTGAATCAATATGATACCCCATTGTCACCACGGGTATTCATAGCAAGACATACATCAAGTGTTCTCGAATCCATAAAAGTATTCAATCCGATAAAACGAAATCTGAAAGGGAAAACTCAATTCACAACAAGATAGAGAGGGGAAAAAACCATACGATCCGACTATATTAACAAAGCCCGCGATACATCAAGATCGTGACATCTTAAGAACACGATAGAGAGAGAGATTAAACACATAGCTACTGATACAAACCCTCAGCCCCGAGGGTGGACTACTCCCTCCTCATCATGGTGGTCATCGGGATGATGAAGATGGCCACCTGTGATGATCTCCCCCTCCGGCGGAGTGCCGGAACGGGGTCTAGATTGGTTTTACGTGGCTACAGAGGCCTGCGACAGTGGAACTTCTGATCTAGGGTCTCCGCGAGGGTTTTTGGAATATTTGATGATTTATAGGGTGAAGAGGCGGTGCGGGAGGCCACCGAGGTGGGCACAACCCACTAGGGCACGCCTGGGCTCCCAGGAGCGCCCAGGTGGGTTGTGCCCCCCTCGGGGCACCCCTCAGTTACTTCTATGGCCCATCCTGGGTGTTCTGGTCCAGAAAAATTCTCCAAAAAGTTTCGCGGTGTTTGGGCACCATTTGGTATTGATTTTTTGCGATGCAACAAACAAGCAAAAAACAGCAACTGGCACTGGGCACTATGTCAATAGGTTTGTCCCAAAAAATGATATAAAGTTCCTATAAAATGATTGTAAAACATCCAAGAATGATAATATAACAGCATGAATACTTCATAAATTATCGATACGTTGGAGATGTATCAGTATCCCCAAGCTTAATTCCTACTCGTCCTCGAGTAGGTAAATGATAAAAGAAATAATTTATGAAGTGTGAATGCTAGCAAAGTGCATAAGTATGATCAATGATAATTTCAATCACTTTTCCTAGCATCATAACATCAATTCTTTCTCATAAAACTTATCATGATAAAGTAGCAACCAATTCACATGTTAAGTTTCAAACAATGAATTCTCTTGAAACTCAACAACCTATATTCTTAGTCACCAAACAATTACAATTCAACTTATTCAATGGAGTCTAAGTAAGAGCTCCACATACTCAATCATCATATAGTCTTCCATGATTGCTACTACTTAAAGCATATTCTTAGAACAAATGGCATCCATCGAACACAGAGAAAGATAGGGGCTTAATGCTTCGCCTCCCAACTCATTTATCATAGAGATAATTGTCAACAATAATAAATCATGATCAAATATATTTGACTGGTCATATGTTCCTAGATCTTTCCCCACCACATGATGCTTGCCAACTAAAGAATAACTGAGGTTGAAATGAGAATTCATACTATTGACTCTTTGCATAAAAGTAAATACTCAAAAGTAAAAGATAGGCCCTTCGCAGAGGGAAGCAGAGGTTGCCATGCGCTTTTTATTTGGATGCCCAAGCTCTTAATGCAAAGGAACGTCACGTTATATTGCCCCTTGTGATAGCAACCTTTACTATGCAGTCTGTCGCTTTTATTACTTTGCCATCACAAGTTCGTACAACGCTCAATTTTCCCTTACAATAAAAGATCAAACATATTAAAAGCAATTTTTATTGCTTTATGCACCGATGACAACTTACTTGAAGGATCTTATTCAATCCATAGGTAGGTATGGTGGACACTAATGGCAAGAAACTGGGTTTAAGGTTCTTTGGATGCACAAGTAGTATCTCTACTTAGTACGATTTTTTGGCTAGCAAAAGATCCTAGGCAAACACCACATGTTGGAGGATCCATGACAATATAACTTCTATGCAAATATACCCAACCATAACTCATTATGTTGTCTTCCTTGTCCAACTTCAACTAATTTGCTTAAGTTTGAAAATAATTAATGGGTATTCACAATCACAGAAGATTTCCAAGATAATATATTTGCATGTGAAAGTTCTCTTCCTTATACTAATCATTCATGAATTGCTTGTATGACCAATATTGTGATTGTCAAGCTTCAAAAGATTTCCCTTTCTAAACCCAAAGTGAAGCTACTACTAGGTATGATATGAACATATAATTTCAACTTCATCATATTCAATTCATTCAACAATTTACTCATAGGATATAAGTGAAGCACAATCGTAAATGACAAACTACTCCAAAAAGATATAAGTGAAGATCAAGTGAGTAGTTAAGTAAATGGGTAGCTATTTGAGGACTCTCTTTTATTTAAAAACTTTCAGATCTAAGTATTTTATTAAAACAGCAAGCAAAATAAAATGAAATGAAATTCTAAGAATAGCACACATCATGTGAAGAAGCAAAAACTTAGGCTCAACCGAGGCTAAACGATAATTGTTGATGAAGAAAGGTGGGATGCCTACCGGGGTATCCCCAAGCTTAGATGCTTGAGACTTCTTGGAATATTAACTTGGGATGTCTTGGGAATCCCCAATCTTGAGCTCTTGTGTCTTCTTCATTCTTCTCATAACACGGTTTCCCTAATTCTTAAAAACTTCATCCACACAAAACTCAACAATAACTCATAAGATACGTTAGTATAAATCAATGCAACACCATATCATTATCTACTGTAGAAAATCACTAAAATTATTATTTAACATTGCATACTAAATGACTCTGCATATTTAATACTCCTATCCTCAAATAGAATCATTAAACACGCAAACATATGCAAACAATGCAAACATAACAGCAATCTCCCAAAACAGGACAGTCTGTAAAGGATGAAGCTAGATCCAATCTTATTCAACTCAAAAAATTCTGAAAATTTACCACACTGTAGAAAATTTATCATAACTTATTTTGCAAAAAATTTCAACATTTTATCACATTCTGACTTTTCTAGAGAATTTTTCCAACAGCGATAAACTTTCTGTTTTGAAACAGCAACTCATATACTTGCAAAATAAGCATGGTAAAGGCTATCCTTGCCACTTTTATTGAAATAAAATATGCAAAATATTATTATAAGTAACAGAAAGCAAATCCAAACAAAATAAAATGACTCTCCAAGGAAAACACATGTCATGTGGCGAATGAAAATATAGCTCCAAGTGAGGTTACCGATAATGTTGATGACGAAAGAGGGGATGCCTTCCGGGGCATCCCCAAGCTTAGTTGCTTGGATCTTCCTTGAATATTACCTTGGGGTGCCTTGGGCATCCCCAAGCTTAGGGTCTTGCCACTCCTTATTCTCCTCATATCGATATCTCACACAAAACGTGAAAACTTCAATCGCACAAAACTTAATGGAACTTTGTGAGATAGGTTAGTATGATAAAGAGCAAATCATTCACTTGGGTACTGTCAAGACAAGATTCATAATTGTTATCACACAATGCCTACTGTAACTTATCATTTCCACAATTTATATTGAGAAATATAAGCCATAGAAACTAGTAAACAAGCAAACTATGCATTGAAAACAGAATCTCTCAAAAACAGAATAGTCTGTAGCAATCTGTACTCCAACCATACTTCTGCAACTCTAAAAATTCTGAAAAATTAGGACAACGTAGAGAATTCGTATATAAATCATCTGTAAAAATTTCATATCAAAATTACGTTCCAGTGAATTTTGGAAATTCCTAGACTTGGCGCAAAAGTTTCTGTTTTTGCACAGAATCAAGTCAACTATCATCCACACTATCCCAAAGGCTTTACTTGGCACTTTATTGAAATAAAAGCTATAAAACATGATTACTACAGTAACCTAATCATGTGAACACACAAAAACAGTAGGGAAAATTATTGGGTTGTCTCCCAACAAGCGCTTTTCTTTAATGCCTTTTAAGCTAGGCATGATGATTTCAATGATGCTCACATAAAAGTAAAGAATTGAAACATGAAAAAGAGCATCATGAATCACATGGCAAGAATATTTAAGCCTAACCCACTTCCTATGCATAGGGATTTTTTGAGCTAACAACTTATGGGACCAAGAATCAACTAGCATAGGAAGGCAAAACAAGTGCAACTTCAAAACTTTCAACATAAAGAGAGGAAACTTGATATTATTGAGATGTGTAAAAGCATATGTTCCTCTCTCATACTAATTTTCAGTAGCATCATGAATGAATTCAACAATATAACTATCACATAAATCACTCCTTTCATGATGCATAAGCATAGAAATTTTATTACTCTCCACATAAGCAAATTTCTTCTCATCAATAGTAGTGGGAGCAAACTCAACAAAATAACTATCATGTGATTGAAAATTAAAATCATGATGACAAGCTTCGTGGTTATCATTATTCAATATAGCATACATGTCATCACCATAATCATCATAGATAGGAGGCATGCTTTCATCATAATAAAATTTCTCATCAAATCTTGGGGGACTAAAAATATCATCTTCATCAAACATAGCATCCCCAAGATTATGGCTTTGCATATCATTAGCATCATGGATATTCAAAGAATTCATACTAACAACATTGCAATCATGCTCATCATTCAAAGATTTTATGTCAAACATTTTATTGAATTCTTCTTCTAGCAATTGAGCACAATTTTCCTTTCCGTCATTTTGAAGAAAGACATGATAAAGATGAATAATATGAGACCACCTCAATTCCATTTTTTGTAGTTTTCTTTTATGAACCAAACTAGTGATAAAACAAGAAACTTAAAGATTCGATTGCAAGATCTAAAGATATAGCTTCAAGCACTCACCTCCCCGGCAACGGTGCCAGAAAAGAGGTTGATGTCTACTACACAACTTGTTCTTGTAGACTCGTGTTGGTCCTCGAAGCGCAGAGTTTTGTAGGACAGTAGCAAATTTCCCTCAAGTGGATGACCTAAGGTTTATCAATCCGTGGGAGGCGTAGGATGAAGATGGTCTCTCTCGAACAACCCTGCAACCAAATAATAAAAAGTCTCTTGTGTCCCCAACACACCAAATACAATTGTAATTTGTATAGGTGCACTAGTTCGGCGAAGAGATGGTGATACAAGTGTAATATGGATAGTAGATATTGGTTTTTGTAGTAAGAACAATAAAAAATAGCAAGGTAGCAATAGATAAAATGGAGCACAAACGGTTTTGCAATGCTTGAAAAAGAGTCCTAGGGTCCGTACTTTCGCTAGTGCAATCTCTCAACAATGCTAATATAATTGGATCACATAACCATCCCTCAATGTGCGATGAAGAATCACTCCAAAGTTCTTATCTAGCGGAGAATATAAGAAGAAATTGTTTGTAGGGTATGAACCACCTCAAAGCTATTCTTTTCGTTCGATATATTCAAGAGTTTGTTCTAAAATAACACAAAGCTATTCTTTCCATTCAATCTATCCAAGAGTTCGCACTAAAACAACACCATATGATACACATCAACCAACTCTAATGTCACCTAGATACTCCAATGTCACCGCGAGTATCCGTGAGTTGATTGTACGATATGCATCAAACAATTTCAGATTCATAATACTCAATCCAACAGAAAGAACCTCAAAGAGTGCCCCAAGATTTCTACCGAAGAAACAAAGACGAGAACATGCATCAACCCCTATGCATAGATTACCCCAATGTCACCTCGGGAATCCATGAGTTGAGTGCCAAAACACATATCAAGTGAATCAATATGATACCCCATTGTCACCACGGGTATTCATAGCAAGACATACATCAAGTGTTCTCAAATCCATAAAAGTATTCAATCCGATAAAACGAAATCTCAAAGGGAAAACTCAATTCACAACAAGATAGAGAGGGGAAAACACCATATGAGCCGACTATATTAACAAAGCCCGCGATACATCAAGATCGTGACATAGCTACTGATACAAACCCTCAGCCCTGAGGGTGGACTACTCCCTCCTCATCATGGTGGCCGCCGGGATGATGAAGATGGCCACCGGTGATGATATCCCCCTCCGGCGGAGTGCCAGAACGGGGTCTAGATTGGTTTTATGTTGCTACAGAGGCTTGCGGTAGCGGAACTTCTGATCTAGGGTCTCCGCAAGGGTTTTTGGAATATTTGATGATTTATAGGGCGAAGAGGGGGTGCTGGAGGCCACCGAGGTGGGCACAACCCACCAGGGCGCGCCTGGGCCCGCAGGCATGCCCAGGTGGGTTGTGCCCCCCTCGAGGCACTCCTCTGGTACTTCTCTGGCCCATCCTGGGTGTTCTGGTCCATAAAAATTCTCCAAAAAGTTTCGCGGTGTTTGGACTCCGTTTGGTATTGATTTTCTGCGATGCAACAAACAAGCAAAAAACAGCAACTGGCACTTGGCACTATGTCAATATGTTAGTCCCAAAAAATCATATAAAGTTGCTATAAAATGATTGTAAAATATCCAAGAATGATAATATAACAGCATGAATACTTCATAAATTATAGATACGTTGGAGACGTATCACTTCCCACTGCGAAGGGCCTTTCTTTTACTTTTATGCAGAGTCAAAGTTTTCTTCCCTATTCCTTTTTATTTTTCTCCTTTGGCAAGCATCATGTGGTGAGGAAAGATCTAGGCACATATATCCAGTTGGATATGAGTAGGCATGAGTTATTATTGTTGACATCACCCTCGTGGTGAATGTGTTGGGTGGCGAAACTATAAGCCCCTATCTTTCTATGTGTCATGATGAAACTTTTTGTTCATGGGTACGTGCTACTTCTTGAGCTTGCATTGCTTTTCCCTTGAAGAGGAAAGGGTGATGCAGCAAAGTAGAGATAAGTATTTCCCTTAGTTTGAGAACCAAGGTATCAATCCAGTAGCAGACAACACACAAGTCACCTAATACCTGCACCAACAAACAACAACTTGCACCCAACGCGATAAAGGGGTTGTCAATCCCTTCACGGTTACTTGCATAAGTGAGATCTGATAGAGATAGATAAATAGTAAAGTAAATATTTTTGGTATTTTTGGTTTATAGATTGGAAAGTAAGAGATTGCAAAATAGTAGGTTGGAAACTTACATGATGGAAAATAGACCCGGGGGCCATAGGTTTCACTAGAGGCTTCTCTCAACATAGCAAATAATACGGTGGGTGAACAAATTACTGCCGAGCAATTGATAGAAAAGCGCAAAGTTATGACGATATCTAAGGCAATGATCATGAATATAGGCATCACGTCCGTGTCAAGTAGACCAAAACGATTCTGCATCTACTACTATTACTCCATACATCGACCGCTATCCAACATGCATCTAGAGTATTAAGTTCATAAAGAATGGAGTAACGCATTAATTAAGATGACATGATGTAGAGGAATAAACTCAAGCAATATGATATAAACTCCATCTTTTTATCCTCGATGGCAACAATACAATACGTGCCTTGCTGCCCCTGCTGTCACTAGGAAAGGACACAGCAAGGTTGAACCCAAAGATAAGCACTTCTCCCATTGCAAGAAAAACTAATCTAGTTGGCCAAACCAAACCGATAGTTCGAAGAGAATTACAAAGATATCAAATCATACATAAGAGAATTCAGAGAAGATTCAAATAAGATTCATAGATAAGCTGATCATAAATCCACAATTCATCGGATCTCGGCAAACACACCGCAAAAAAGTATTACATCGAATAGATCTCAAAGAACATCGAGGAGAACATGGTATTGAGAATCAAAGAGAGAGAAGAAGCCATCTCGCTACTAGCTATGGACCCGAAGGTCTGTGGTAAACTACTCACGCTTCATCGGAAGGGCAATAGAGTTGATGTAGAAGCCCTCCGTGATCGAATCCCCCTCCGGCAGGGTGCCGAAAAAGGTCCCTAGATGGGATCTCATAGGTACAGAAGGTTGCGGCGGTGGAAAAGTCTTTTCATGGATGCCTCTGTTGGTTTGGGGATATATGGGAATATATAGGGGAAAGAATTAGGTCAGGGGAGTCCCGAGGGGATCACAAGTGTGGGGGGCGCGCCCTACCCCCCTGGGCGCGGCCTCCGTCCTTGTGGCCGCCTCGTGGCTCTTCTGACTTCGTCTCCAAGTCTCCTGGTTGTCTTCTGGTCCAAGAAAAATCCTCGCGAAGGTTTCATTTCATTTGGACTCCGTTTGGTATTCCTTTTCTGCGAAACTCTAAAACAAGGAAAAAAACAGAAACTGGCACTGGGCCCTAGGTTAATAGGTTAGTCCCAAAAATAATATAAAATAGCATATTAATACATATAAAACATCCAAAATAGATAATATAATAGCATGGAACAATCAAAAATTATATATACGTTGGAGACGTATCAAGCATCCCCAAGCTTAATTCCTGCTCGTCCTCGAGTAGGTAAATGATAAAAACAGAATTTTTGATGTAGAATGCTACCTAATATATTTATCCATGTAATTTTCTTTATTGTGGCATGAATGTTTAGATCCATAAGATTCATAACAAAAGTTTAATATTGACATAAAAACAATAATACTTGAAGCATACTAACAAGGCAATTATGTCTTCTCAAAATAACATGGCTAAAGAAAGTTATCTCTACAAAATCATATAGTCTGGCTATGCTTCATCTTCATCACACAAAATATTCAAATCATGCACAACCCCGATGACAAGCCAAGCAATTGTTTTCATACTTTTGATGTTCTCAAACCTTTTCAACTTTCACGCAATACATGAGCATGAGCCATGGATATAGCACTATAGGTGGAATAGAATATGGTGGTTATGGAGAAGACAAAAAGAGGGAGATAGTCTCGCATCAACTTGGCGTATCGACGGGCTATGGAGATGCCCATCAATAGATATTAATGTGAGTGAGTAGGGATTGCCATGCAACGGATGCACTAGAGCTATAAGTTTATGAAAGCTCAAAAGAAAACTAAGTGGGTGTGCATCCAACTTGCTTGCTCACGAAGACCTAGGGCAATTTGAGGAAGCCCATCGTTGGAATATACAACCCAAGTTCTATAATGAAAAATTCCCACTAGCATATGAAAGCGATAACATAGGAGACTCTCTATCATGAAGATCATGGTGCAACTTTGAAGCACAAGTGTGGTAAAAGGATAGTAACATTGTCCCTTCTCTCTTTTCTCTCTTGTTTTTGTTTGGCTTCTTTTGGCCAACTCTCCTCTTTTTTTTTCTTTTTTTTATAACCTCACATGGGACAATGCTCTAATAATGAAGATCATCACACTTTTCTTTACTTACAACTCAAGAATTATAACTCGATACTTAGAACAAAATATGACTCTATATGAATGCCTCCGGCGGTGTATCGGGATGTGCAATGAATCAACAGTGACATGTATGAAAGAATTACGAAAGGTGGCTTTGCCACAAATACGATGTCAACTACATGATCATGCAAAGCAATATGACAATGATGGAACGTGTCATGATAAACGGAACGGCGGAAAGTTGCATGGCAATATATCTCGGAATGGCTATGGAAATGCCATAATAGGTAGGTATGGTGGCTGTTTTGAGGAAGGTATATGGTGGCTATTTTGAGGAAGGTAGTGGGTGTATGGTACCGGCGAAAGTTGCGCGGTACTAGAGAGGCTAGCAATGGTGGAAGGGTGAGAGTGCGTATAATCCATGGACTCAACATTAGTCATAAACAACTCACATACTTATTGCAAAAACCTATTAGTCATTGAAACAAAGTACTATGTGCATGCTCCTAGGGGGATAGATTGGTAGGAAAAGACCATCGCTCGTCCCCGACCGCCACTCATAAGGAAGAAAATCAATAAATAAATCATGCTCCAACTTCGTTACATAATGGTTCACCATACGTGCGTGCTACGGGAATCACAAACCTTAACACAAGTATTTCCACAATCCACAATTACTCACTAGCATGACTCTAATATTACCATCTCTACATCTCAAAACAATCATCAAGAATCAAACTTCTCATAGTATTCAATGCACTTATATGAATGTTTTTATTATACCCCTCTTGGATGTCTATCATATTAGGACTAAATTTATAACCAAAGCAAATCACCATGCTGTTTAAAGAGACTCTCAAAATAATATAAGTGAAGCAAGAGAGTTCAACAATTTCTATAAAATAAAGCCACCGCCGTGCTCTAAAAAGATATAAGTGAAGCACTAGAGCAAAATTGCCTAGCTCAAAAGATATAAGTGAAGCACATAAGGTATTCTAATAAATCATGATTCATGTGTGTCCCTCTCAAAAGGTGTGTACAGCAAGGATGATTGTGGAAAAATAAAAGGCAAAGACTCAAATCATACAAGACGCTCCAAGCAAAACACATATCATGTGGTGAATAAAAATCTAGCCTCAAGTAAAGTTACCGATAGACGAAGACGAAAGAGGGGATGCCTTCTGGCGCATCCCCAAGCTTAGGCTCTTGGTTGTCCTTGAATATTACCTTGGGGTGCCTTGGGCATCCCCAAGCTTTGGATCTTGCCACTCCTTATTCCATAGTCCATCAAATCCTTACCCAAAACATGAAAACTTCACAACACAAAACTCAACATAAAATCTCATAAGCTCCGTTAGTATAAGAAAATAAATCAGCACTTTTCATACTGTTGTGAACTCATTCTTTATTTATATTGGTGTAATTTCTACTGTACTCCAACTTTTCCATGGTTCATACCCCCCCGATACTAGCCATAGATTCATCAAAATAAGCAAACAACACATAGAAAACAGAATCTGTCAAAAACAGAACAGTCTGTAGTAATATGGAAACTTCGTATACTTCTGTAACTACAAAAATTCTGAAAAATTAGGACAACAGAGGAAATTTGTTTATCAATCTACTGTAAAAAATTCAGTAGTTTATCGTGCTCCAGTGAATTTTAGAAATTCTGGGACTCCAGTCAAAAGTTTCTGTTTTTCAGCAAAACCAAATCAACTATCACCGTTAGCCATCCCAAAGGTCTTACTTGGCCCAAACACTAATTAAAACACCAAAACACAATTACCACAGTAGCATAATTGTGGGAACACTAAAGAACACTAGCCAAAAAAACTCAAAATGGAAATAAAATTGGGTTGCCTCCCAACAAGCGCTATTGTTTAACGCCCTTAGCTAGGCGTAAGGCAATAGATCTAAGTGTAATCATCTTTGGTATGCAATCCATAAGTAGCTCTCATAATAGATACATATGGTAATTTATTTTTCTTTCTTGGAAAGTGTTCCATACCCTTCCTTAATGGAAGTTGAAATATAATGTTTCCTTCTTTCATTTCAATAATTGCACCAATCGTTCTTAGGAAAGGTCTATCAAGAATAATAGGACATGTAGGATTGCAATCTATATCAAGAACAATGAAATCTACGGGAACATAATTCCTATTTGCAACAATAAGAACATCATTAATCCTTCCCATAGGTTTCTTAATAGTGGAATCCGCAAGATGCAAATTTAAAGAACAATCATCAAATTCACGGAAACCTAACACATCACATAAAGTTTTTGGAATCGTGGAAACGCTAGCACCCAAATCACAGAAAGCATGGCACTCATAATCTTTAATCTTCATCTTAATAGTAGGTTCCCAATCATCATAAAGTTTTCTAGGGATAGAAACTTCCAATTCAAGCTTTTCTTCAAAAGATTGCATCATAGCATCAACGATATGTTTAGTAAGAGCTTTGTTTTGATTATAAGCACGAGGAGAATTCAACACAGATTGTAACAAGGAAATGCAATCTATTAAAGAAAAATTATCATAATTAAATTCGTTGAAATCCAAAAGAGTGGGTTCATCGCTATTTAAAGTTTTGACCTCTCCAATCCCACTTCTATCAATTTTTGCATGAAGATCTAAAAACTCCAAATCATTGGAACACCTTCTAACTAAAGTTGACTCATCTCCAGTCCCATCTTTATCAAGATTTATATTGGAAAAAAAGATTCAATAGGAGTCACATCAATCACTTTAAGTTCTTCATCATTAATTTCACGAAAACTATAAGAATGTGTTTTTTCATACCAATCTCGCTTAGCTCGCATCTTAACGCTTCTTTCTTTGCACTCATCAATGGAAATTATCATAGCTTTGAGAGACTCATTGATATCATGCTTGGGTGGAAAAGATCTAAGTTTTAAATAATCAACATCAAGAGAAATTCTATCCATGTTCCTAGCCAAATCATCAATCTTAAGCACTTTTTCTTCAATCAAAGCATTAAAATTCTTTTGCGAACTCATAAATTCTCTAATAGTACTCTCAAGATTAGTAGGTATTTTATTATAATTTCCATAGGAATTGTTGTAGGAATTATCATAATTATTAGAGGAATTACTAGGGAACGGCCTAGGGTTGAAATTACCTCTATACGCGTTGTTACCAAAATTGTTCCTACCAACAAAATTCACATCCAAAGATTCATTATTATTCTCAATCAAGGTAGACAAAGTAATATCATTAGGATCAGTAGGGCACTCTTGCTAGCAAATAATTTCATAAGTTCATCCATCTTTCCACTCAAAACATTAATCTCTTCGATCGCATGCACTTTTTTACTAGTGGAAGATCTTTCTGTGTGCCATTGAGAATAATTAACCAAAATATTATCTAGGAGTTTAGTAGCTTCTCCTCAAGTAATTTCCATAAAAGTACCACCCACGGCCGAATCTAAAAGATTTCTAGAACCAAAATTCAATCCGCCATAAATTTTTTGTATAATCATCCAAAGATTTAAACCATGAGTAGGGCAATTTCGTATCATCAATTTCATCCTCTCCCAAGACTGTGCAACATGTTCATGATCAAGTTGCTTAAAATTCATTATATCGTTCCTAAGGAAGATGATCTTAGCGGGAGGAAAATACTTGGAGATAAAAGCATCTTTACACTTATTCCATGAATCAATACTATTTTTAGGCAAAGATGAAAACCAAGTTTTAGCACGATCTCGTAGAGAGAACGGAAATAGCTTAAATTTAACAATATCATTATCCACATATATTTTTTCTTTTGCATATCACATAACTCAATGAAACTATTAAGATGGGATGCGGCATCTTCACTAGGAAGGCCGGAAAATTGATCTTTCATAACAAGATTCAGCAAAGCGGCATTAGTTTCAAAAGATGCTGCACTGGTGGCGGGAGCAATCGGAGTACTAATAGAATTATTGTTATTGGTGTTGGAAAAGTCATACAATTTGGTATTCTCTTGAGCCATCGTGATAAAGCAAGCAATCCAACACACGAGCACAGAAAAAGCAAACGAAAAGACGAACGGAAGAGGGGCGAAGAAAAGGAAAATCTTTTCTAAGATCGTTTTAGAAGTGGGGGAGAGGAAAACGAGAGGCGATTGGCGAATAATGTAATGCAAGAGATGAGAGTTTATGATGGGTACTTGGTATGTCTTGACTTGGCATAGATCTCCCCGGCAACGGCGCCAGAAATTCTTCCTGCTACTTCTTGAGCTTGCGTTGGTTTTTCCCTTGAAGAGGAAAGAGTGATGCAGCAAAGTAGAGATAAGTATTTCCCTCAGTTTGAGAACCAAGGTATCAATCCAGTAGGAGACAACACACAAGTCACCTAATACCTGCACAAACAATCAACAACTTGCACCCAGCGCGATAAAGGTGTTGTCAATCCCTTCACGGTTACTTGCAAAAGTGAGATCTGATAGAGATAGATAAATAGTAAAGTAAATATTTTTGGTATTTTTGGTTATAGATTGGTAAGTAAAAGATTGCAAAATAGTAGATTGGAAACTTATATGATGGAAAATAGACCCGGGGGCCATAGTTTTCACTAGAGGCTTCTCTCAAGATAGCAAATAATACGGTGGGTGAACAAATTACTGCTGAGCAATTGATAGAAAAGCGCAAAGTTACGACGATATCTAAGGCAATGATCATGAATATAGGCATCACGTCCGTGTCAAGTAGACCGAAACAATTCTGCGTCGACTACTATTACTCCACACATCGACCGCTATCCAGCATGCATCTAGAGTATTAAGTTCATAAAGAATGGAGTAACGCATTAAGTAAGATGACATGATGTAGAGGAATAAACTCAAGCAATATGATATAAAATCCATCTTTTTATCCTCGATGGCAACAATACAATACGTGCCTTGCTGCCCCTGCTGTCACAGGGAAGGGAAACCGCGAGATTGAACCCAAAGCTAAGCACTTCTCCCATTGCAAGAAAAACCAATCTAGTTGGCCAAACCAAACCGATAGTTCGAAGAGAATTACAAAGATATCAAATCATGCATAAGAGAATTCAGAGAAGATTCAAATAAGATTCATAGATAAGCTGATCATAAATCCATAATTCATCGGATCTCGGCAAACACACCGCAAAAAAGTATTACATCGAATAGATCTCCAAGAACATCGAGGAGAACATGGTATTGAGAATTAAAGATAGAGAAGAAGCCATCTACCTACTAGCTATGGACCCGTAGGTCTGTGGTAAACTACTCATGCTTCATCAGAAGGGCAATAGAGTTGATGTAGAAGCCCTCCATGATCGAATCCCCCTCCGGCAGGGTGCCGAAAAAGGTCCCTAGATGGGATCTCACGGTTACAGATGGTTGCGGCGGTGGAAAAGTCTTTTCGTGGATGCCTCTGTTGGTTTGGGGATATATGGGAATATATAGGCGAAAGAATTAGATCAGGGGAGTCCCGAGGGGCCCACAAGGGTGGGGGGCGCGTCCTACCGCCCTGGGCGCGCCCTCCGTCCTTGTGGCCGCCTCGTGGCTCTTCTGACTTCATCTCCATGTCTCTTGGTTGTCTTCTAGTCCAAGAAAAATCCTCGTGATGGTTTCATTCCGTTTGGACTCTGTTTGGTATTCCTTTTCTGCGAAACTCCAAAACAAGGAAAAAAACAGAAACTTGCACTGGGCCCTAGGATAATAGGTTAGTCCCAAAAATAATATAAAATAGCATATGAATGCATATAAAACATCCAAAACAGCTAATATAATAGCATGGAACAATAAAAAATTATAGATACGTTGGAGACGTATCAGTACGCTATGAGTGTTAGCAATCATAGAAGACTATATGATGGTTGACTATGTGGACTTTCCTAAAGGCTCCGACACGTGACCCTTCCTGAAAATATGATGAATTGTAGTTGCAAAGTTAACTGAGAATATAGTTTGTTGGTTTTCAATAAGGTTAATGCTTTATACTTCAATGTTGTGATGAATTGTTACTTGTTCATGAGAAGTTATATGATAAAATTTTATGATAAAAACTTTATGTTTAAATTCCTTACTGTTATAATAATATGCATGATGGTTCCATGTCCGTATTTTGTTTTTATCGACACCACTCTCTCTAAGCATGTGGACATGTTTTTCGATTTCGGTTTTCGCTTGAGGACAAGCGAGGTCTAAGCTTGGGGGAGTTGATACGTCCATTTTGCATCATGTTTTGCTTACTGTTATTTATAATATTTTTATGCATAATAATGCTTTTGGGAGTAATTATAATGCCTTTTCTCTCATAATATGCAAGGTTTACACAAAGAGGGAGAATACCGGTAGCTGAAATTCTGGACCTGAAAAAGCACGTCAGAGCTACCTATTCTGCACAACTCCAAATAAGCTGAAACTTCACGGAGATTTTTTATGAAATATTTAAGAATTATTGGAGCAAATAACTACTAGAGGGGGCCCACCAGGTGGGCACAACCCACCTGGGCGTGCCAGGGAGCCCAGGCGCGCCCTGGTGGGTTGTACCCTCCTCGGCCCACCTCTGGTGTCCATCTTCTGGTATATAAGTCATTTTGACCTAGAAAAAATCAGGAGAGGACTTTCGGGACGAAGCACCGCTGTCTCGAGGCGGAACTTGGGCAGGAGGACTTTTGCCCTCCGGCGGAGCGATTCCGCCGGGGGAACTTCCCTCCTGGAGGGGGAAATCATCGTCATCATCATCACAAACAACTCTCCCATCTTGGGGAGGGCAATCTCCATCAACTTCTTCAACAGCACCATCTCCTCTCAAATCCTAGGTCATCTCTTGTGGTCAATCTTTGTGCCGGAACCTTAGATTGGTGCTTGTGGGTGACTAGTAGTGCACCATCTTGTAGTTGATTACTATATGGTTTATTTGGTGGAAGATTATATGTTCAGATCCATTATGCTATTTAATACCCCTCTGATCTTGAAGTTGATTATCATTTGTGAGTAGTTACTTTTGTTCTTGAGGTCACGGGAGAAATCTTGTTGCAAGTAATCATGTGAACTTGATATGTGTTCGATATTTTGATGATATGTGTGTTGTGATTCCCTTAGTGGTGTCATGTGAACGTCGACTACATGGCACTTCATCTTATTAGGGCCTAAGGGAATGCATTGTGGAGTAGTTATTAGATGATGGGTTGCGAGAGTGACAGAAACTTAAACCCTAGTTTATGAGCTACTTCGTAAGGGACTGATTTGGATCCGAAAGTTTAATGCTATGGTTCGATTTTATCTTAATACTTTTCTCGTAGTTGCGGATGATTACTAGGGGGTTAATCATAAGTAGGAGGTTTGTTCATGTAATAATAGCACCTAAGGACCGGTCCACCCACATATCAAATTATCAAAGTACCGAACACGAATCGAATCAACATGATGAAAGTGACTAGATGAAATTCCCGTGCACCCTCGAGAACGCTTTGCTTATTATAAGAGACCGTTTTGGCCTGTCCTTTGCCTCAAAAGGATTGGGCTACCTTGCTGCACTTTTGTTACCATTATCATTACTTGCTCGTTATAAATTATCTTGCTATCAAACTACTCGTTACTTATAATTTCAGTGCTTGCAGAGAATACCTTGCTAAAACCACTGTTCATTTCCTTCTGCTCCTCATTGGGTTCGACACTCTTACTTATAGAAAGGACTACGACTGATCCCCTATACTTGTGGGTCATCAAGACACCTCACACTTATATAGGCTTAGCCGCATGGAGAAACGTGGGCTCGACCCACATCCGAGTCCATGACAGCCCACGAGCCGACGTCTCAGATCGTGACCCAGCTGTCAGAAAACTCTCCATTACTGACTGGCAAAAATAAGCGCGTAGGTGTGAGCTCGGCTCGGCTCATTCCCGCAATCCGCGTCGTGACAAGGCGTGGCATGGCGGGCGGCGAAGGATGACTGCGCCAGGGCCTCTTCTCTACTCAAACTCCAATAGTATGTGGAAGAGAAACCCTTATAAGGAGGTCCAACTCCTCTCAAACTTCCGGGGTGGGACTAAACTTCCCACTACACCTAATGCCACTAAACCCACATGGGCCCTTAGAGATTTTCAAAAATTGTTACATGGGCCCTAGGCCCATCCCAATATTTCAACATTTTGTATGGTAATTTGAGTTGCCAAGTGCACAACAATGAGCATGCCACCAAAGTCCATGCCAAAGACATGGCTTTTGATGGTCACAATTTGCATGGCTGTTCCATTACAAGGGCAAGTCCTTGACCATGAGTGACTACTAAAATGCCAAAATTAAACAAATTCTGGATTTTGTTGACGACAATGATGTGTTTGGATAGGCTATCATATTGTATATATTGTAATATATGCAAAGCCTAAGCGGAATGTTGCTAACCATGAAAAGTGGAGTCGTTCCAAACATAGGCTATCATATATAGAGAAAACTTATTGAACGGAAAATGTAGTAATAGATTTGGAATTGGTGAAGCATGTGTACGACCCCATTAGAGCCGCATCCGCATGTATATATTAAGAACAGTATACCCGCACCTAAACCGAGCTCTCTCAGCGATTTGCGTTTTCGGCCGTCCGTTTTCGTGATTTAGATGTTTCTGACAGTTAGATCAGGTCTCGATGCAATATGTCTTGCACTATGTAAAATCTGGCCCAGCCGTCCTGTGGGCTGCTACTCCAGAGGCCGAAACCAAGCCCCTCTGGTAAACTGGGCCGGTTATTGCAGCCCATTAAGCTAACATGGCTATCTCGCTCGACAGGGGAGGTGGATAGGTGCTCGTGCGCTCATTGCGCTCGCTGGAAAGAGAGGTGGATCGGTCGCGGGGGAATCCATCCACGGCCGATGCGGCCGACGCGCGTGATGCGCTCGAGCAGGATCCAGACGAAGGGCGCGAGCCACGCCCGGCGACGCGGGCTATCCCTCCAGGTGACGGCGTGATGAGCATGCGATTCGATCGGGATCCAAGTGAAGTGCACGGCGCTGCCAGCCACGACCACCACGACTCACTCGAGCGGGATTCCGGTGCGGGAGGGGATCGACGCAAGGCGAGGCAACCTGCCCGGATCGAGCCGATGCGACGCGCGTGAGGATGCGGCGCGGGAAACCCTAGGTGCCGCCGCCATGCCCTCGCACTCAGGGTGGACACGGTCCGGGCCGGTCCGGTCCCTGACCGAGCCGCCGTTTGGACCGGCCGCCGGCGGACCGGACTAGACCGGACCGAGCAGCTCGGCGGTCCCCTTTTCCTGGACCGGACCGGCAGAGGTAAAGCTCGGGCCGGACCTAGAGGACCGCCCACGGCGGCGGCGGCGGCGGCGAGGTGGTGACCACGGCAGCGGCGCCAGACCACTCCGGCGAGCTCCTGGACACGGTGAAGACAACTGCATGGTCAAGATCGGCGACGGTTCACACATGACAGCGACGAGACGCGGTGGCGCCGGCCAGGGCTCATCTGTTAGCCGCTCATGTTTGTTCCTGCAGATTTTCCGTTACATGCAAGTATTTTAGCGCGTGCATGAGGCCACGATTTTGTGTGTGCTGGCCTTGCCGTGATTAGCGGATCAATTTTGACCAATGAAAAAAATAGCGCGCTAAAAAAAATAGCGAGGCCCTTCTCCAAATGCTACACAAGTTATAGCGCGCTAATAGCATGCTATATTTCAAAATAGCGTTTGCAAAAGAAAGACAAAGTATATATCAATGCCTACAATCTTCAGTTCAGTACACATCTCTTTAGAAGAGAGTAATATTCAGAATTCATATATCAGTAAATATTCAGAATTGAACCACCAACGACAGCTTTACTAATATCTCTTTAGTAGAGAGTAAACACCAACAAACTAATTTCATCTCGAAGGATAGTTTTGCAGCAGCAACAAGCATTAACACAAGCTACTCTTGTTACTATGGTGCAGTTCAGTACTATAGTTCAGTACCATATGCCTACAATCAGACACAAGCTTCAGTACAGTCATAGTATAATTACAAAGAGGATTAAGAATCAAACTTGTTACTCATGGGTTTGTGGGACAGAGCGTTCAGTAAAGAGTATAACACAAGCTACACTTATAAACACAAGCTTCAGTTCAGTGCAGAGTACAACACTAGCTACACTTTTCAAAGAGAAGAAAGAATCAAACTATGATGTACTCCCTGCATGTTTCCCATATCTGTATTGGTAGTTTGTTACAAGTCAGACCAAACTTGTGGCCTGATAACTCTGCTACACACAAATATACACAGTTAATTTGTCAAAATCATAAACCATATTCAGGAAATCAACATCTTTTTATGTATATATACAGGGGTTCTCCTTCTGAATCCTAATTTCCTTTGTTCGTGCTCTTGCCGGCGTTCCTATGGTGGTGCTCTTACCAGCGGCATAGCGGGAGACGGGGAGAGTAGGGAGATGGCACGAGGGAGAAAGTGGGTATGCGATGGTGTGGAAGCGAGATTACCTGGTGGCTGACTTGCCGGCGGTGCGGGTGACATCGCCCCTGCTGGTGGTAGGATGAAGTCAAGCTGGAGGACGAAGCCGCCGCCGCGAGACAATGCCGCCGCTGCCGCGAGATGATGTTGCCGCCGCCGCTGATGACTACATGCTGTCGCCGCCGCCGCCGCTCATCTCGGCTGGGAACTGGAAAGGGGATGAGAAGTGAGAACTAGGGTTGGCCGGTTAGTGGCCGAGGGTTGGTTTTGGCCCGCTGGGCCTGCTGGGCTGTGGTTATGTCAGCTTTGCATGGTCTGCACGTTAAAACGTTGCTCGTTACAACGTTATAGCGTGGCTTAGCATGCTAATTACGCGATTAGCGCCGTAGCGGCTGAAATTGCCATAACGTAACGCCTGCCTTCCTAATATGCTATAACGGCGCTATAACGGCGAAATAGCGCGCTATTTTTTTCGTTGATTTTGACGTGAAGATAGTCCTGGGATGACGCCTTAATTAACGGATCGAACCTCGTTTCTCATGCTGTTTATGTTATCTGTTCAACGGAGTAAAAGGAAAGGAAAACCACCGACGATTTTCTGTGTGCGGGCCTTGCCGTTTCTGCCATCCCAGCGTGCCTCGCCCGCTACCCTGCAACGTCGCTAGGATCGTTTTAGTATCGTGCCATCTTACGATCTGATTAAAGCGACGGGCTACGCTAACAAACGAAGACCAAGTCGCAGCCATAATTTCACTAACTGAAGAAAATTCAAACTGACGAAATTGAACTTTTAACAGTACAATTACTCTGACGAAACTGAATGTTTCTGAAACTTTGACAACAACTTTTAACTGACACCACGGTTATCGCAGCGACGACATATGGCGTGCGTGCGTGTGCGCCGCCGCTCGCCATGCATGAGTGTGCAGCTGCTGACTACGTGCTGGGTCATCCATCCGATCACCTCGCCGCCATGGACGTGGAGCCACTCGCTGAGCGGGCTGTTCTCGGCGAACTAGAACACCATGTATTTGTAGCCGCCGTGCATGCTATGATGCAGAGATCCAACAGGCGAACGAGGCTCGACTGGTTGCCGCGACCCAGGATGCTCACCTCGACGCAGCGCCCACGTCGCCGGCGCCAGTTCTCGGTCCGACCAATTGGCTCGGTTAAAATGCAGACCGGACCGAGGTGCTGACGGGCCTACTTTTACAATCCGGACCGACCAAGTTTGCTAGCGAGCCCGGACCGATCGGTCCGGTCCTGTGCGGGCCACGAGCGGGCCAAAAAGCCCGCTCGCTGCGTCCACCCTGACCTCGCACTACTGGAATCGACATATACGCCGAGTGCCACGGACACTCGGCAAAGGGTCCAAACCCACCGGCAAAGCCTTTGCCGATTGCTGTACTCGGCAAAGGCCACCCGACATACACCTCTCCAGCAAATAGGAATTTGTCGAGAGCCAGGACACGGGCACTCGGCAAAGACTTTGCCGAGAGCCAAACAGTACAACTCGGCAAAATAAAGTGACTTTCACGTCGGCTGGTTCCGTCAGCTGTTTGCCGAGAGTGGCTCTTGGCAAAGATGCCACAACCAACAGCTGGCGCATGCCACTTTGTCGAGAGTGGCTCTCGGCAAAGCCGCCACAGCTAACTGCCAGCGTGCCGCTTTGCCGAGAGCTGCTCTCGGCAAAGTTCCGTTCCCAGACAACTTTTTACTGCTTTCCCCCTGATCCTTGCCGCAAAAATTTATATACAATACACAAACAAGCATTTCAAGTCTCAATTTCTAACAACAAACCCACATAACCATTACATAAAATAATTCACACGAACTTCTTTTGAGATCACAAGGTAGCTCTTTAGTACAAATGTCTACTAACTAAATAATAAAGTGGTCAATGTATTTCTATGTGCGACCACAAGATAAAAGCAACACCATAATTATCACAAACTGAAGAAGAATTATCAAGTTCTTCCATCCACTAAACCCGATAAGCCGTTTCTGGCTAGCACATCCAGTCAACCCATCCACTGAACCAACTAATTCAGATTTTCTCTTCTGCTTAAGCACATACTGATTGTAATGATACTTCGCCTTCTCTCTGCTATTGAACGAGTCGTGGGAGCTGTCTTCATAGTAAATCACTTGTTCATTGCATTCAGACCATGAATCATAGACTCCTGGACATCTACCTCTGTACACCGCATACCACTTCATCTACAAAGATAGAGAAAAAAAGGTAGAGAAATAATGCAAGGTTAAAAATAGCACATCATACATAATCCACGTTAGGGTTCATCACTCATACAATCAAAAGCATCGCAAGTGGCAATCTAAGAAGTCCATATCAGCACCTACATGACTACATCACTAAATCAACGCCAAACTATCTGGGTGGACTACTCAGAGGTGTAGTCCGTGAAACCGGTTGATCGTGGAGTCTCAGCACGTCGGGGCATCCCCCACGGTGGAGGACCGAGCGTCGTAGGGAATGTACGTCGGTGGACTCAATGGCATCGAGTCCTCACACTCCTTACGTGGTGGGCCCTTCTTCTCCTTGGCTGGGGGATTCTTCTTGGCCAGATCCTCAAAATACTTTATTAGGAGCAGCTGCGGGTGCTTCTCAATGAGCGCCGCCAAACCGCCCTCGGCGAGCTTCTCCTTGACTGCGGAGTCGACCCTAATGGAAGATGCGTCGTCGGAGGAAGCCATAGCCACGAAATCGATTGGTGCTAACACCTTTCATCACACAATGAAAAATAGCATAAGAATCAAACATCAAAGATTACTTCTAAGCAAATTAATCATGATGGACACTATCTCATGGATATTTCGACTTTCGGTGATGGTCGAGCTGGGCGAGTCCATCGTGCGTGAAAAATGTATATCACAGGACGAACTCGCACAGATCAACCGCCATCGGCAAAAGACGATTTTCTTTCTCCAAGAACAAGTCACATCTCTCTCACGTATATATGGTGGAACTCTCTCTCTGGTGGTGGTATATATGGTGGTCACTATCTCACGGATATTTCGACTTTCGGTGATGGTCAAGCTGGGCGAGTCCATCGTGCGTGACAACTGTATATCACAAGAAGAACTCGCCCAGATTGACCGCCATCGGCAAAAGACGATTTTCTTTCTCCAAGAACAACTCTCATCTCTCTCACGTATATACGGTGGAACTCTCTCTGGTGGTGTTATATATGGTGGACACTATCTCACGGATATTTCGACTTTCCGTGATGGTCAAACTGGGCGAGTCCATCGTGCGTGACAAATGTATATCACAAGAAGAACTCGCCCAGATTGACCGCCATCGTTGAAAGTCCATTTTCTTCCTCCATATAGCATCCATACAAACAACAAGAACTATTAGATGCATCAACAATTAATTATCTATACAAAAAATTAACAATTATCTACATTCATCCATCCTTCTTTGCATCCATCTATGCATTCATGCATACATACATACATCCATCTATATATTGATACATAACAAAAACTACAAAAAATAGTTCATGCATCAATTCATGCATCAATCCATGCAGTAATACATGCATATATACATTTATACATCCATGCATCCATCAATCCTTGCATCCATATAAAAATCCATGCATCCATACATACACTCATACAAGATCGGGGAGGGGGGATGAAGCTCACCGAGAGGGGGAGGTGGTGCCGACGGAGTTGCGGGGTCGCCGGCGGGCTTGGGAGGGGGGCGCCGGTTGGGCGGGGGGCGCCGGTGGGGAGGGCGCTGGTGGGGTCGGGGGGGGGGCAGTTGGGAGGGCGCCGGCCGGGGCAGGGGGGCGCCGGTGGGGTGTGGCGGGGGGGGCGCCGGTGAGAAAGAGAGAGAACTGAGAGAGAGAAGAGACCGCACGGAGGGTCAAGTGTTCGCCGACCTTTACCGAGCGTCTGTCGGTGCGGCGCTCGATAAAGGTACGAGACCTAGATATAGGTTTTACACCTTTTCTGAGAGAAACGCTCGGCAAAGGATAAAGCTCACACGGAAATGGCAAACATACCGAGAGCAGCACTCGGAAATGACACTCCTCCCTGGTAGGCATGCCACAAGGACATCACAAATGATTCCCCATGCCGCTACCGGCATGATTTCATGTGCCACCTTGCTGATCTGCAATTCCCGGCGATGAAACCCTAGCAGAGCAATAAATTTCTCGAATATTACGCGCGTCCCCGAAAAATGCGAGGCCGTGGCACGTGCCATGTGGTTGCCCCCTCTTAGAGCACGAGAAGTTTCGAGGCCAACGGAGCAACAGAACCAGCACTTCCTGCACAAACCGGACATGTTCCCTCTCGATACCCAGATACTAGCTCGGAGACGGTGCGGTTTACAAGCGGCCTCAGGGGAGGCTTACTCAAAATGCGTCCAAACTTTTACCACACCCTACAGCGGCCCTGTGATGACACCGTGCTAGATCCCGAGCAATCCTACCATCATACGATTTTCCGAGGATTTCAACGGTTGCATCAGGAATGACACCGAGGTACTTTTGGTAACCCGGTGCCAGGGCATGCCCCACCCTTGTCTGTGCAAGGCGTAGGCATGCCACAAGGACATCACAAATGATTCCCCATGCCGCTACCCGGCATGATTTCATGTGCCACCTTGCTAATCTGCAATTCCCGGTGATGAAACCCTAGCAGAGCACTAAATTTCTCGAATATTGCGTGCGTCCCTGAAAAATGCGAGGCCATGGCACGTGCCATGCGGTTGGCCCCTCTTAGAGCACGAGAAGTTTCGAGGCCAACGGAGCAACAGGACCAGCACTTCCTGCACAAACCGGACACGTTCCCCCTCGATACCCAGATAATAGCTCGGAGACGGTGCGGTTTACAAGCGGCCTCAGGGGAGGCTTACTCGAAACGCGTCCAAACTTTTACCACACCCTACAGAGGCCCTGTGATGACACCGTACCAGATCCCGATCAATCCTACCATCGACATCACAAATAGTCGATCTCCTTAACAAGAGTGTAATGAATACCGAAGCTTACTGCATCTGGACTATCCCACTATTTATATTTAAACTAGTCTTGTTGCTTGTCTGTAGGAGAGGTGGGACTAAACATTGATGGTGGCCTTATCTTTGCCGAGAGCCACTCTCGGCAACTGCTCGTTTATCGAGAGCCACTCTCGGGTAACAGCCACTAGAAGATTCATAGTGACTGTATGGACTCTTAGTAATGAGAGAAGACCGAAGCTTAATGCGGTTGGACTATTGAACTATTTAAACAGGTCATTTTGCTAGTCGGCAGGCGAGGTGGGACTAAATCTTTGCCGAGAGCCACTCTCGGCAAAGAGTTGCAACCGTGACCGTGCCGTTAGTCGCCGCTGAATGTGCCACGTGGCAAAACTTTGCCGTGTGTGGCCAGATGGCCCTCGGCAAATAGTGCCTTTGCCGAGTATAGCCTGTTTGCCGAGTAATACTGTCGGCATTGTCATGTGTTTGCCGACTTATTCCCTTTGCGGAGTGCTGCTCTCGGCGTTCTTTACTTGGCCGAGTGCCCGTGTTTTGGCTCTCGGCGAAGACGCCGACACCCGGCGTATACGAAAATTCCAGTAGTGTCGTGCTATGTATGTACACATGTAAGGGAAGAGCTGGAGAGCAAGGGTTGTCAGATTAAAATTAGCTGCCATGTTAAATCCATCTTAAGTTTTGAAGGACGTGCTCCCATTCTTATTTCGTTCTACTCGATCTTCTTCTTGCACTCCCATATATTTTTCTCCGGAGAGGGGAATTGTATCCCTGGCCTCTGAAAAACAGGAATAAGAATGATGATGGTATCTATTCATTGCAACTGCAGGTCACAGAGTGGTGGAGGCTGACGGCCCGGAGGAGGTACATGACACGTTTTGAGGGTGCTAGGAGACGAAGCAACACACGGGGAGTTGAGGATTCTGGGTGCTTTCCAATATTTCCAGAGGTGAGATCGATTAAGGCGTGTTACCTTTGCTATGTATCTATTATGATTGTCCTTTTTCTGCTGAATGATCGATCATATTCATACCGATTGATTTCGCCTGCAGTGACATGTACCTACATTGTGACGAAAGCCTTATGCCATGGAATCCGTCGGCATGGACCGCCTGCAACTTCCTGGGAACAACCAGCACTAGAGAGAGTTGCACTGCTTTAATTCGGCGGCTTGGTTCTTGGGTTGGTTGCCCCTCTATCTTCATATTTTCTTTCACATATGATCTTCCCTTCGACCCAATGATTCCGGTGTTCAACATAGTTCTGGTCAACTGATTCAGGAAAATATTGTGATATTCATTAGAGAACTGACAACCTGTCTTTCTTAATTTCGTACAGTGGTTGAAATATTGTCTACCGATTATGTGTTCATCTCCTACTATTAAGTACATGACCACAATGAAAATCAGGGAACCACAATGTTCTGTATGTGTTGCAGCACCATGGTAATTCCTCTGTTCGTTAGTGAGACAAAATATGCACCAGATGAATTTATTAAGGTACTAAGATCACCACTCGTTTTTCCAAGATCAAGAGCCATTTAGCTTGATACCTTGCATACTCAGTAACTTAATTTCAGTGTGTTTATTCATCTAATAGTTTCATTCTTTCAATGCAGGATTGTCTTACTTACATGAGCATTGATGCTGGTTGGTGTAACGGGTACAGTACTAACTTAATTTCAGTGTATTTTTTCATCTAATAGTTTCATTTTTCCAATGACGGTTGTCTTGCTTACATGAGCATTGATGCTACTTGGTGTGATGGGCACAATGGTTTTATTTTTTAGTTTTGAGATTTCAAAGAGGGTCGGTCACTCAACGAAAGGTTAGCATTCATCACTGTAACCCAGTCTTCTGCAAACTTGTTGAGTATCCATGTAATTATGATTAATTCTTGGTGTTAATGGACCCTGTGTATTTATATAGTAATGCTTTTTTTAACTCAAAAATTCACAGGAGAGTTTCGAAGCTGCTTTCAAAGAAGTCTATAAACTAAACAAAGTTTCTGTCACGACGACTAACTCAATGGTACGAAATATGCCATAGAGGATGCCTATTCCATGATGAAACAGAAGGTAGGTCTCTTCTTACAAATAATTTGAAGCCGAACGTTTGTAACATGCATGCTTATTTCTTTTACTCCATTTCTTCATTTTTTCGGTTTCTTTGTTGCACGGCAGGCTTTCCCAAGGAAGTAAGTACTGTGATGTGCGTGTATTATTGTTCTTGATCTGATTTCAGGTCTGTATGCCTTAGGTACCGGAGCATAAAGCTCAGGAGATGATTGCGTAGGTAGTAAAAAAGCTGGTATTGTGCTTGTATGAAACTGCACCTTCCATATACATGCTTGTTTTAAAGATACTGTTATGCTAAGTGACAATCATTTAATTTCTTCAGAGTATAAAATCTAAATTCTGTGATCAGTATATCAGAAAAAAGGTGGACATTGCCCGAGCTATCATACTGATTACTGTGGTATACTATCGTAATCTTTGTTTGTAATTGTGCATAGGTTGATATCTTCTCTGTTTTTCGTAACCAAGTTATTTGTGCATATAAACCACTGTACATATAGACAAACATAAAACATACAGCCAAACATCAGTAGAGATGCATGGTATTAGAGCTCGTAAGTGATGTAACTATTATGATCGTAAACCTATCTCCTTCCCCAGATATGAAGGTTAGAGAAACTCATTTTCTGATATTTTAAAGCTATCTTCATGTTCACTACAGGTGCCAGATGGTTGCAATAATCTCCATTCAGAACAACGTTTGGTGTGTTTGTGCTTTGGTTATATAGGGTTGTAAACTTGAAACACTGTAATATGAACTAAAATTATGTCAAATGGATGCTATCAGGTTCCATACTGTTGTTGTAGATGTAGCTTTCAAGGCATGAATGAGTGCTCTTCTTCCTGGAAGAAAAATTGCATCTCTTAGAAATATCAAGGGGGTTCCTCCTCTGTACAAGATATCCTTACCACATTTTGAAAACCTTGATGTACTATCTCTAAACCTATGGTCCTTTGGCAAGAATTGGCTCGAACGGGTCTTAAACATGATCTTTTAGAGAATTATAATATATTCACATCTTCTCATGTATTTCTAGCGTCCCTTACTACCACATTGTTTCACTGCAAAACAATTAAAATCCCCCCATTAAACTAACCAATTAATGAGTTGGTTTATGTAAAAGCAACTTTCATGTTTTGTGTCACCATATATCTATGAATTTTCCTATCAATCTATTGACAAAATAGGCGGGCATGTACTATATTGTTTCATTGCGCATAACAATTAAAATCCCCCCATTCAGCTAACCAATGAATGAGTTGGTTTATGTAAAAGCAACCTTTATGTTTTGTGTCACCATATATCTATGAGTTTTCCTATCAATCTATTAAAAAAATAGACGGGTGCAGCAACACGCACTATCGTGATCTAAGGACGGGACTATATGGGGCTATATGCTGCTGGTCCTATAACACATCACCCTATAAGTTATGGAAGTAACGTGAGGTCTTTTAGCAGTGTTGTGTTTTCATGTCCTCGTAGAAATGATTTAAGGTTAGATCATTATACAAGATTTACATTTGATAGCTGGTAATATCCTATAGCTTATCTATAGATTGGTTGAAGTGATTTCTAAAATACATTATGAGTAAAGTTATTATGGCCAAATGCCAAATATATTTACAAATTCCTATATTCCATTATCAAAATGGATGGGGTGCATCAATCACTAATATTATAATGCCAAACTGGACGGGCGCAGCAACGCGCGTCGTCGACGATCTAGTATTGCTTAATATTGATTTAGTTTCACCATGTTTAGTTGTCTTCTTTTAAACATTATATTTAGTTACCCTGATCTCCAACTGTTTTCTACATCGAGAGAGATGTGACAAAGATAAACGTGTGAAGTGGTTACCACAACATTTGAACATTCCCTCCCAATCATAACTTATCTTAGTAAAAGACTCTTGAAATAATTACTAACAAACTTATTTGTGGTACTATATGCGTTAACTAATGTAAACTCTTAGTTGTTGCTCTTTATTACATATTCTTCTTATTTAGAAGTACTATAATGAAAGGCTATTGAACACTTGAAGCACTATGATTGTTACCAGTTTTATTAGGAGTGCATCAACTGATGCAGATGCATGAGGTAAACCTAGTTTTACCTCCAGCCAAGCTTCAAAATGCCCAATCAAAAAATCCTAAGTCCAAGCTGAGCCCAAAACACATGAACAGTGTTTTTTAAATTTTCATTTAATCATTTTTAGGTATGTAAATCAGTTTTCATACGTACTTTATTAATAAATATTGATTTACACCCTATTCAGACTTTACTTGGCTTTCGGGTACATACTGTTATCCAACCCGTTCTTTTTGTCATGTTTTCTCTATGGTGGTTCGTTGAAGCAACCTGTTCGGGGGTGCATGCCAAAGTCTTGTTTCTCGTGTATCCACTGGCAATGTGCCATAAGCATAGCTCGATGCCGCATCTGGACCTCAGCCTCAAGAGAGCAAACTTGTTTAAACAACATAGCTTCTATAAGTAGTCACCAGGAAGTCGCCGATGCAAACTAGCAGACACTGGCAGCCACGATCTGTAAAGCAAACCGCCATGCCGGAGAAGAAAACATTCAAAAGGAGAAATAGAAACTAGGAGACCATGAAAGCCCATGAAATCCAGATGGATTCCCAAGAAACCAAAACTGATTAGATCGCAAAAGACCCGCCGGAGACACAACTCTGCACACCCTCCACTTGCGATAAGCATGGAGCAGGGTAAGGGTAGGGTGGACATTATTCCTTCACTCAGATAGGGCCGCCGCCTCATCGCCCCAAACGAGACATGAAGACTTACTAAAGAAACATGCAACAAATCACTTATGTCATTGCATGCCAGGTCAGGATTTGATGTCGAGATTGCCGGTGCCTAGGATCATGCACCGATGCTCTCTTCTCCGGTGACTCAGGCCGGACAGCCATTAAAGATTGTCGCGCAGGATTACCAGGGCCCTTGCCGAGCATCACCTGTCGAAGAACGCACCCCGTGCAATCACATCCACCTCAACACAGAAAACTTGTTTAAGCCATTCCTTAAAAACACTTCAGACATGCAATGAATGTTAGTTATGAGCATACCAATGACGTCCACCAAAGCGCGCACGATAACTATTTTTTTCCCTATTAGCAGTTACGTGTGCCACCTCAAACACTCCGCTAGTAACTACTCTCTCCGTCCTAATATAAGTGTCTCAAATTTAGTACGACTTTAAGGGAGTAATGATTAGTGACATGCCCGTCCTCACATATGCCACTAATATTTTTAAGTTACCAATGATGTGTTTCTAGCTTTGTGGCACACCACTGACTAGCTAAAACGATATGGATTCTTGCACTGCAGTGGTGGAACAAATCTTGATCGACATAGGTTTTTATTTTGTTAGAGAAAGGTCCGTCAAGAAAAATACTCGAGGTTCGGTTTATTTCGTCCAATGATTTTACCAAAGCACTGCCCACGCTTTGTTTACTGCTAGTAGCTCAGTATGTATTGGTACATAGTAACTCAGAGCTTCTCGCAGCGCGCTGGCGCAAGGACCATCTTGTTGCTCTCCAGGTCGTAGACGATGTGCATGTTCTGCTGCCGGAAGTTGCCGATGGTCGTCCTGTCACTCTTGCCTGCCAAAGATATCACCAGGCACAGCTCCCTGCCCGCGCCGATCCCCTCGTCGTTGTTATCCAGCACGTAGTTCTCCCGTGGAAGGTCCCAGTCTGCACCCTCCATGTGGAGAATCAGCTTCGCCATGGCGGGCGCCTTCTTCTTCGGCGGGGTCTGAAATATTTTTAACCCCAAAAATTCAATGCAGATTCAAACTGATTTTAAAATAAATTTAAATTATGTTAAAATTCATTGAAATTTGAAATTTTGAAATCCAAAATAATGTCGGAAATATGCAAAATTTCTAAAATTTTGCATATTTCAGTGAGCTTCAAAATTATTTTGTTTTTGAAAGGGAGATTTTACGGTACATTATAATACACCAGAGCACGTGTATTATATGGGCGATCAAACGGATGAGACTAACTGGGCCTTTTTAGAGCCCAAGGGTATTTTCGACCAAATTTTTTTTATACCTTTAAATGGCCCAATTAGGTCCAGGGGTATTCCCGTTCTAAATTTTTTGATTAAATTAATTGCATTAACATTGCACTTCATTATAACACCAATCATCGTGCGCACTCATTTGAATTTCGGTTCGAGCGGTTCGTCCTCTCTCCTCCTCTCGAGCCCTAACCTCGGGCGCCCTCGATCGCCGCCGATCGCACTCGCCTTGTCACTCCTTCATCCTGCTCCTACTCCCCCCTCCCCCCTCCATCGCAAGTCACCCCCCTCGGGTCGCGGCGCCAGATCTTCCGACGAGCCGCTAATCCCCTCCTTCCCTGAGCCGACGCCACCTTCCCTGACCCGAGAGGCCACATCATCCTCATCGACGTGCATCAACTTTTTCACACCGGATCTTCGCTGTAAGTGCCTAGCCATCTCAAATCTTGTCTGGTCCCTTCTGCATATAGTACCAATAGGTGTCGGATTTGATTAGGGTTTAGGATATGTCATGTGAGGTTTAGGGTTTATGGTTTCAGAACGTTATGATGAGATTTCGATTGAAAGGAAGTGTAAGTCGGATTTAGCTAGGACATATTGAAGGACTTAGTTAGGGTTATGTGGCATGAGAAAGTTGTCAGCAGATTTGGATTCAAAGAAAGTTCTTTTGGATTTAGTTAGGATATACTTTTGAATTGAGTTTCAAGATATTTTGGATTTAGTTAGGAGATAATTATTTTTGTATGGGGTTTGGAGTTATTTTGGATTTAAGGAGATAATTTGGATTTAGTTAGGAGATAATTTTGGATTTAGTTAGGAGATAATTTTGAATGGAGTTTGGAGATAATTGATCTATAGGGTGGATCTATCAGGGCATTTGAAGGATTCGTGGACTTTGGATTTAGCTAGGAGATCATCAGTTACAGCAAGTACAATCAATTAAGTATTTCTAGATTTAGTCAGGGCATATTTTATACTTACTTACAGCTTTTGAAGGACTGAGTTAGGTAGATGAATCCGATATGAAAAATTAAATCAATTACGTAAGCAGAGTAGTGCATAATTATTACGTATGCTATCCATCCGTAACATTGACTATCTGTTTTCGTTGGCAGCATAACGACATGGATGATAAAGGCAACGATGGCCAAAACTTGGGTGATACAGGCAAGGATGACAAGGACATGGGTGATAGATGCAACAAAAGGCATGGATGATAAGGACAATGATTTCGTAGCCATGGACCCCAAAGGAATGGATGGTATGTGCATGGATGATAAGGATAATGAGGATGCAGGCAAGGATGGCATAGACATGGATGATGTACACATGCAAGGTAAAGGAATTGATAATAAAGGCATGGCTGGTTCAGACCTGGATGAGTACATGGAATACTTAGAGATTGGGAAGAAGACTTTCAGGACTGAGGAAGAAGCCTACATGTTCTATGTAGGCTATGCGAGAAAAAAACGGTTTGGTGTTAGAAAGGATGATCTGAAGTACAGGGGTCCGGCTCCGAAACAAAATGCATACAGAAGGACATACAAGTGCTGCAAACAAGGATGGTGGGCCCTTAAGCACTTTAACAGAGCTGAAAGAAAAAGAACACTGAGGGGTCTTTCTCGGTGTGGGTGTCCCGCTCTTTTTCAGGTTGTGCTACAAGATAGCAGTGGCCTCTGGTCCATCAAGAATTTTGTGGACAAGCATAACCATCTGTTTGTCCGTGCTGACCAGACTCCCTACTTATCGGCTCATCGTAGAATGACTGACGCACAAAAGGCCGATGTCATCGAGTATGCTGTCGGTGGACTTCGAACACATCAGATTATGAATGTAATGGAGAAAAATGCTGGAGGTCCCGACAAGCTTGGATTTATAGATCGAGACCTATACAACCATGTTTCAATCCAGAAGAAGCGCAAGATAGAAGGCAGTGACGCTAGATATTTGCTCACCTATATGATTGCACAGAAAAAAGCAGACCCGGCATTCTTTTTCACATACACAAAAGACAGCGAAAGCCATTTAAGGAACATATTCTGGGCTGATTCACAATCCCGGATTGACTATGTTGCCTTTGGTGGTGTCGTGGTGTTCGACAGTACATATCGGTCTAACAAGTA
This sequence comes from Thinopyrum elongatum, assembly GCA_011799875.1. Lineage (NCBI taxonomy): Eukaryota > Viridiplantae > Streptophyta > Magnoliopsida > Poales > Poaceae > Thinopyrum > Thinopyrum elongatum. The sequence goes on along the minus strand of CM022303.1, from coordinate 45,087,435 downwards.
CAGGCTTCCGTTTGTTCCATTTGTTGGTCTGAACCATCACCGCAGCAGAGTTTTGTTTGGGGTCGGTCTAGTGTCATACGAGAGAGTTGCATCATACCAGTGGCTTCTTCATGTATTTTTGGAGGCAATGTCCCAGAAGCCACCCATTTCAGCAATCACCGATGGGGACGGTGCAATGGCTAAAGCAATAGCTACTGTCTGGACCGCAACAGATCATCGTTTGTGCACGTGGCATATCGAGGAGAATATGGTGATGCACCTCCGCAAGAAAAAGCTTGACGAATTTAGGGAATTCATTTACCGTCGTTGGGAGGTTTATGAGTTTGAGAAAAGATGGGAGGCTTATAAGGTTCATTTCAATATAAAACCAACGGGGAAGAGGTTGTCATGGGTCAACAGGATGTACGAGCTGCGACACAAATGGGCTGCTGCGTACACAAAGGGTAGATATTTCCTAGGCATGATGAGTAATCAGAGGAGTGAGTCTCTCAACTCAAGGCTTCATGTGCACCTGAACAGGAAGATGCAACTTGTTGATTTGTTGCCGCATGTTGAGCACTGTGTATCCATAATGCGTAAGAATGAAGCAGCATTAGACGTAGTAGCGTCACATACGATAACCTTCACTAAGCTGAATGCACACCCTCTGGAGATTGCTGCCTCTTATATTTATACAACTGTGATGTTTCCATGGGTAAAGCGTCAGATTGTCGAAGGAACAAATTGGCAGGTCGTAGACCGGGTAGCGTGTGATGCTTTGGTCGTGTTTGGAGTTTTGCGCAAAGTCCCATATGATAAAGTCCCATATGGCAGGGATGCTAGAGAATTGCAAGGTAAGGATGGTAAGGACTCGGATGCAAAGGTTCCTACAGACTTGGAAGGTAAGGATGGTGAGAACTTGCACGCAAAGGACTTGGATGCTGAGGATCCCAATGACTTGGAAGGCAAGGATGGTGTGGACTTGGATGCAAAAAACCTAGATGGTAAGGACTCGGATGCTAAGGTTTGTACAGACTTGGAAGGTAAGGATGGTGAGGACTTGCATGCAAAAAACTTGGGTGCTGAGGATCCCAATGACATGGAAGGCAAGGATGGTGTGGACTTGGATGCAAAAAATCTACATGCTAAGGATCCCAAAGACTTGGAAGGTAAGGACAGTGAGGAGTTGGATGCAAAAAAGTTGGATGCACAAGGCGTGGATGCTAAGTCTGTGGATGTTAGATACCATGTGACTTGTCTGTTTACAGGAGCAAGACTGGATGCTGCAGCTTGTAAATGTAAAAAGTTGCAAAGTGAGGATTACCCATGCACACTTATATTCTACGTTCTGGATCATCTTGGTGTACGCACATTTCCAAAAAATGTTGTGAAGAAAAGATGGACCATGAATGCCAAGCCAGCGTTCCCTTCTTCGAGGACTGCGAATACTCATGTATGGTCTGATCACATGAATAAGTATCATCAACTACGCAACATGGCTAGTGACGCTTTATTCATAGCCGCAGCTAGTGATTCACAATCAGAACAGGTGATGGAGCTCCTCCGGAGTATATTGGTTGATGGAGAAAAAACTGATTTGGATGAAGGCCAGAAGAAATCGTTTGTTCCTTTGCCGGCATACTTCTCTGCTGCTCGTGAATGCTACACTGATGACATGGAAAATCCAATCAAAATAGTTCCAAAAGGGAGACCAACTATCGAAGAATCAAACAAGAGGATTTAATCTAGGCACGAGCGGATGAGAGGGAAAAAAAAGCACGAAGTTAGTGCACATGTTTATCTCATTGTTCATTTTCATACATGCTTACAGTGTTAATTTGTTCTCTGGGAGAGTGTTCACATGTTTTTCTTCAATTTACGTAGGAAAAAATCAGGGAAATCAAAGGTCACAAAGAGGAAGAAGCGAATGAGAAAGACTCAGAGACAGAAGAGGACACAGAGTCAGATACAGAAGAAGAGGAAGATTAAAAAAAATCAATGAAGTTAGTGCCCATGTTTATCTCATTGTTCATTTCCATACATGCTTAGAGTGCTAATATGTTCTCCCAGAGAGTGTTCACATTTTTTTCTTCAATTTACGCAGGAAAAAATTGGGGAAATCAAAAGTCACAAGAAGGAAGAAGCAAAAAGAGAAAGACTCAGAGACAGAAGAAGAGACAGAGTCAGATACAGAAGAAGAGACAGAGGTAGATACAGAAGAAGAGGAAGATTCAGGTATAGAAGAAGAGGAAGATTCAGATGCAGAAGAAGAGGAAGATTCAGATGCAGAAGAAGAGGAAGATCCAGATGCAGAAGATGGTGGGCTAGGAAGAGACCATTGAAGGATGGTAGGCTGCGGAAGGGTACGAGGAGACCGTTCAAGGATGGTAGGCTGCCGAATGGTAGGAAGAGACCATTGGAGGTTGCAGAAGAGGATTATGCAAAACCATACAAGTAGGCATTACCACAATTGTCCGTACTTAAACATGTTTTCGAATGCTGGCTGCATATTCATCTATTTCATTTTTTGCAGGAAATGCAAGTGCGCTCCAAATGTAAAAGCTCGGAGGAAGAAAAAGCAAGATGACAAGGAAGTGCCTGCTAGGAATGTTGCAGCAAAGGGTGCGCGAAGAAAACCAGTGAAGTTAGTGTCTGTACTTACATGTCCGCTCTACAAGTCAGGTCTTTGCTAGTACTGTGTTGATGTTTCTTAACTTTTCCAGGAAAGACTCTAGGAAGGGCGGTAAATAACAGGCCAATGGGGTGATGAAGTCAAAAAGGCCTGCTAGGAATGTACCAAAGGCTGTGGGAATAAGAGCTGTGAAGTTAGCTTCTGCAGCTATGAGGAGAAAATCAGTGAAGTTAGTTTTTTTTTTGTTCACGTGTACTGTACATGCTCAAATCTTCTTTGCTATCCTATTAAAAAATGTTGTTTCATGCAGGAAAGCTAAAGTGAAGTCGACACAGGATGTTTAGGTCAGGCAGAGAAAACAAAAGGATTTCTAGGGTCGAAAAATTGAGAACAAACTGAATTAGAAAGTTTTCCATGCCGTGATCCACCTTGTTTCTGATGTATTAGACCTATTTGATGGACTGCCACTATTTTTCTGAATTCCTCGTTTGATTGGTACCCTCATTTTATTATGGACGGGTCGAGATGGTAGGCTAGTTATGATTTATCAACATCGATTAAACAATGCTTTTTTAGTGAAGTTGGTTTTCTGTATTTTTTTCATTTTTTACATAAAATTTGCTGAAATTTGTTCAAAGTGTAGTCAAATTTCATACTTGAAATATAAAATAGAAACCGAAAATTTATATATATACAAAAAAAGAACGTTGGATTTCCTCAGAAACCTATTATTATGAGCACAAAATTTCAAATTTGTATCAAAATAGAAACCTCATTTTCAAATAACATTGAAAAATGTTTATTTTGAAATAGAAAATAAATATACTAATATTTTAAATATAGCATGCTCATTTGAAAAAAGCATGTTCAATTGAAAATAGAATGAATATGCGGATTTAAAAATAGCATGCTACTTTGAATATGCGTTTTTAAAAATCCATGCTATTTTAAAAATAGCATGCTGATTTTAAAAATATAATGCTGTTTTCAATATGCTATTTTTAAAATACCATGCTATTTTAAAAATAGCATGCTGATTTTAAAAATATAATGCTGTTTTCAATATGCTGTTTTCAATATTTAAAAATTGCATGCTGATTTTAAAAATAGCATGCTGATTTAAAAAATATAATGTTGTTTTCAATATGCTATTTTTAAAATAAGCATGCTGATTGTAAAAATAGCATGCTACTTTTAAAAATATAATGCTCTTTTCAATATTCTATTTTTAAATAGCATGCTGATTCAAAATAGCATGCTAAGTACAAAAAATATCATGCTGATTTTAAAAATAGCATGTTGTTTTGAATATGTTGTTTTTAAAAGTAGCATGCTGATTTCAAAATAACATCCTGATTTTAAAAATATAACGCTATTTTCAATATGCTATTTTTAAAATAGCATGCTGATTTCAAAAATTACATACTTTTTTAAATATGTTGTTTTGAAAGTAGCATGCTGATTTTGAAAACAGCATTTTTTTATTATGCTATTTTAAAAATAGCTTGTCTTTTTAGTATACTATTTTTAAAATTTTAAAAATAACAAGCTGGTTTGCTCTGTTTTTGAAAATAGCATGCCATTTCAAAAATAACAGAAACATCATTTTTTAAATATGAAAGCTTCGACCCGCAAGTTTTTGTTTTTACATTGCATTTTCTTGTGCAACACATACAAACCTCATTTTCAAAATAACTCGTACTAGCCAACACAGAAACCTCGTTCTAAAAATGAAAGTAGCATCTAATCCATATGAAACCGGTTAGATTTGATTTTAAAAATACTAGCATCAATTTAAAACTATGGCATAAAAAAGGAAATATTATTGCAGTCCATAAAGGTAATGATATCAAGGAGGGTACCAGGGTGTGTTATATATATAGACTTGCATAGCAAGTACATTACGCCACATAAGTTCATACTACCACCAACAAGTTACTGCCAAGTTCCACTTACTAGACGATCTTCATATCCAGTTGGACCCAAAAGTTATACTACCAAAGTACCAGTTACTACCAAGTACCAATTACTAGTAAGTTCCACTTACTGGACCCAAAAGCTGATACTACCAACTTCTAGTTACTGGCTAGTACATACATATTTAGTCATGGTTCTTCCCATGGGTCAATGAATCTTCATGCCACTGGCCATGTTCACCTTAAGCCCACCTCCCCATGAACCTGAAGATAGCCATATGATCTTCTTTCATTTTGGCGCCCTCAACAACTTCTCTACACTTCTTTGTCATGATCGCACGCCCGTCCTTCTTGCCCATCTTGAACAAGAACCTATTTAGAACCTTTGGTGACACGCACAACCATTGGCTCTCGCAGATAATCTTTGATGTAGGCCTCACTGTAATCCTTTGAGAAGCACTGATTGCACAAGGAAATAAATAATGTTACATGATGGCATTTTCACTTATTAATTATGATTTGCACACACAAAAGTCCAAGTGTTTACCATCTTGCTCTTCCCTCTGATGACTAGTATGGATTTGCAATGCTTTACATAGTATGGTGCAGACATAGTATGGTATGGGAGGTTTGCAATGCTTTACTATGGATTTGAGATGGTCCCACCTAATCTGGTCTAGCGATACATGGTTGGCGTAGAAGATGTGATCCTCGAAACCTCCTTTTCTCACAATGTATCCCGGACCTGTATAAAAAAAATTAGGATGACAGAGTAGTAAATAATTTCATCCAAAAGATCTAGAACATTAGCACTGGGTTGATGATCAATGCCTACTTCAATGATCAAGAAATGAAGGACATAGATAACCCAATCACATCCACCCAACAATATCTCATAGAAACATGGGCAAATTGAATATATGATTTATTTAAAATAACAACTAAACAATGCTCTATTTAAGCTCTAGTTCAGTCAATGTTGATTTGGAAACAAAGCAATAAGGTCATCTAGAACCCAAACAGAGTAATGTGTGTTAATCAAGTGTTACTCAAACCTCAACTTTACATAGTTCACGGTTCATTTAACATCTGACCAGCCATATAGAACTTTACCCCTGTGTGCCAAGATGGGATCGTGGTCGACATATCGATCTCCATCAGAACTATCATCAGTGTCATAGTCGCTAGAGGTGTCGTCATCTCCGCTATAGCCGTGACCCCCATGGGAAGTGCCATCTGAAGCATCTTCTGAGGTGGTCCGGTGATCACTCTCTTCGCTGCTGATGAGGATGGTTTCCCTTGCCATTCAAACATGTTGCATGCATTGCAATGAAGAAATATGGTAGTTATTGATATATGAAATCAGTCTTACATTAGGACTTGTTAGCACCATATACAATGTGAATAATCTTTTCGCATACATCTTGCTAAGTACGTAGTTCACGTACAAACATCTACACGAAAAAGCTAGTCGACAACCACATTGATACTACAAGACTATTCGCACGACTAGTCAAGACTAGTGGTTAGACTCATAATCATTGGGCAGACATAACCAATTAGGATATTTCAAAGTTACAATTTTTTTGTCATAGTTTTGTGATATTGGCAAAAATAGTTGGTAGCAAACCAATCACTAGCCAACATTTGGCATTTTTCCAGATTTTGGCATGCCAAATTTTGGCATCAAACTATTCATGCTAATAGATCATGATTGGCTTGCTAGCAATGTTGGCATTGCCAAATATTGGCAACTTTATGTGAGCTGGACAAGAAAACTTGGTAACCAACCAATTAGTAGCCATGTATTTTTGGCATCAAACAAATTTCGGTCATAATTCGAACAAGCAGTAAAAAGAATCATCAAAAATATAAAACCAACCATAATTGTTACACCCTGATTGGTAGCCAACCAATCACTTAACAAATCATTTCATCAAAGGTATGCACAAATTAGTAGCCTTGCATACTTAGCAAATCATTCAAAAAATGAACCATGATTGACTGCTCTCATCGAGTAATATGTGAAACTATAACTGATCTGCCTTCGATCACTGCAAATTTCCTGATGGGCTGTTGTGTGGTACCATCAGCTAATAAATATAAAGTCTTTAAATTGTCCCAAAAAAAACAAATAATGCATTTGCTCCTGTACATAACATTTTTAGAGGTAGCTGTGGAGGTTAATTTTCCAGTGAGAATAAGGACATGATAGCATCTCTCAAGCAAGATGACAGCATAGTGAAGGCTATGAGAACGAGCAAGGTATGCTGACCAACAGTCACCCTTTTGTATACCTTGCTATGTATTTACTCATTACTACCCATAATAAAAAGTAAAATCATGATTATGAAGTATAATGGCAGAAAATCCAACAGTGAGGAATTTGTTGCAATATGAACTACTAGCTCACAGCAAATCTTCATTGACCCCAACTAGCCCATACCATATCATGGAGATAGGCTGACGTAATTCAAGTAAGCAGTAACAACAATCATAAAAAATATGCACCAACCATAAATGTTACATGTTTGCACATATCATAAAAAACATGCACCAATCAGTAGCCGTCTATACTTAACAAATCCTTCAAAATATGCACTAATCATCATACTACCATCCAGTAATAAATGAAACTATAACTGATCCTCATTCCATCATTAGAAATTTCCTCATGGACTGCTTCTGTGCTCGCCTTTTAGTTTTTAATTAAGCATCAGCAAATACATATACACAGTCTTCAAACTATCCCAACAAACCAAAACATGTGTATGCTCCTGTAAATATACTTTTTCTATATCTAGCAGTGGGGGATCATTTTCCAGGGAGAAAAAGTACTTGATAGCGTCTATCAAGCAAGATGATAGCATAGTGAAGGCTATGTGGACGAGCAAGGTATGCTGGCCAACACCCACCCTTTTCTCTTACTTGCTAGGAAAGTGTTTACCCATTACTACCCATACGAATAAGTAAAACCATGATTATGCAGTACATTGTCAGATTATCTTGCTGTAAAATTACTTGTTGCAATATGACCTACTAGTTGACAGTAAATCTGCGTATACCCGAAACATGCACACAAGCAAGTGTCAGATTTTAACTTGGACGGTGCTGCTAGATCATAAAATTAAAGTCAGATCGACATGCGAAGGGCAGGGAAGATCAATCTTCACTGTGAAGTGGTACCAGATGGGGCTGGAGTAGACTTATTCGAAGCTGGCACCACCGGAGCTTCGGGCGGCGCGGCCAGGGATTGGGGAGAAGAGGTGCCGTTGTCGAACCTTGTTGCCAACGAAGTAGTGGAGAATTGTGGCCGGAGTAGGGGGGAGTGGGTGGCCTCGCGTATCCGGCCAATTTGACGACGACGGGGGCGGCCAAGGTGACGGCTTGGCAAACCCTGGCCGTCGCCCTCCGCGTCGCCTCTCTGTCTCTGCAAAGAACGAAGTGTGGTGGGATTGGGGTTTGGGTTGGGGCCATCGCTCGTTTTTCTCTCTGCCTCCCACTTGTACAGGCGCACAAAAGGAACAAAGTGTTGGGCCGGATCAGATGCAGATTTGGCAGCTTACCAATTCTGGCCAAACAGAAAAGATTAGCACGACTAGGCCAGCAGGACCACTACAGGTGTGCTTTTGAAGAAACCCTAAAAATACAGTGCTGTTCATATTGCATGTGCATGAGTATTTTAGTACACCAATTGATCTTGAATAATTTCAAGCACTCCACAGTATATATATGAAAATAATAGTTAACCGATAAAATGGTAAACTATTAGATGTAAGGTTAAAAATATTTAAAAAAATCAATAATTGAATAGTATGCATTTTTCTGATTAAATTTAATAAATGTAACATTTTTGCAAAAACTGTGATAATTAAAATATTCATTGGTATTTAAAAAAAAACAACAACCGCAAATGACTACTTATGCCAACCAGAACTTCTTCAGGGTTTCGATTATTCGTCTATTCTTTGGCATGCTGGTTCTCATAATGCCTTCTTCGGACCTTGTCTTTGTCCGATAAATTCCTGAGATATTGGGCTAGCGCCTTGTGTTTCGCCCTCACACGATGCTTCATTTGGTAGTCTTTAGCAACGCCTTCGGCGTGCTCAAGAATACTAATGAAAGCCGGGTCCAGATATTTGCCACAGAATGTGCAACGATACGCCATACGCTTAACTACATTGCACTGTCCATTCTGCAATTCTTCAAGGGTTTTCTAAGTGTGTGCATCCATCTCTCCTTCGGAAATGTCCGCATAATCATCAGAATAAGGCTGCAAGTTTAAATTATGTATGATATAAGCTGCATCATTGTTTACAGTACCTAATATTCCATAAGTTCCATACTGTAGTGTCTATAAATTATTTTTAAAATAAACATTTATTAACTTTGAAAATCTAAGGAGAAAAAAGAAATATCAAATCCATATGAAAGCATAAATCATATGATGTACTTTTAAAAAAAAATGTCAATAAACACGGACAACCTTTATGATGTCTGACTTTTAGCATAAAACCCAAACGCACTAAATTGTGGAGTGGATGAACCATTAATTTCTCAAAGATTGATTGAATAAATAATGATCATTACGTACTGATGATCAACAGTATATTTAGAGCTAGATTCCATTATGCCAATTCAACAACATATTGATGGTTTAATGATTAACCTAACCTTAAACTTGAAGACAGATCTAGGGTTAAAATAAAATAAAATTACTGTAACGGAATTCCATTCCATGCCGTGCATGTGCTGCTGCTTGTGATCGACGACGGAGTAGTGCACCTCCTCGTGGACACGATGCTTCTCTGGGTCGGACACCGAGTAGTCCAAAGCTTTTTCGTGGGGATCCTGATCCATGCGATGGACGACGACATCGGTGGTTTGCCCCGCAAGTCCACGATCTGTCACGACGGCGTCCATGACAGGCTCCCCACGTCCATGGCCATGATCTGTCACGACGGCCAATCGACCTCCACGAGTGGATTTCATATCCGGTGGCATCTCAACGGCGGAGGTGCAGCGGCGGGAAGGCTGCACGGCGAGCGATGAGGCGTGGGAGGAGAAAACCCTCGCTTGTGCCTATCTGTGGATTTGTGGATGGGGAAGAGGACGACGCGGCCGACGATGAGATTGATAAGGGAGAAGCGGAGCGGCCGGTACTACTTTGGCCACATTCACACCACCCCGTGCGTTGTTCACACCGCCCCATATCTGCTAGGTAGGTTTGAGATGGGCACAATCATGCACAGCCAGGATTTAGGAGTAATGCACGTGTCATGTTACGAAAATTCATCATTAACTAGTGGTCATCGGCTTTGATGTAAAAATAATTGATTTTTTGTATTTATTTGTTAATTCCTAAATATTGAATTTCAACATGCACCTAAACCATTGCAGTTAGTTCAAATTTGTCTCATCCTGCAGATTCGTCTACCATATGCATGTCGTTACGGCATCTGGTACTGTCGAGGGGAATCAGATGCGGTGCGATGCGACAACATTCATACCGACCCATATCATGTACCCCTAGCCAACCCGACCGGCAACATGCACTGCTAGCCACCTCGATCTGAACCATGCCCTCATGTCCACCATGGGCAACATGCTGCTCAACTAGACACATTTTATGGCAAAATAGTGCATGATGTCCAATCTCGGTATGCAATATGTGCAGTTGGCTAGCGGTGCATGATTTGAGTATAGCTGGCTAGGTGTGCATGGTTGGTGGCTAGATGACTAATAAGTGTGCCTGCGTCATGTCCACGATGTCAAGGTTGACCGATGGGTGTATACGTGGCCATGTGTGCATGCATCGTGTTGGTCCAGCAGGCGTGTGGTGCATGGGGCGGGCCTTGGTGGCTAGAGACCACATAAAGTGGCACCGAGTTTTGAGGCGAATGAAGGATCGGGCCCTGCACTCACTCCACAGGCCGAACTCGTTCCCTCTCGATGGCTTGATCCGGCATGCAATATGGTCCCGTTTCATGTGGCCGTGATCTAGATTTTTATTTTTTGAGGTTACAACCCTAGAAATGCTACAAATGTCCCAAATATGGTAACGGAGCGATAAAGGCCACGCAATGAAATAACCCCCTCCCCCCGGTAGCTTATGTTTATTTTTGTCTACTCCTATAAAACACTTAGTTATTGATGGTGGTGTGCATGTTAGACAACATTTCTGACCATCAGATCTGCATCTAACGACTGTTATGTAAGCTGTGACATTTTTGGAACAAGACCCCACTTCTTTGCTCAATTTGCAGAAACTCCTTAGTATCTTCAAACCAATCACATCCCTCCCCACCTCATCAAGACAGTCACGAGGAATATATTTTGAGTGAAACTTAATACGATTATATTTTTAGTGATATATATATACCAAAACTAGTGTTTTTCTTTCAAGTTTGTGACCATGTATTATTCTACTTTGGATCTGTTGCAACGCACAAGCACATTGCTCGCTTCTTAGTGAACGAGCTAACGAGTTTCACGAGTAGCTCGTTAGTAACAACATAACACCAATTTTCATCTTACGTGGCAGCTTTTGTAGGCACCTCAGCCCATCTATTCAATCAAATCTACATAGGAGGCTACAAACTAGTGCATTTCCTTTTTGAGTCACCATATTCCTTCTTGAAAACCACATCTACACACTCATCATGTATAGCGTAACACATCAGAATCTGTTAACAAGCGCTCATGAGCTTAACTAGCTTCAAATGAACCTAGCCAATCAGGGTTTTATGCTACTTAGTCTCAACGTGCCGAGGATTAATGAGCACGAGTTTAACAAGCAGAGTAGCTTGTTAACCCCCCTTCAAAAGGCTGCAATTGCATTGCACTATTACCTTAGATGCCAAACTGCACACCAATTATAATAGGTCTACCTTAGTTCAACGCTTCCATATATACAAAACCACACACCACTTAGCAGTACTGGTGCACATAGTTCAACCATAAAAGTTCACCAACATAGAATAGCCTAGGGTAGTACTTAGCATAGTTAAAACAAAAAGAGCATCAGTTCTAGCTGTGAGGGTGCGCACTGCCCTAAAGCCTCATCAAGTACTCCGCGTAGGCGGCATGCGCCACCCTGAAAGATGGCCATTCTTGAGGGAGCCACAGGATGCTCCGAGTGCATGCTGAATGACACTCGTCAGGCTGCCTTTCATCAACTTGTTGCAGAAAGGGCATCCGTAGCCCGGCCTTCCGATTCTAGGCCTGACACGTTTTTCGTGCAACCCATTGTCAAGCTCCCGCCCCTTGCGCCTCCTGTAGATCGTCTGGGTTTCTGGGTCGCTGTCGACGTCGTCATTTAGTACCTACATGTAGTACAAAATGTTGCGTAAGTATATTCAATATGAGAATTCAGCAGGCACAGAGTCTATGAAACATAATATAATAGATGACAGTGTAAAATGTCTTCAAATGATCTTGAAAAAATAAATGCATAACTTATTAGTTGCTACATAAGCAACTAAATGGGATAGTACCATATAGTAAAAAAAATGAAGGATCAACCATACATGTATGTTCCAAGCCCCGAACACAGATACCATGTCGAAGAGAGCAAACAAACTATGCCAAAGATTGCCACACCTAAGGTTAGGCAAGTTTGACCAACTTAAGTGAGTGTGTGGTTCCAGCCACACCTTAGGCAAGCCACACTTGGGCCCCACATGGCATCCACACAAAAAGTGTGGCAAGATTCCCTTAGGCTTGCCAACTTGTGGCTCTCATTTTGATGAACTAACCTTAGGCAAGCCTGGGAAAAATGTGTGGCAAAATGTGGCAATGCTAGGCCTAGAACCAAACAGACCCTTAGTCACAAACCAAACAGCCCTTTAGTGCAACAAAATTCACTTATTACGTAAAAATGCATGAACTGATGATGTAACATGGCAAAGCAGCATACAGATGTACTAATGCAAAAAAATGACTTATAACTTACATGCATTACTTTCTGATGTGCCACTGGTGCATGACTAGATAAAATAGCTCGGGAGTTGTATCTATTTAGGGTTAGAATTTTGTGTGCTTATGATCATGGATATTGAAAGGCCCCATGTTATCGTCGTGGAAGTTTCCCCTGTTGATCGATACCCCACCCATCATTGTTCCTGAACTATTCAACATTCTAGGTAAAGTAGTTATTATGAATTCTGACAATAAGTGATCCCAAATGTTGTACTTACAAAAAAGGTTTTTTTATCATTTATGCCACCAGTTGTGTCCCACAACTCAGTTTCGCCACTAGGAATTTCAACTGCTAAAAAATGCCATCGCTTCGTTAGACACATGCTCAAAAATGCCACTACACATCATTATTGTGATCTCAAATCTCTTTTGACATGTTATAATGGCATAAATACCTATGGACTAACATGCCAGCTCTCCCTCTATCTCACTACCATAAAGTGTGGGGCCCACTTGATCCCAACAGCGTTCTTATTTTCCTGTAAAATTATTCGCTTACTTACTCCTCACAAGTGGGGCCACACTTATCATTGTGAGATACAGAGAACTGAAATGTGGGTCTAGGCTTTTTTTTGTCATATTGGATGGTCAACAAGTTTGACATGAAAATAACAATGTCTAATGGCATTATTGAGCAAACATCTAATGGAACGATGGCATTTTTGATATATCTAATGGCATTTTTGAGTAAGCATCTCAAGAATCAATGGCATTTTTGAGCGGCTGTAACTTCGAATGGAAAAACTGAGTAGGTGGCATAAATGATAAAAACCCTACATAAAAACTAATTAAAACAACTCAAGTAAAACATTGATGATATCCAATTTCTTTCTGAAATAGCCATTGCTTAGAGATAATTAATGTTTAAAATCATTGCCACACCCACTTATGGAACATTTAAACCAAAGATCAATCAAGTGCACATAGAACAAAAGCATCCAAACATGTACTCAACATTTTAATACCTTATTTGCCTTGTACTGAGCAGAGAAAAGCTAGGATATTACAAAATAAATAAATAAAGGGGATAGATGAGTAACGTCTTCTTCGTTCACGTCGCCGACGACCACAGGCGGGGGCAGAGGAGGCAACACCCGCGGCAGACGAGCCACCGGCTGAGGCTGAGGAGCCACAACCTGCTCTGGCAGAGAAGCCAGAAGAGCTACCTGTTCTGGATTATTAGCAGAATAATTTATATAGATCAAAAACTGACATATACATGCCTCAACAAATGTAATCTAGCTACACGGCTGAGGATCCAAGATTTCATACTTGGGTGTTCACAAATTTATATTGCAAACTAAAACCACAACACTATTTTTCAAATGGAGGGAGTAATATCTAAAATGTTCATGTGAAAAGATTATTTGTCCATCGTAATGACAATAATGACATGAATGACAGAAAATTAAGATTATTTACTTCATGACCATACAATATGACATTTTCATAAACAAGGCATGGTGTTGTTATCCTTAAGTTGCACAAAATATTTTCACAATCACCTAGGTATGCAATTCAATTCCAAGGTCCAGCTACGTATTTGTATTAGCACAATCACCAAACCTAGATGGATTTATTAGCAGAATAATTTATCTAGATCAAAATATGACCTATACAGGGCTCAACACATGTAACCTAGCTAGTTACGTAACGCATCTACGGAATATTGATATGGAGTCCATCGATCAAAGATAAAAAGAAACCCTGGCCTTCCCAAAAAATAGTGAAAAGGACTGACTAGAGAACACCTAGGATTTTACAAAATATTAAAGGAGATAGATGACTAACGTCTTCTTTGTTGACGTCGCCGACGACCACATGCTCGGGCACATGAGGCGTCACCTGCGGCAGAGGAGACACCTGCTCCGTCTGAGGAGCCAGAGCAGCTACCTGGGCCCACATAAATAGCAGAATATTTTATATAGATCAAAAAATGTCATATACATGCCTCAACTAATGTAACCTAGCGACACAGCTTCGGATTCAGGATTTCACAGTTGGGTGTTCAAAAATTTATATTGCAAACTAAAACCACAACAATATTTTTCAAACGGCTAAGATCAAGTTGGCTTTTGACTCCAGAAGGCATTCTTCCGCCTCTGCTTCTGTTACTCGAGAAATGAAAGAGTTAGGAGTAATATCTAAATGTTAATGTGAAAATATTATTTTTCCATCATACTGACAGTACTGACATGAATGATAGAAAATGAAGATTATTTACTTCATGACCATAAAGTATGACATTTTCATAAACAAGGCATGGTGTTGTTATCCTTTACTTGCAGAAAATATTTTCACAACCACCTACGTAGGCAATTCAATTCCAAGGTCCAGCTACGTATTTGTATTAGCACAATCACCAAACCTAGCTGGATTTATTAGCAGAATAATTTATCTAGATCAAAATATGACCTATACAAGGCTCAACACATGTAACCTACTAGTTACCTAAGGCATCTACAGAATATTGATATGGAGTCCATCGATCAAAGATAAAAAGAAACCCTGGCCTTCCCCAAAAATAGAGAAAAGGACTGACCAGAGAACACCTAGGATTTTACATAATATTAAAGGAGACAGATGACTAACGTCTTCTTTGTTGACGTCGCCGACGACCATAGGCTCGGGCACAGGAGGCGTCACCCAAGGCAGAGGAGACACCTGCTCCGTCTGAGGAGCCAGAGCAACTACCTGGGCCCACATAAATAGCAAAATATTTTATATAGATCAAAAAATGTCATATACATGCCTCAACTAATGTAACTTAGCGACACAGTTTCGGATCCAGGATTTCACAGTTGGTTGTTCAAAAATTTATATTGCAAACTAAAACCACAACAATATTTTTCAAACGGCTGAGATCAAGTTGGCTTTTGACTCAAGAAGGCATTCTTCTGCCTCTACTTCTGTTACTCAAGAAAAGAAAGAGTTAGGAGTAATATCTAAAATGTTCATGTGAAAATATTATTTTTGCATCATACTGACAGTACTGACATGATTGATAGAAAATGAAGATTATTTACTACATGACCATACAGTATGACATTTTCATAAACAAGGCATGGTGTTGTTATCCTTTACTTGCAGAAAATATTATGCTAAAAATAAGCAACCAAATAATATATTTCAAGTAGAGATGATAACAAGTCTAAAATATTACACCCTATGGTAATTGGACTCCAGGAATCAAGCAATTGGTGTTGAGCAAATTGAATGACAAAAAATTTGTCTTCTGGATTAAGCGTTAGAGGCTAGTTTTATACAAATTTGACATGAAGTTTAGTGCACAAACTACACCACTTTTAGTCCACTTACCAATAAAAGAACCATATATAAGAAATTTTGGCCAAAAAAATTCGGGTGCACTACTGTACCGGTGCTGCTGCTAACAAAATTTGGCATCAACACATTTTGGATGCACGAGAGCCATGGGATCGGAGTGGCTGGTAGATCTTAAAAACAACATAACCTATACAATGAGGAGCCGACCCCCACACCCATGCACCCATGTGGATCCGCCCTGAAACCTAACGGATCTAAATAATCTAGGTATGGATTTCATAGATGGAAGAAAAGCAGAAACCCTAGCCATTCCCAAAAATAGAAAAAGGACTGAACAAGGAAACCTAGGATATTACCAAAAATAGGAGTTAGATGACTGACCTCTTCTCCGTCGTCGTCGCCATCGACGTCGACCATGGGCTGCGGCAGAGGAGGCAGATGGCGTGGCAGAGGAGTCACCTGCTATGGCGGAGGACCCACCTGCTCCGACGTAGGTGCCACCTGCTCCGGATGAAGAACCTGGACGTCGTCGATGATGTCAAGGCCGCCCTGCTGCCCGCTCGACCCCTCGCCGGCGGGGCCGGGTTTCTCCATGTCCAGCTTCACACGGGGCTTGGATGCTTCGTATGTGATGGCGTCGGCCCCGGCGTCGGCCCTTCCTCCCATGGTGCGCTTGGGCATCTCGACGACGGAGGTGCAGCGGCGGGAAGGGTGCAGCGGCGAGAAGTGCTTGGCGAGTGGTGAGGCGTGGGAGGAGAAACCCTTGATTGTGGCTATTTGTGGATTTGTGGATGGAGAAGAGAACGGGAAGAGGGGGGCGGCGATGAGATTAATGCTATGGGGAAGCAGAGCGGCCGGCTTAAGTCCTTGGCTAGTCAAACGCATTTGTTGCCACGTTCACACCTCCCCGTGCATTGTTCACACCACCACGTCTGCCACGTTCACACCTCCCCGATCGTGCACAGGCATGATTTAGGAGTAATGCAACTTCCCTTCAAAAAAATGTGTAATGCAACTGCTCCCTCAATACACAGAACAATGTCATACAGTGGGACAACTGCATTTGTAGGCTTGTTTCATCTGCACGTGTCATGTTTTATATTTGTCCGAAAATATGTTTTAAAACTTTACAAACAATGGAAAGGCAAATGGATGTGACAAAACTTCATCGGCAACCGCACGGATTCATCTGCCATATGCCTGATGTTCGGTACCGAGGTGGGGAATGTTGATCCACGCAATGCCATGTGTTTCATCTGGACCCATATCATGCACCCCTAGCCAACCGGGCCAACAACATGCGCCGCTAGCCTTCTCGATCCAAACCATGAGCTAATGTCGACCATGTGCAGAGATGCTCATGTGGACAGGTTTGCTAGCAGTAGTGAATGACGTCGGATCTCGGTGTGCAATATGTGTAGCCACGTGTCTCTTTGGCATGCCTGGCATACCGACGGGAGGGACTCGTCGAACGTCCAACGAACTGCGGTGGGGTCAATGGTTGATGTATGGTGTGGGTCAACCTGGCTAACGGTGCATGGTTTGAGTGTAGGTGGCTAGGTGTGCATGGCTAGGGGCTAGATGGCTAATGAGTGCACATGCGTCATCTGTACATTGTCAAGGTTGAACGGTGGGTGTCTACGTGGCCATGCGTGCATGCATGGTGTCGGTCCAGTTGGCGTGCGGTGCACGGGACGTGCCTTGGTGGCTAGGGTCCACATCTTGCGGCACAGAGTTCTGAAGCAGATGAAGTGGTGGGCCCCGCTCTCCTTCCACAGGCCGGACTCGTTCCCTCTCGATGGCTGGCTCCGGGATGTGTTTTGGTCTCGTTTACACACAACCTACATGAAGGCTTATGCGTGCAGCTATCGATGTTCGACCACACCCACACCGCGAAAGGTCCCAAGAAATTCCGATCCCTCGTGAATTTGCATAGATTTTTGCGGCGGCAGACGACACCCGGCATTTTTAACCTTAATAATGGCTCTGAGGCGACCCTTCCCATTGGTAGCACATGGCCCTTATATGGACCAGAGCTTAGCATGGTACTGTCACCCCCAATCGCTGCTATGATTTCATGTGGCCGCGGTATAGATCCTAAATTTCCAAGGATACTACTCTAGAAATGCGGCAAATGTCCCGAATATGGCACGCGTGGCCTCCGAGAAAGGCCGGGACCTTGCATGCGCTTTTGGATTGTTCTCCGTTGACCCGAGAGAAAGCATCAATGAAAACGGAGGAACGGGCCCGCACTCAGTGCGCAAACTGGATGCGTTACCTCAAGGTAGCTAGATCCAAACCATGCACCCCCGCCGTCCAGACCCACGTGGTGCACCACTTTGGCACAAGACCCATACCACTTACGCCGGCCCCCAAGCCAAGCATTCCCCCCGTGTAGACTCATATGTCACACCCCGCAAAATAGCGTAGCACAAGACTTTCACCCCGATTTCCACAACATGCTGTCTTTTTGTACTACAAGTGCACTTGTTGGCAAATTGCATGTGCACGTGTCATGTTTCATTTTTTCTTGAAAACTATGTTGTACACCTTTACATAGATGCATGAATTATTGTTTTCATATGTTAATAATTCCTAAATATTGAACTCTAGCATGCACATAACAGATGGCATCCAAGCTTCATCGGCGACTGCTTGGATTCATCTGGCATATGCCCGCTGTCCGGTACCGGGCACGGGAATGTGGGTCCATGTGATGCCATGCGTTTCATCTGGACCCATGTCATGCACCCCCAGCCAACCGGGGCGACAACATGTGCCGCTAGGCTTCTCAATCCTAACCATGCGCTAGTGTCCACCATGGGTAGAGATGCTCAGGTGCACAAGTTTGCTGGCACTAGTGAATGACGTCGTATCTTGTTGTGCAATATGTGTAGTTGCGTGTTGCTTTGACATGCCTGGCATGCCGAGGGAAGGGACTCGTTGGAGGTCCAACGAATCGAGGTGGGGTCAATGGTGGATGGATGGTGTGGGTCAACCGGGCAAACGGTGCACGGTTTGAGTGTAGCTGGCTAGGTGTGTATGGCTGGGGGCTAGATGGCTAATGAGTGCGCATGCGTCTTGTGTACATTGTCAAGGTTGACCGGTGGGTGTCTACATGGCCACGGGTGCATGCATGGTGTGGGTCCAGTTGGCGTGCGGCGCACGGGACGGGCCTTGGTTGCTAGGGTCCACATCTTGCGGCATAGAGTTCTGAAGCAGATGAAGGGGCAGGCCCCGCACACCGTTCGTAGGCCGGACTCGTTCTCTCTCAATGGACAACGGCTCTGAGGTGGCCCTTCTCTTTGGTGGCACATGGCCCATATATATGGACCAAAGAGCTTAGCATGCGATTGTTACCCCATTCCCTGCTATGATTTCATGTGGCCGCTGCCTAGATCGTGAATTCCCAAGGATACTACCCTAGAAAATGTGGCAAATGTCCCGAATATGGCACGCGGGACCCAAGAAAGGCTGGGACCTAGCATGCTCGGTTGGATTGTTCTCCGTTGACCCGAGAGAAAGCACCGATGAAAACAGAGGAACGGGCAAGCACTCAGTGCGCAAACCAGATGTGTTACCTCAAGGTAGCTAGATCCAAACCATGCACCCCCGCCGTCTAGACCCACGTGGCGCACCACTTAGGCACTAGACCTACACCACTTACGCCGGCCCCCAAGCCAAGCATTCCCCCCGGGTAGACTCATATGTCGCACACCACAAAATAGAATTACCACAAGACTTACACCCCGATTCATGAGGTTACTACCCTGTGCACCCCAAGCCAGGATGATACACTGCATGCACCTAGAGCTAGCTGGGCCCACAACATGCACCACTACACGTAAGTGTCCACAAAACAAACTAACCCATAATCAACTTTTTTTGCCAAAACAAGTTAGTTGTTTTATAATGGCTTGAAAATAGCAAGGTTTCTGTTAAATAATAATTTCCTTAATTACATATTATAAGGTGCATTTTTGTCCCTCTCAAAGGGGTGCATTCCATTTTGTAACCACACAAAATTCCTACCTTCCCTCGAAAAAAAGAATCCTTCTTGACCCTCTCACGATCACGTTCACGATGGCCTCACCCTATAATCTAGGAGTTGATCCAATCTCCCCACGGGGGCCAAGTTGCACGTAGTAGATATTTTTGGTTGGTTGCAAATTTCTCTCCAAAATGGTTTATAATGAGAAAATCACCTTATATATTTTTTACTTCCCAAGACATGTGGCAACAAAAGCATGGAACAAAATCATAGGAGGCACGGTTGGATACGTGCACATGCTGTCTTTTTCTACTACAAGTGGACTTGTTGGCAAATTGCATGTGCACGTGTCATGTTTCAATTTATCTTGAAAATTATGTTGTACACCTTTACATAGACGATTGAATTATTTTTTTCATATGT
Source organism: Thinopyrum elongatum (assembly GCA_011799875.1). Taxonomy (NCBI): domain Eukaryota; kingdom Viridiplantae; phylum Streptophyta; class Magnoliopsida; order Poales; family Poaceae; genus Thinopyrum; species Thinopyrum elongatum. The sequence continues at coordinate 45,067,229 of CM022303.1, read as the reverse complement.
TAATAATCCCTAAATATTGAATTTAAGCATGCACCTAGAAATTATCAGCCATAGAACCAACATCTCTTTCGTAGAGATTAAGGTACTTCCACATTAAACCTAATACGACAAAGTTAAAGGATCAACTTAATACATTAATAGCACATAGGGATGTAGCCCAGGAATCCAACGAGTAGAGACAAATGGAGGAACAAAAGCAGGAAGAAAAAGGATCAGCCAGCAGCAGCGCCATCAGCCTCCTAGCCTCACAACTCCAGGTCTCCAGCCTTGTGAACTACATGTTTTTTCCTACAAAACACGAATGGTAAAGTTGCTGTTACAGATCAGGACTTAGTGAAAATTACAGTTATGCTGAAACAGTTATAATGACTAGCAGTGTAGACATGATGGTTACAACAAGCAAACAAATCCAAGCTCACAAGTTGCAACTTACTTTTAACATCAAACAATTATATTAACATGACCACTTTAGAGCAAGATTTTACCATGCAACATAAACTTGTCATAGCAACAAAAGGCATGGCATGAAAGTATTGACAACATAATGCAAATAATGTTTAGGAAGCATGGCCATAGGAGTTATATTTTTAGTGGCAACCTTCAAGCAAAGTTGCATAGTTTTATAACAGACAGAGGGGCTGGAATTGGTAGAGGCACACTGAGGTTGGCTAGCCATCGAGGATGACCAGTGGGCCAGGGGCCACATTGCTAGGAGCGTTTGTGTGTGTTACTGCCGTGGGACCCGGATGTCAGTGGCTTACTCTGAAAACAAAAGGGGGGTTTATATATAGTTTAGTGGGAACCATCAAGCAAATTCACAAAGTTTTATAGCTGACAGATTTATACTTGTTGAGATGCACAGAGTAAAATGATGGCATGTTGGAGGCAATAAATAAATATGCTACATGGCTTGTCATGGCATCTAATTGCATAGAATGCTTGTACAGATCATGGAGAACAAGACATACAACATGGGCATCTCCATAAGAGCTGGTAGCTCTACCAAAAAGCAATCAACAACTAAAAAAAGTTCAAATATAGTATCAAGGACTTAATAATAGAAAGACACATAAACAATTTTTGGAGTAGAAGTGCAGGTGAACACCAAATTCTACCACTACAACAGTACAAATTTAGCCTAGGGTTCATATACATCATAATCCAGCCCCCAAAAGCATGTACTCAAATCTTCATTCCCTCTCTAAACTATTATCATCACTACCACTACAACTGTAAGCACGAGCAGTAGGAAGATTAGGAGTGGGAAAGCTTACTCTAAACAATGGTTCCGCCGCCGTTCAGACGAGGGGAGCGGCGAGGGAAGCGTGGAGACTGGCGGGGAAGCGAGGTTGCGACCACTGTCCTCCTCCTCTTGCGCTTCGAAGTCTCCGGTGACTCCGTTGGAGGCTGCATAATCTGCAACGGCACCTCATGCACAGTGGCTTCCTGATCCAGTGGATGCTCTACCCTGGATCTGAACGCCCGCCACCTCCGCCTGACCCACGGGTTGGGCGAATCGGCCTGCTCCATCACCCAGAGGAGGATCTCGATCTTCTTGATCAGTTGTGCGGACGGGGGGCAAAGCTTCTTCTTTTCTTTCTTCGTCATTTCCTTCATAGTGGCCATCGCCGTCCAGCACATCTGCCGTGTGTTGTCAAACCAAGAAAGGATCTCGGTCAACCTGGCCATCTTACGCTGGTCGTCGCCGGCGATCTGCTCAATCTGCTGCTACATCGAGAGGGGGGGTGGATGTGGAAGAGGAGACGAGCAAAGTTGCGGCGTCGAGAAGGAGGAGAGGGCTGCCGTGGATCTGGAATGCAGGAGAGGGAGGAGATGCCTACGGTTGTGTAATGGTGATGGAAGAGGAGAGGACCCTAGCGGCGGCGGTTCTGCATTGGATGAGAGGGACGGCTCGTGATTGTTTTTTTCCTATGACTAAAATGCCATAGATTAAAATGTGTCCCCACAATGTCATTAGTACCGACCCCACAAGTTGGCGTACATTCGAATACTTTCATCTGAATACTTCCCAGTACTAGGTATTTGTTTGCCGTTAAATTGTGAGCAACGAACGGTTCCAAAAAAGCCCAACCACTGTAAAACTTGTATAATATATAAATATAGATAGTTCGGGCCAACCAAAGCCCACAACATGAGATATAGTACTCTTACAACTTCAATAACACCAAGACAAATATAGATAGATAGATTTAGCTAAAAAAGATAGATAGATAGATAGATGGCCGCCGCCTTCTCCACCAGGCTCCTCCTCGCTCCTCCTCCGGGCGCACTTCACTGCTCCTCTGGGGTGTTGTTGATGGGGTACGACAGAGTGTGCATGCGCTCCGCGGTGGGGAAGATGTTGTCGTAGTCCATGAAGATGTTATGGGTGGTGAAAGCTATGAACTCGCAGCCACACCAGAGCATGCGACCGAGGAGGTAGAACGCGTCTAAGGGGTTGGTGAAGTGGGCATGGATAGCAACCACAACCCCGTTGTGGATGACCTCCTGGACTCGGTACATCCTTGGAGATCCCCGGAGGAGGTGGCGGTAGCCGGCCCCAAGGAAGAATTCCGTGAACTCCCTTGCGCCCCTCCACCTTGACATCGCCCACACACGGAGGGTGCTCTCGACGTACACCCCGGCAGGGTAGAGCATCTCTGGCACGGTGGGGGGGGGGAAGCGGTAGGTTGGCCTGGTGTACTCCATGGCTGCAGCGGGCTGGTTCAGGCAGATGCAAAATGCGGGTGGGGGAGTATGGGAGATGGACGAAGGGTGTGAGAGGAAGAGGAACATGATAGGTGGCTTAAATAGCCACCGTGGCAGTAATGGGGTCAAATGTGAACAAGTTTTTCCACTCACCGCGGCATCAGGTGTGTACACTCATGGGAAACTATATTCTGAATCAAAATGTGGTGTTTAAGTGCTGCCCTATGTGCCGTCGGTCGGGTCAAGCGGGGACGGCTCTGCGGCGCGTGCTCCTTCGCGTATGTGCACGCATGCAACGTAGGCTGAAGCGGGAGCATGCATGCAACCGCATGCAACGTAGGCTCGCTCGGGCGCATGCAATGGCGGCGGACATCGCTCGGTCCAATGGGTGGGCTTCTTTACACAGCCCAACGGCGCGCATGCATGGCAGCCCACCCTCGAGCGCAGAAAAAAAACCAGGCGCAGAAAAAAAACCAACGTAAGTATTATATGATTTATCGACGCAAAAACCCTATAAAATCCTTACAACGTCAAAAAGCTATGAAACTTGGCAAGGATGCTAGTCATGTTGGTACAAGGCTGTAGAAAAAAAAATTGGTCCACTTCAAGGATGTCGACAAAAACATGCTTCGAGACGGACCCTTCCCGTCCTACCCGAAAGGCCTCCCTTGAAGCCGGTTCAGAATGACACCAAATTTTGCCAGGGTGTGAGTCAAATGAGATCAACACTTGTTCATGTTGGCCAATGTGGCACTGACTGTCGAAGTAGATAAAGATTGATACTTGTTCATGTGGGGCCATATTTTTTGTACATTTGGTGTCGACAGAACACAAAAAAAACATGACTATATGCTTTTAGGTCTTCACCCTCCCCAATTTGTTGGCCAACTCAGCAGGTTTTCCCTTAAGATGCCACCTCTTTCTGTAAGCTGCAATTGCTTTGGTTTTGGAATGCTGGTTCTCTTTCCTGCAGAACTGGCATTTATAGCGACCGTTACGCCGGTACACAATCTTTGCAGCCATGAGCCACTTGAAGATTTTGTTTCTGAAAGCTTCCCTCAGCTGTAGGTAGTTCTCGCATTCTTCCAAATCTGCAATCTGGTATTAGAAGAAAAAAAACTCATTCCAGCGAATTGTTCATTATATCAAAGGCAGGCATAAATGGATTGTTTATTCTTTGTATTGGTTTTCTAAAACTTTGGTTATATGAAATACAGGCATAAAATGGAATACAAATGATTCATTCATCTAAATTTGCAAACCCTAGGACTGATAACCGTACGATTAATCAAAAAACCGAACTGTACGATTGTCTGTACGAATAGCGAGGAATAACAAGAGAGCAATTTCTAGGGTTAACCTCGAGAAGGCAAATTCTAGGGTAAATCTCTGCAGACACTAACCGATTCGTCATCGTTGGTGCTGTGTTGGACCAGCTGCGGCTGCGAATCGATGGCAACGACGTCCTTGTCGACCAATTCCTGCATGGGGTCCACATCCTTCGCACGGAGCACACTAGCCACGCCCCCGCCTATTGCTGGTAGGATCATCCTCGCCGGCAAGAATGTGGGCTTTTTGGCGGTGGCGAGTAGTTGGCGGCGACGAAGACGTGGGTGGATAGGTAGAGGCGATCGAACGCTGGAGGCGGGAGCGAGATTTGGGGAGTGAAAATTCAATTTGTTTGGGAGAGAGAGGTCAAGGCCGCGCACACTTCGTCACTTTTTAATTTTAGGTAGAAACATGCACGTATACGGCCGATCGTGCACACCCAGAGATTTGCCCGAACCAACGAAGCAAAAGAAAAAGTGCACATTGTCGGTCCACAAATGTGGCAACATAAACCGAACACCAAAATAGGAGGGACAGTTTTTTTGTTTTGCGCAGTACTACTAAAAACTAGAAGGGTGAACTACTAAAAAAAATACTAGAAGGGACAGTTGGCACATTTAATTTCACAAGGCATCTAGCTTTTTTGTTCATCTCTAGCTATGTTCTACCGATTAGGCAAAATGAATGGATAATTATTAAACCCTAGCTATTGTCAAGGTTTATCGGTGTGTGTCTACGTGGCCAAGTGTGCTTGCACGGTGTGGGTCCAGGTGAGTGTGATGCATGGGACGGGCCTTTGTGGCTAGGGCCCACATCAAGCGGCACCGAGTTTTGAGGAAAGTGAAGGAACAAGCCCCACACTCCGTCTGCATGCTGCACTTGTTCCCTCCCATTGGCTAGATCCAACATGCGATATGGCCTTGTTTACACTTAGCCCGCGTGAGGGTTTATGCATTCCGCTCTCGGTGTTTGACCATACCCTTCATGGGTCATACGATGAGACCTTGTCAGGCCCCGTGATGCGCCGGCTAGGCACAAACCGGACACATTACCTCTCGGTAGCTAGACCCAAACCATGCACCCCCGCCGTCTAGACCCAAGTGGAGTAGCACCTAGACACATGACCCGCGACACTTGTGCCAGCCCCAGAACCATGCATCCCCGAAGTGTAGACTCATATGTGGCCATGTGTGCATGCATGTTGTGGTTCCAGCTGAGTGCGATGCATGGGACGGTCCTTGGTTACTAGGTCTAACATCATGCGGCAACGAGATTTGAGGCAAATGAAGCAACGGGCCCCGCACTCCCTTCACAGGACGTACACATTCCCACTCTATGGCCTGATCCAGCATGGGATATGGCCCCAGTTGCCCACAGCCTACGTGAGGGCCTATGCATGCCGCTCTCGATGTTTTACCACACCCTCTATGGATCGTATGATTACACTGCGCCAGGTCCATGAATTTTCGGCCCCTCGCGAATTTGCATGGATTATAACGGCAGCTGACGAGCATCATAGCCTAGATAACGGCGTCGAGGCCACCCCTCCCGTTGGTAACATATGGTGCATATATGGACCAAAGAGCTTAACATGGGGCTTTCATCCCAATCCTTGCTATGATTTCATGTGGCCGCCGTAGATCTTGAACTTTCGAGGTTACAACCCTAGAAATGCGGTAAATGTCCCGAATATGGCAGGGAGGGGGGGGGGGGGGGAGGGGGTGAGAAAGGCCACGCAATAAACTACCCCCATAATTTATGTTTGTTTTATGTGGGAAGACAAAAAAGTTTTATTAAATAAGGATTTTTGGTATGTTTTAATAAGGATTTTATAATTTCACATTATAACGTGCTTATTTTGCCCTAAAACAAAGGTGTTGTATACACACAAAGCTCCTCATTGACCCTCTCACCATCACGTTCACGTTGAACTCACCCTAAAATCAAGGAGAGGTAGATCGCATCTCCCCACGGGGGGAAACCTCCACCTAGTAGCTAAATATGGTTAGTTGAGAAGTTCTCACCAAGTCGTTTTTTGAGGCAAAATCACATTCTTCTTTTTTCCTCCAATATTGTGGTGAAGTACATGGAAGAAAAATCGTGGGAGGCACGGTGGAACGAGTGCACCTGTTTTTTCCCACCAAAAGTGCACTTGTTGCCATATTGCATGTGAACGTGTCACCTGTACAAACAATTGAATTGTCATTTTTATTTTGTTAACAATTCCTAAATATTGAATTTCAGCATGCACCTACCCCATGGCGGTTAGGTCAAATTTGTCTTATCCAAGCTCCGCCAGTGACCGTGCAGATTCTTGTACCATGCATGTGCTGCTCCGGCGTCCGGTACCGGAGAGGGGAATCTGGATGTGATGCAATACAATTCATGTTGACCCATATCATGCACCCTTAGCCAACCGGGCCGACAACATGCACTGCTAGCCACCTCGATCTAGACCATGCGGTAGTGTCCTCGATGGGCAAAGATGCTCAGCTGGATATGTTTGCTGGCACTAGTGCACGATGCCCAATCTCGGTGTGCAAGACGGGTAGCCGTGTGTCGCTTTTTCATGCATGGCATACGGAGGGAGGGACTCGTTGGAGAACTAACGAACCGTGGTGGGGTCAGGGGTGGATGGATGGTGTGGGTCAACTTGGCTGAAGGGGAACAGTTTGAGGACATTTGAACAATGTATGCCATGGCTATGGTCATGAGCTACCTCACTTGACTTACCACGAAATTTTACATAAGGGGACAGTTTAAACTTAAAATTTTTGAGTTTTATTTTTGGATATCCTGTTTGTTACATTTATGGCACCATGTACAAGAAATTTGGGGTTATTTTGGAGATGGTAAAAAAAACCACTTCATTACAAACGGAGCTTTTGGTCTCACTTAAGCGAGTTTTTCTAACAAGGTGGATTTTTCGACCACATCGAAATCACCTCAAATTTTGTACACATGATCTCTTTCATAAACGTAGACAGAATATGAAAGTTTTCCATTTTTTTAGAATTTTATATAATTTATAGTGGCTCAATGAAACTCAGGTACATACCTCTGACTTTACCTTAAGGGGACAGTATAAACTTCATTATTATTGAATTTTCTTTGATAATCTTGTTTATTACATGTACGTGACAATGTAAAAAAAAATTGGGTGATTTGGGGATGGTCCAAACATAAACATGTGACCATATACAAAAGAAAAAGCCCACCTCTAACAGGAGATTTCAGATCCCACGGCCTGCATACGACTAGAAACGCAAGCATATGGGCCAGGATGCAGGCCCGTGGGATATTGATTTCTCCTGCTAGTAGGCCCCATAGGGCATACACGGAACTGGATAGAGAACGAGTTGTTTCAGTGAGAGAGGCTCATGCAAATGGTCTCTCAGCCGCGTATATAAGCAGGTGCGTGCGCGTCTCGTTTGGCGAGGTGGGACTAAACTCCCACCACCCGTCAGCTCTGCCCGGTGCGGCTCAGCGTTGGGCCAAATTTTGTTGGGCTGTCCCAGGCGAGCGTCACCCACGTGTTGGACCACCGTCCTTGTAGATGGTTCGGTTGGCCCATCTTGTATGCATATCCTTTTTGTTTTTTGTTTTTCACATATTCTCTTTTATTTATTATTACACAGTTCTAAAACAAAGGTTGTTGTAAATGCACAAAACTCCTTCTTCAGCCTCTCACCATCACGTTCATGTTGAACTCACCCTAAAATCAAGGAGAGGTCGATCTAATCTCCCCACGGGGGGCAACCTCCACGGAGTAGCTAAATATGGTTACTTGAGATTTTCTTCCCAAATCGTTTTCTTAGGGGAAAATACATTTTTCTTTTTTCCTCCAATATTTGTGGCGAAATACATGGAAAAAAAATCGTGGGAGGCACGGGGGCTACCTGTTTTTCCCCTCCAAAAGTGCACTTGTTGCCAAAAATGCATGTGAACCTGTCATATTTCAAATTTTCTTTAAAACATGTTGTACACCTGTACAAACAATTGAATTGTTGTTTTCATTTGTTATCAATTCCTAAATATTGAATTTCAGCATGCACCTATCAAATGGCATCTCATCCAAGCTCCGGCATCAACCGCGCAGATTCTTCTACCATGCACATGTGCTGCTCCGGCGTGGGGTACAAGAGAGGGGAATCTTGATCCGATGCGATTCATGTCGACCCATATCATGCACCCCTAGCCAACCGGGCCGACAACATGCACTGCTAGCTGCCTCGATCCAGACCAAGGGCAAAGATGCTCAGCTGGACATGTTTGTTGGCACTAGTGCATGATGCGCCAATCTCGGTGTGCAAGACGTGTAGCCGTGTGTCGTTTTAACATGCTTGGCATACCGAGGGAAGGGACTCGTCGGAGATCCAACGAATCAAGGTGGGGTCAAGGGTGGATGGATGGTGTGGGTCAACTTGGCTAAAGGTTTACGGTGGGTGTCCACGTGGCTATGTGTGCATGCATGGTGTGAATCTAGCTGAGTGTGATGCACTGGAAGGGCCTTTTTGGCTAGGGCCCACATGAAGCGGCACCGAATTTTGAGGAAAATGAAGGAACGGGCTCCGCACTCTGTCCACATGCCGAACTCGTTCCCTCCCATTGGCTAGATCCAGCATGCGATATGGCCTCGTTTCCACATAGCCCATGTGAGGGCTTATGCGTGCCGCTCTCGGTGTTTGACCACACCCTTCATGGGTCATATGATGAGACCGCGCCAGGCTCTGTGAAGCACCGCCTAGGCACAAACCGGACGCGTTACCTCTCGGTAGCTAGATCCAGACCATGCACCCCCGCCATCTAAACCCACGTGGAGCAGCACGTAGACACATGACTCACAACACTTACGCCAGTCCCCGAACCATGCATCCCCGCCGTCTAGACTCATACGTGGACATGTGTGCATGCATGTTGTGGGTCCAGTTGAGTGCGATGCATGGGACAGGCCTTGGTTACTAGGTCTAACATCACATTGCATCGAGATTTGAGGCAAATGAAGGAACGGGTCCCGCACTCCCTTCATAGGCCGGACGCATTATCTCTCGATGGCTTGATCCGACATGCGATATGGTCCCGTTTGCACACAGCCTATGTGAGGGCCGATGCATGCCGCTCTCGATGTTTTACCACACCATCTAGGGGTTGTATGATGACACCACGCCAGGTCCCGTGAATTTTTAGCCCCTCACGAATTTGCATTCATTATAATGACAACAGACGGGCATCATAGCCATAGAGAATGGCATCGAGGCCACGCCTCCTGTTGGTAGCATATGGCGCATATATGGACCAAAGAGCTTAACATGGGGCATTCATCCCATTCCCTGCTGTGATTTCATGTGGCCGCGTAAGATCTTGAACTTTCGAGGTTACAACCATAGAAATGTGGTAAATGGCCCGAATGTGCGAGGGAGGGAGGGAGGGGGGAGCGAGAAAGGCCACGCAATTACCTACCCCCATTATTGAACTTTGTTTTTTCTGGCAAGATAAACAATTTTTTATAAATAAGGAATTTTTAGCACTTATTAATAACGATTTTATAATTTCACATTGTAAGGTGCATTTTTTTCTATAAAACAAAGGTGTTGTAAACGCACAAAACTCCTCCTTGACCCTCTCACCATCACGTTCATGTTGAACTCACCCAAAAAATAAGCAGAGGTCGATCGAATCTCCACACGGGGGGGGGGGGGGGGCAACCTCCACGCAGTAGCTAAATAAATGGTTATATGAGAATTTCCCTATTTTTTACGATTTTCCTTTGTTTTTGTTTTTTAGACAAAAGTGTTTTCCTTTGTGTTTTTTTATTAGTAACATTGGGTTTTACTTTGTGACTGGTTAGCGGCCTGTGGGCCTGTTTGGTTGTTTCTTTACGAACTGGACCCACGGGCCGTTATATTCTGTGCTTGTCATCACCCCCATCGCCCACACACCCCCGCCCCCCTCACCCCCACCCTCCCCACACACCACCGCGCCACGACCCCGCCGCCTACTCGCCTGGTGGCTCTCGACGGTTGGAGCAGAAGAGCGCGGAGTCAGATTGGGAGGCCGCCAGCAAGCACCTAGCGACTACCGGCGACTAGTTGAACTGAGAAACCCTAACTTGTAAACTTCAACTTCTTTGTTCCTTGTTGTGTTGCCGTTTCGGGAGTTGGATATGGTTTTCAAAGTCAGAGATTAGATAGGTAGGATTTTTAAATCGGAGGTTAGATCGAAGGCGATGCAGAGATTGAAGGAAGTTTTCTACATCGATGGCTTGCTCGATATTTTTTTCTAGGGTTTCGGTATTCCAGGGTTTTCATAACAATGAGCAAGTGCAGATGCGTAACACAATAGCAGCAAATATAAGCAAACAGTCCTTTAAAAACTTATAAAAATTGGCCTTGTGCAGTGGCGAATCGAGGAAGAAACCGGAGGGTGGGCTCAAAACTTATAAGCTGGCCTAGTGGATTAAATTCCTTTTTAGGCCGAAATTAGGTTGGGTTTAGTAAGGCAACCATTAACTTGTAGTCCTAGATTGCAAGTCAACTAAACATTTCTCAGAATAATATTTACTGCAGTGTTTGGTTTTTTTGCAGAATATGAAATTTCTATCCAAATATTTGTATCTTTCTAGGGAAATAACAATAACCTCTTAATTCTGTTGCCCAAATTAAGTTCATATTAAAGGATTATAAATGTGAGGGTGTACAATATATCAGAGTTTTTAGGAATTATTTTAATCTTTATTTTGTGTGCTTATGTAGTACCAGGAAAAAGTGAAGTAAGTTCATTTTCTCCAATATGACAGACAGGTGGCTAATTGAGTTGGTTACCCTGACGATCCTTCGTCCTTCCAGAATATATTTTCTTTTCTTTTTCCAGGAACAGATTGTTCGATGCGGATGTATGTAGATGGGCTGTATGTTGAAGATGTCCGTGTGTACATTCGGGTGGGCCGAGTAACAGCAGTAGTAGGATTTATGTTTTGATAGGACTTTTCTCAGAGATTACTGCTCAGTCTCAGACACTACCTCAGTTGTGCTGCAGAGGAGGAGGAGCCAATGCCGCGCGTCGACGCTTGGGATGAGCCCATGCTTCCGGTCGAGGATCAGGAGAAGGACATGTCTGAACAAGCTGTGGTGCGGCGGGCACGTGCTGCGTTGCGGGCACCCGCTCAGTTCAAGTGTACGATTGTTGAATCCTGATGCAGTACCTTTGTTGATTATACTGTATGATTGTTGCCTAGTGTGCTTACATGCATAAGCCCTTTTCTTAAATTCTCATCCTTTGCTTTTCTTCATTTTATTTTGTTTACACAGGTGGTGTGCATAACCTGTCGACAGGACTGCAACAGGCCCAATGCCACTGGGTTGACATTTACCATCAGGCTAGATGGGGACACTTCAGCTATGGTATAAATAAGCATGTCAATTTTTACTTGTATTGTGTTTGTTCCCCTCTACTTTGAAGATCAACAAAATGTAGCAAAATAAATAGCAATTAAATTCTACACCTACAGATCGTGCCATGCTACGCATGGCACCAGTTCAGCGCCATCCCAGACAGTTCATCGCTTCTTCAAGTGAGAGGGAGCCACACATATGATTTTGGCGTGTACAAAGGGAATTCACTGGCGATCATTGGTGGTGAAAACTGGTGCAAGATTGTTGAAGACTTCGACCTGCGAGAAGGCGACCTTGTCTCCTTTGATTTGACTGAAGACATTCCTATGGTGTACTTCTGCAACCTGCCAAGGACATGCGATCAAAACGAAGAGCGTAAAGATCCTCTAGAATCAGCTGTCATAACGAAGGGAATTAATTTGACAAAGCAAGAGGAGCTAAACCTACATGACATTTTGGCGATGAAGAAAGGTTATATAGGTGCATTTTTTGTCCACCGCTTCACCAAGTCAAACATAGCAGGAAAGACAATGGTATGTTTTTGGTGTGCTAGTATTTTCTATTTTGTATGCAATTTTCTTTGTTATTTCATGGAGGGAAAGATTAATGATATGCTATTGTAGCTGAAACTAGTGAATACACTGATGTGTGTTTTTGCAGATCCTTATGTAATATATGTAGATGTAGCTGAAGATCCTTTTGTCTACTGTTCCTTCACATGTTTGATAATTTTTCTTCCTATGATGGTGCATACAGAGATTACTGGCGAAAGTTGTTGACGCCCTGAAGACCCAAGGAGATGGGGAGATACCGGGAGATGGGCTTGCTGGCATTCGACTGTGCAAGGGCAGTTTCATGCCGGTCAAGTACCACAAGTGTGATGATGACCGCATCATCTTCGGCAAGAGATGGAGTGATTTTTTTGACAGTAAAGAGCTCAAGATTCATAAAGCCGTTCTTTTAGGTTTCAAGACCACCACCCGTGAAGATCTTCAGATCAAGGTGGTTATGAACATGCTGACCGAGGAGCCACAAATGTAGCACGACAACGCAAGAGTGTCCTTTTACACTAGGTCTAGTGTGAAAACTATGTTGATAGCAGTTATGCATCTATGGGGTTATGTCTTCATTCTGTCTTGGGTGACGATGACTATGAGAGGAGGACATGTTGCAGTTAGAGTAAATGCTAGGATTGGGCCCTATTCAGGACTCAAAATAGGGCTTACACAGGTGGTTGCTTTATTGGCTGCTATTTCCCTGGCTATAATCATGAATGATGGTAATGCAAATGGAATCGTTAAGGAGGTTTTTTTAATAATTTAAATCATGGAGTTAAGATGGTAGAACTACCTATGAGTGTTTGCGTAGGAGATGCGGGAAGGGCATCAGTTGTGTTCTTGACTCTTTGGTAATGCAGGAATAATGTGAGATTACAAAATAAATGGTATAGTGATCTTGTGATTCTTGTTTAGCTAATTTGCTTGTGGATCATGGGATGGTCTGTATTGCAGATGAAGGTGGTAAACAAAGAGGTGCTGATGTTGGGAGCAAAGCTGCTAGAGCATGTAGCAGGTGAATTGTACAGATCATCACAAGTGTGGAGTCAAAGGGTACTGCGGTGTCGCCTGCGCATCTCTCAGCTATATTTTCTGTGCTCTGCCATAGTTTTATTTTTTGGACCTTCATGTTAAGTCTAGCTGGTCTTGCTACCATGTATGATTTGTGCTGCTAGTTGATTACTTTAGTTCTAGCTGTAGTTTGTATCAGGGGCTTGAAAGACCATGTGGTTTCAGTTAATGGAAAATCAGAGTCGGCGACCTTTCTTTTGATTAAAAAAATGAACTTTCTCTATTCAATAAAAAAATGAACTTTCTCTATTCAACCCCAGTTGAGAATAGTATTTATTATAAATCTGAAATAATCTTTTGGTAAAAATGGCTATCGCATTCTGTATCATAGCTAGCAAAACCGAAACAAAATAAACGTCTTAAGTATAATATCTCGTGAACATGTATCAAATTAGGGAAGAGAATAAAGGATGATTCAACTTGCAGGAAATTTGAACTTACGACTTACTAGCAGTATAATAAAGTTTACAGACTATCAGCTAGATAAATAGAAGAAACATTTTAGGTTGACTCATTCTTCCTTCCGGACTTCCTCGACCGCCTAGATGGTTTAGCGAGATGCTCGCACTGGCTCTCGAACCCCTTCTGGAAGTAAACCAAGCGCCTGTATACATCGTAGGTGGCATATGCGTCCCTGGAAGCATGATAGATGTTCTTCAAGGGCAAGGGCGCTTCTGCCCATATATGGTGGTCATCTTCTGTGATAGCATCCTTCATCTTGTTGTAGCTGTGGTGGATGATGGAACCACGTAGTCAGCCAAGCCATACTTTGCCTTAATCTTCACTGGATCGGGCACTCTCCACATACTCTGGATATCCACAAAGTTTCATACCACCAGACCAACACACTTGAGTTTTTTCTGGTCATTGTTGATGTCCACCCCAACAAAGGTGTAATCCTCGTCGAGCAGGAAGGTGGCCAGCAGGCCGTAGTGCTTATCAACAACGCTTATGTGGTACACGAGGACGTAGATGACAATGCATAACTGGACCACGGCAGCCATCTATTTCGGAGCACAAGGCCATGTGAACTCCACATCCAGTCCAACTATCTTCTGGTCGTCGTTCTGCATCCAGTACTAGAATCTGCGAATGTAGTACTCAACACAGCTAGCCTTGTTCGTGTACTTCACAAAAATTTCGGTATTTCCATCTGCCCTGACAGCATAATCTTTCACGAACGCCATGCCGAAGGACTGTAATTGATGAAACTAGTATAAGACATGAAGCATGACAATAACATGATAACAGAAAGCTGAGATGAATATGACGGCAGATAGTATAGTAATTCTGGCGCTATTGAAAGTTTATCTAAACAAGTGCATGAACAATTTAAACTAAACATGTACTCCCTCTGTAAAGAGATATAAGATCTTTTAGATCACTAAAGAAGTGTACCAAAATTTGTTATATTTCCTTGCAGAGGAAATATATGCGAATTAACAATCAAAATTTACACTGTTGAAATATTTATCTAAACAACTGCATCAACAATCAAGAATGAACATGTATCTATGAATTGTTCATCGCCCATGTAGATGAATCTGTGTGTACAAACTAAAGAAGCAGGAGAAAAACAAGAAATTGACAAGACAACGGACTAGATGTTGCATGCAGATGAATCTGTGTGCAAAATTCTCATAAGGCAACGAACTACATGTTGCAGGCAGATGAATCTGTGCACACAAAATAAAGAAGCAGGAGAACAAGAAATTGACAAGAGGAAGGCCATCGTATGTGCTGCTACTGGAGAACTACTAACAAAATAGACAGGAAGGAGAACTCACCGATCCAGAAGCCAGATTGTTGAGAGAGTGGGCGATGCAGAGGAAGAAGGAATCGAGAGGACGCAAAGGCAGAGGAACCATTTTTGGAGAGTCATGGCAGTGAGGACGAAGTGCCCTCGCGCATGCCCGTCCTAAATAATTGGGACGGGACTCATCCATCCTGTTGGAGTCCTCGCTTTCCTTTCTCATGTTTTCATTTAATATGGGCTCATCCCATTATAATAGGCCCATATAAGAAAGCACAAGAAGCCCAAACGCTTCACGGTTGAGATTACTGATCTAAACTTGCTAAAAAAACATTACGTGATCTAAAACTACCTCTTCGTGAGATCCCAAATTCCCAATATTTCCTTGTGGTCGGTTGTTAGAGAATCCACTATAAATACAAAGCTTTTCACGACATAGATCGTATACTCCACCCCACGCCTCCCGGACCTAGCCTTCCGTGACTACACCAAATTACCACCCCACGCCGCCCAAAGTAGCTCCCAGGTCGGAGAAGCCGACGAAGCCGTCATCTTCGAGGCCTGCGTCGGCGAATCCTGAGATGAAAGAGAAGGGCATGCCAGAGAAGCCGACGAAAGAGAAGGGCACGACGGAGAAGCCAGCGAAGCAAAAGATGAAAGAGAACGGCAATGGAGCCGGTCACCATCGAGAGAATCCTCCGGTAACGAGCGAGATCCTTCTATTCTATATACTCCCTCCTTCCCAAGTATAATTTTTTGCATGCAATCCCATAATTTATGGCGCACTTGCCTTTTGATCTGGTTTAGTTACAGCCATAACGAACTATCCCTATTTTACAGGAAGGGAGATCGTGGATGCCTTCCTCTCTTAGTTTTAGTGGTGAATGCCTCTCTCTGTAATGAAACTTGCGCTAATTTTTGTGCTGGAAAGTTCTACGCGTAACGATATGGAAAGGAGGGACTAGTAATTTAACTTTGTTTAAAACCAGCAACCGAATCAACAAAATAATCATAGTACTCCTAAATGGCTGATCAAATACGCAGTAGACATAATACAAAGTAGTTTTGTATGTAAGTTGTTTTCTCTTTTTGTTGATTGGCCTAATTTACACTAAACATCTGGAAATTCAAGACTAGTGTTTGTAGCTAATTTGTTCACTGTGAATCTGTGGTAACTAGGCCAACTTGTCAGTTCTGCGTGTTTCAACGGTCACAATGTACATGATTTAGTAAAAACATGTAGAAATATGAGCACGCCTCACTTAATTGGCATTGAGAACATCAAATGTATGTACTATATTAAATTTTAGGCTCACATGTTTTGGTCCATGTCAACAATTTTAGGCTGCTTGATGATGCCTAGTTGTGTTTTTGGTTGCTCGAGTCACTACTATGGTCATGTTTACTGGACATCATGGTTATCATCTCTGTTATATGCCTTAAAATTTGGAAATTGCTAATTTTTTGGCATAGGCTTTCTAAATGACGTTCAAGTTGACTGGAGAACATCATATTGATTCAACTTATGTGAGTTCTTAGTCTCTAGTCATTGAAACTGTTGGTGATTGCCCTTAATTTTGCATGGTCTTTACTATAATATTTTCTTGTAATTATATCCTTAGATAACCATATATAGCAGCTAATTTGATTGAACATTTGCTCTCGTGTATGTTAGTAGTACAAAATGGTAATTGATCTTTTTGAAGCTGATGGGAACTAAGGAGTATGTGCTCTTGAATGCTTGCAATGGAACTGCTACATTCTTTTTTTCAGATTATCTATAAACTATTGATCTTCTGATCATGTATGCAATTGTTTTCGTAAGTGTGATGCCTAAAATTTAGTAGTGTACATAGACTAAAGACTGCTCTTTCTACTAAAAATCTATACTATTATCAGTCAATTTGCCGACAGAGATAGCTTGTTTTTCTATGTCTGGTGCTCATTATATGGCCGAGAAGCTCTATGATTTCATGAAGTACTGTAGAGCACAATTTTGATATTGGTATAGATTAGATCTAGTTGGTTCTATGTGTGTTTAAATGAACACCATACAGAATCTAATCACACTATGTGTACATTCAGGGAACTCAGGTTGCTTCTTTGCTGCAATACGAGAAGTTCATAAAAGAATTAAACCCACAGCAACGGACTTACATCCAGTTGATTGGACTGGGTGAACTTCTCAAGACTCCTGGCATGAGAATGAGACGTCTACTGTGCCAGGCCATCTCTTATTCATATGATGCAGAGCAGGATGCCTTTATAATTAATGGGAGACCATGTAGGATCACACTAAAAGGTGTGGAGCATATAACAGGCCTGCCCTGCATGGGGAAGAATCACGTCTCTCTGAATCACAACGATACTTTGGAGTTGTGGAAGGAACTGAAAGACCCCAATGACACAAAAGTAACTTTGAAAGGATTGCTAGCCAAGATGAAAGGTGACAGCACACCTAATTTTGTCAGGCCATTTGTCTGGTACACCATATGCAAATATGTATGCCACACAACACAGCAGTATGTGGACAACAAATACCTTGGGATTGTTATAAACGTTGAGATGATAAAGAGCACCAATTTTGTATAGCTTACGCTTGACCATCTTATGGCTAGCGTCGGGAAATTTGTAAATGGTGGAGCAAATCTGGAGGGGAACCTACCACTGCTGCAGGTAATACAATCATTGTTTACATACCATACATTTAATTTTATGGAAAATTTTCTAAGCTGCTTTTGTTGTAATGCAGACGTGGTACTACGAGAAGTGGAGGGTGCACCAATTGGACTCTACCATCTCGTATGCATCAAGGTTAAGGCCGCTGATCCAAAACTGGAGTGACGAGAAGGCACAGAAGGTTGACAACATAATCAACAAAAATTATACAGGGGTTGGAGAGGTAAAGTGTTAGTACTGCGTGCCTGGATTATCTACCATATGTTTTGAATGATACTAACGACACTAACATGCAGTATGTCGATGACCTGCTGCGGCCTTTCAATCCGCCACCAGTTGGGACGCCGGTCAAACTGAAGACTGATGGTCAGGTAAATGATGAAGATCATGAACAAATATATATTGTAACTTCGCATGTACAATCAAAGTCATATGCTTCTAACTGCTTGTAATTTGCGGGATAACGCACTCATCGGCCGTGTCTTGGCTGATTGAAAGAAGTTGCCTCCATTGTGCGGGAGGCCAGTGCACAACAATTCGATAGGATGTGCTCCCTTGAAAAAAAATGGACAAGTGCCTTAGGCATACCCTTGTGAACGGCAGACGCACGGACGACCTCATCATAGAATTCAATGTAAGTATACCTTTATGATTTTCTATAAATAATTTCATCAATACTCTCCACACTAACACATTTTTTTAAAGAACCACCGCTATGGAATATTTGATGCTGATCGCCCAGGAGTCGAGGACATACAGCTATCTGACCTGGGAGTACCTGCGGACCCAATGGAGGTCCCAGGAGAGAATACTACTCACCAGCAGAAACAAAAAGATGACACGGAGGTCATTGCCGAAGGCATTTCTGCTAAGGGAATACAAAAAGATTACATGGATGCCCCCATGAAGAACGTAGCTAAAGATTTGCAGCCTGCTCCTAGTTTGCATTCGCGAAAGCATTCAAAAACCACCACTAGCCTTGAAACTTTCATGGTGATACATATTTTACATCTAACTAATTTTTTTTCAGTTAACGCAGATTTGTAGCTAACATATGATCTTCCATGTTCAGGATGAAGAAGATGGACCTGTTGCTGCATCTTGCAAGGAGAGTCTCAAGAATGTTTCACAGCTTTATAAAGAGGTGGATGCTTCGCAGGGTGCTTCGAGTTTGGATTCGCGAAAGCATTCCAAAGCCACCACAAGCCTTGAAGCTTTCCAGGTGATGCACATTTTACAGTTAACTGGTTTTGTTTTTTATTTCGCGCAGATTGCAAGCTAACAAGTGCTTTATTTCGAATCACAGGATCCTCTGAATTTGAGGCACAATAAGAATGTGCGAAAGGCTGAAGAAAGAAGAAATCAAGATGACGAAGATGTCAGTATTGAGGTGGGCGGAGAGGCAGGTACCAAAAGCAAGCACCGGTCTGCCAAGGCTAAGGGAATAAGGGAGCTGGAAGAACCCCATGTCTTCCCAATTGTTGAGGAGAACTATGATGATTCTTTAGCAAAGCAGCGACAAGATAGTGTGGTTGAACCCATGCTACCAACTCGTGCGAGCAGCCGAAAAAGAGTGGTATCTTCATTATTGAACAATGAAGATTATGTTGTTGTACGATAGTGATAAGAAGAGAAAGTAAAACAGGACTCCATCAGAGTCTACCAACGATTCCAAGGACAGAAAGAAGACAAAGAGGAAAAACCATGCAAGCAATTTAAAAGATACAGACACGGGTGCTTCGAGGCTGGAGACCGACCTTGACAAGTTGTGACAGAATTACGTGGCCTAAATTGTCCACACCTCAGATCTTGATAAACAGTTGGTGGTAATTGATGGCATTGTTCTGCTACAGAAGGCTTTGCAATGCCTCACCATGACAGATGGAGGCAAAGATGACAAATGGTTGGGTGATGAATTAAGATATTTGCCAAATTAGTTTTTCCATTTTCTTTTGCACAGTACAATTAACTTGAATTTTGTTTTAGGTGATTGATGTTGTGATTCAGATCATGCGTCATGATCATCCTAAGGACATAAGGGACGGGTAACTGGTTTACATTGAGAGGGTGGCCGGCGTCGCTATGCTCGAAAGATATGGTAAGGTAGAGAACTGCCACGATGCCGCTTTGGCGGGCAGTCATGGAACAACAAAAGGAGACAACTACCTCACACATGATCTGGTACCATCTAACCATGACATAAACACATTTATTTTTCTAATTATTATGCATGTCGATGTAATCATCTTTGCTATCCAGGTTTTCCTACCTACGAACATGGCGAACACGCACTGGTTCCTTGTGGTCGTAAACCCCAGAAGGAGGGAGATTCAGATTCTTGATTCACTTTTCAGCTACGTAGTACGCACACAAGTGATTCACGTGGTGAGATTTTAAACGTGTTTCAATATAACACAGGATTTAGCATCATACCTAACCATGAATCGTGAGCAACTTCTCATCCAATGGACTTGGCAGATACGTGGGGTGGAAGCACATCTGAGAGCATCGCTGTGAATCAATGGAACACAAAGCCATGCATGGCAAGACATTAATGTGACCCAATGGACCGTAAAGCTTGTTCCTGTACCAAGACAAGATGACACGTCAGTCAACAATATTAGCTTCTAATTATGTTTTTCATTGTTAATACGTGAAATGCTGCATTATGTCAATTTTTTCTTGAACACTCTACATGCTGAAGAACATCGAATTCTTTATGGGAGAAGATCTTACGCTGCATTATGAACAAGTACGTAGAGTAACACCTAAAATTCTGTCAATTTTGTAAATATATGTAACGATACTAACATATCCTCCCATGCAGGCATACATCCACAATTATAGAAGAGAGTTGCATGTTGTCCTTCTTAATTTGCCCTACAACAAATTGAAATCCATGAAAAGGCTGAAGACGTACAATGCTAGCCTATTAGATGCAACTGCGGTTGAAGATCATGAATATGCAAGCAGTTAGTCCAGCAGTGGTTGATTCTTAGATATGGAGTGTACACTTGGTTATGAAGCGGTAGAGTAGGGTGTGGTTTGGTTTTAGTCCCGAAGAAGGTTTCCTAGCCATGTTCTTAGTCCAGTGCGGATTAATCAAGTTGTTATACTTCACAGTACTTGTTCCAAATACTATTCTTGAAATAAATTTGGTCTGCATGGGAGACACTGAAGCATATATTTGCTTTTTACAACCAGAACTTTTGAAGGTTAGGAAGGTTACCTGAATTCTTAAATTTATATTTATGTTCCGTCACAGTCTCGACAAGATTCAGAACAATTACATAGTGCACGAGCAAACCTAGATGAAGCCGTATCAATTTTTCCATTGCTAGTTAGAAGTTTCAGAAAAATTTCAGCGAGTGCTGAAATATTTTGGCCGAAATTCAGTGAGGCTGAAATATTTTGGCCGAAAGGCAAATATTGCAGTGAGTGCTGAAATGAATGAAATTCAGTGATTTCATCGAAATCTCACCGAAAGTGAAAACCATTGTGTCGTGCCATCTTGAGCAGCACCAAACATGATTCAGTATTATAAAAAAAAATTGGTCTCACATATACGAGGAAAAAAGGTATGAGCATGAGCATGCAAGATCGGATGGGCAATAAAATAGCTTCACAAGAGAGAGTAAAATATTTCACGTGTGAACACTCAATCCTAGTTGACTTAGTACCAGTTTTCATCCTAAAAGAGGTCAAGTGAGTTACTTATAACCAATAATAAAAGCGGTCCAGTTCTTTTGGCTGATTTTCAAAGAAACACGAACTATATTTTTTTGATAATTGTGATTCTCAGGAGACCTATGTGTTGTTACGCAACTTACCTTAGCTTTTTTTTACCGCATAACTTACCTCAGCTAAACTCTCCATGCCCCCCCCCCCCCTAATATTCAACCAGGTGGGTCCCCTCCCTTGATTTCCTCCAACCGAAGAAATCGATACGTAGGTATATGCCCGGGTTGTTACGATCCCTATAAATAGGGATCCTTTGAAACCTCGCAGATCATAGTTCGTCCTTCTGCGCCGCCGAAACCAGCAAGACCGAAGGACGGAGCAACCCAGGAATCCAGCAAGACCGAACGACGGAGCCAAACATGAATCCTCTGGTAACTCCCCATGATCTCCTGCAGCAACCGCTGCTTTTTTTCGTGGCACGATCTTCCTCCCATGATCTCTTGCTGCAACCCCACTCGTTGTTTGCATATTCGTGTAACTCAGCATGTTTTTAAACAAATTAAGTTGGGGGCGTTAGGGGATGGCGCTAGGATTTGTTTCCTACCAGATTGGCACTTCATTGATTAATTCCGGGCTAATTCCCAGCGTCTGGTCATGTCGATGACAATTAGTGCAGCAGGCGCTTGCCTTCTTTTTTCCTTCCGCATGAGTTATGAATGCATCGATGGCCCATGTTTTAATTCCATACTACTGACCATGATTAGCGCCTAGAGTTGAGGAGACCACGGTTGGATAGTTTTTTATTTTACAATCTTTATTTTATTTCAGATAAGCGCCTTGCAACGGAGATTACCTTATATGACCATTCAAATGTAACCAAGCTGAATCTAATGTTTGTATTTGCACATTCATGGAACTCAGCATGCTTGTAAACAAATTACCTCATGCAGTAGCGTACAGCACAATTTTTATGTTGGTATATATAAGCTGTAGTCGTTTGTATGAGTGTTTAAATTGTATACCATGCTGAATCTAATCAGAGTTGCACATCCATTGAACCCAGGATGCTTCTTTGCCGCCATATGAGAAGTTCATAAACGGATTAAACATGCAGCAAAGGATGTACATCCAGTTGATAGGACTCGGTGGACTTCTCAAGACACCTAGCATCAAAATTAGACGTGTACTGTGCCAGGCCATCGCTAATTCATATGATGCAGAGCAGGAGGCCTTTATCATCAATGGGATACAATGTAGGATCACACTAGAAGATGTAGCGCATATAACAGGCATGCTCTGCGATGGGAAGAAGCACGTCCCTTCAAATCTTGATGATAATATGGAGTTGTGGAAGAAACTGAAAGACCGTAATGACACCAAAATAACTTTCAAAGGATTGCTGGCCAAGATGAAAGGCAACAGCACACCAAATTTTGTCAGGCCATTTGTCTTGTACACCATAGGCAAACATGTATGCCGAACAAAAGAGGAGTATGTGGATGACAAATATATTGGGATTGCTAGAAACGTTGAGACGATAAAGGGCACAAATCTTGGACAGCTAACGCTTGACTATCTTATGGGTAGCGTGAAGAATTTTGTAAATGGTGAGGCAAATCTGGAGGGGAACCTACCACTGCTACAGGTAATTTGCAGTAGTACAATTATCAGTTACCTAACATACATACCATAATGTACGAGAATGTTTGTAAACTGCTTTTGTTGTCATGCAGACATGGAACTACGAGAAGTTCAAAGTGCACCAATTGGACTCTAGCATCTCGTATGAATCAAGGTTTAGGCCGGTGACCTAGAACTGGAGCGAGGAGAAGGCAAAAAAGGTTGACAATATAATCCAGAATAATTATCTGGGAGTTGGAGAGGTAAAATGTCAGCACATTGCCTGGATTATGTAACATATTTTCTATATCATAATAACGAAACTAAACTGCAGTATGTTGAGTACCTGATGAGGCCTTTCATTCCAGCATGAGATGGTACGCTGGCCAAACCAAAGACTGGCGCTCAGGTAAATGAGTTACATCGGGCACAAATATATATTGTAACATTCCAACTAGTATGAAGTTATATGATTCTAACTGTTTCAAAGTCTTAGATTAAGGTACTCGTCGGACGTGTATTGACTGATTTTCAAGAAGTTGCCTCCCTCGTGCGGGAGGCCGGTGCAGAACAAGTCGATAGGATGTGCACACTTGAAAAGAAAATGGATGAGTGCCTTAGGTGTACCCGTACAAATGGCAAGCTCACGGAGGACCTCATCAAAGAATTGAACGTAAGCATAGAATTATGAGATTAGTATATATAATTGGAAATTTACGTGTACAAGGTTTTTTCTAAATTAGTTTACTATGAAAACACCCCAGACTAACATGTATTTTTTTAAGAAAAAACGCGATGGAATATTTCCAGGAGTGGAAGACATACATCTTTCTCACCTCAGGGCATGTTCACACCCAATGGAGGCCTCTAGTGAGACTGTTGAGCATGCTTCTGACCAGGGGAAACAAAAGGATGTCACGGAGGTCGCTGCTAAGCACCATTGTAAGAAGGGAATAAAAAAGGATGACATGGAGCACCCCATGAAGAACCTTGATGAAGATTTTGACGTACGCATGTTAACTTAATTATGAAACAATCATTGTTGTTTCAGAAATAACATGTGATCTTCCACGTACAGGATGAAGCATTTGAAAGAGCTGCTGTAAAAATCGAACATGATCTCAAGGGTGTTCATAAGCTTTTTAAAGAGGTGGATGATATCCAGGGTGCTCCTAGTTTGGATACGCAAATGCATTCGAAAGCCACCACAAACCTTGAAGGTTTCCAGGTGATGCACATTTTACCTATAATTGAGCAAGAATCTGCTAAAGGCTAACACGGGGTTTATTTCGAATGACAAAATCTGTTCAACAGACGGAGTAAGCACCACTCTGTGAAGGCTACGGGATCGCGAGAGCCTGAAGAACCCCGTGCCTTCACAGATGATGACAGCCTTGATGAATCCTTTCGAAAGCAGCAAGAAGTAAGTGTGGTTGAATCGATGCCACCAAATCATGGGGGTGAAAAGAAAAGGGTGGTATTGGAATTATTTAAGAATGACGAGTACGTTTCGTACGATACTGAGAAGAAAAAAAGGAAAAACAAGACTCCATCAGAGTCCACAAATGATTCCAAGGAGACGAACAATAAAAAGAGTAAAATTAGCTCTAGCAACTTAAAAAAGAGGTCAGAAGTTCCTATAGGGAAGAGGGACCAGCTAGACGTGGTTCGACAGGATTTCGTGGCGTCATTGATCAACACTACAAATCATGAAAAACAAATGGTCTTAGTTGATGACATTCTCGTGCTATCGAAGCATTTGCAATGCCTCACCCAAAAAGGTCGATCTGAAGATGGCGTATGGTAGGGTGACGAAGTAAGATATTTCAAAAATTAGTTTATCAAGTTTCATTTTTGTACAATACTATTAACTTGATTAATGTTTTAGGTGGTTGATGCTGCGATCCAGCTCATGCGTGATGATGAACCAATTGACACAAGGGATGGCCAAGTGGTTTACATTGAGAGGTAGGCCGGCATCGCTAAGCTCGAAAGAGATGGTAGGATAGAGGAGTGCTATGAGGACGCTTTGGCAGGCATTCCTGGAACAACACAAGGCACCAACTACCTGAAACATGATATGGTATTTTAACCTGACGTAGAACATATTTTTTTATTACTATACACGTTGATCTAATTATCTGTCCACTCCAGCTTTTCCTACCTACAAATAGTTTAAACGTCCACTGGTTCCTTGTGGTCGTAAAGCCCAGAAGGAAGGAGATTCAAGTTCTTGATTCACTTTTCCACTGTAGGGTACCCAGAGAAGTAAATAACATGGTGAGAATTTCAACATATTTAATTATAACAAAGGATTTAACATCATATGTAAGTATTAGTCGTAGGCAACTTCTCATCCCATTGGGCTTGCAGGTACGTGGGATGGAAGCACATCTGAGAGCAGCGATGCGAGACAATGGGATAGAAAGCAATGCATGGGAAGACATTAACGTGACGCAATGGCCAGTACAACTTATTAAAGTGCCAAAAGCCGATGAGACGTCAGTAAACAATATTAGCTTTTGTTTTTGTTTTAGATTGTTAATACATGAAATGCTGATCTAACAAAATAAAATGTTACAGTACTTATTGTGCACTGTACATGCTGAAGAACATCGAATTATTTACGGGAGGAAAACTGAGGATGCAATATGACCAAGTACGTAGAGTAACACCTAAAATTCTGTCATTGTCTGAAACTTATGGAACGATACTAACATATCCTCGCATGCAGGCCTACATCGACAAATACAGAAGAGAGCTACCTGTTGTGCTTGTCGATTCACCCTACAACAAAATGAAATACAGGAAAAGGTTCAAGCAGTACCATGCTAGGCTATCGGATGCAGCTGCGGTTGAAGACGATGAAGATGCAAGCAGTTAGTCCAGCAGTGTGGCTCATTCTTACATGTGGAGTGTACACTTGGCCATAAAGCGATTGAGTAGGGTGTGGTTGGGTTTTTGTCCCGAAGAAGGTTTCCTAGCCGTGTTCTTAGTCCATTGCGGATGAGTCAAGTTGTAAAAATTCAATAATATTGGTTACAATACTTTGCTTGAAATAAATTTGGTCTCTACGGGAGCTCATAGAAATCTATATTTGCTTTTTACAACCATGTGATAGTAACAGTGGCTGGGCAAGGTTCGGACCAATTATAGTGCACGAGCAACCCTAGAATAATAATGGATTATGATATGTTTATTTTCATACGAGAGAAAAAGGTACGAGCATGAGCATAGCCTCACAACAGAAGGAAAAATACTGCATGAGTCAGCACAGAATCCCAGCTATCCCAGGAAATGACACAGCCAATGTCTCGTAGGCAGGCCGCAAAGCCAATAAAAAAGAGCATAAGATAACAAGAGTAAAGCACGTACCATAGGGGGCCTCTGCAGGTGCTGAACGACCATGGTGTGGCATGGTAGGGCATGCGCTGAATTGAATGGGTCAACGTCAGGAGCAAAGTGGGGTGGCCATGGTACATCCATCCTACCTCAGGGAGTCACATAGCCCTGCAAAACAGATGAAAAATTACTACTTGTACTCACCTTGTCAAATGTGTGCATGTAACAAACGTTATACATAACTAAATACGGAAGAATGAAATGCAACATATGCAAGAATCGAATGCTCATTCCTTTCTCTCTGCTTTTTTCGAGGATCATTACTCTCTCTTTAACAAGGCTAAAACATCATAATAAGAACTAACACTAATCTTCAGACGGTGGATATCCCATGTGAATCTAAATTATTTTATAAAGCACATGCCAAGTCTGTTGATCCCAGTCTAGCAATTGCACAAGAAGAAGCGAGCATCGTAAATATTGAGCAACATAAGCTATGAATTGTTTATATTGCATTCCAAAATTAATAGATTATCATCTCACCTGATCTCCAAATCTCACCTATCAGCCAAATTGAAAGAATAAAGGTTGAATTAAATGTATAAGTTTATGAATGCAACGATTGAACGTTCGTAGATCTTGCAGTCGGGGCTGGACGAATGGGGCTGGCCGTCAAGGCCGGCCGGCTTCATCCAGTCCCGCAGTACCCCGTCAGTAGCGAGCCTTCGGACGAGATGCATGGCCAGATCAAAGCTGCGGCCATGGCAGAGAGGTGATGTAGATGACGCAAACAACCAAGTGGGGTTTGGGAAAGAGGTTGCCTATAACCTTGTGGCTATAGGCACCCGCATGGAGGACTGGGGGGTGGGATGGCGCCGAATCTTCACCGGCGGCCGCCGCGGGGAGGGCAGTGCGCCTCCTCTCGTGTTCTTCGTTGAAAACGTGGTGCGAGGTCGCGAGGGAATTTGGGTCGAGGGAGGGAGGGGCCGCGACGCGCGGCTAGATCCTACCGGCGAGGAGTAAAATCCTAGCGGCGGTGAGGAAGAAACCCTAGCGACAGGATAAAAATCGAACTGAAAATACCCCGCAAATTCGTACCGAGAATACCCTTCAATTATTTTAGAGGGAAAATCTGATCGGTTCAAAAAAAAATTCTCCCGAAAATGCCCCTCGGCCTCCAGTATAATACACGTGACATCAGCGTATTACATTGAATCTGGACCATCGAATCAACTCCGACGGACGGTCCATATCGACCGGATGCACTGTAAAATGACACAAGAGCACGTGTATTATATGGGCGGTCTAACGGATGAGACTAACTGGGCCTTTTTAGAGCCCATGGGTATTTTCGACCTAAATTTTTTTATACCTTTAATTGGCCCAATTAGGTCCAGGGTATTCCCATCCTAAATTTTTCGATTAAATTAATTGCATTAACATTTGACTTCATTATAACACAAATCATCTTGCGTACTCATTTGAATTTCAGTTCGAGCATTTCGTCGTCTCTCCTCTTCTCGAGCCCTAACCTCGGCGCCCTCGATCGCTGCCGATCGCCTCCGGCGCCCTCGATCGCCGCCGATCGCACACGCCATGTCACTCCTTCCTCCTGCTCCTACTCCCCCCTCACCCCTCCATCGAAAGTCACCCCCCTCGGGTCGCGGTGCCAGATCTTTCGACGAGCCGCTAATCCCCTCCTTCCCAGAGCGGATGCCACCTTCCCCGACCGGAGAGGCCACATCATCCTCATCGACGTGCATCAACTTTTTCATGGTGTATCTTCGCTGTAAGTGCCTAGCCATCTCAAATCTTGTCTGGTACCTTCTGCATATCATACCAATAGGGGTCGGATTTGATTAGGGTTTAGGATATGTCATGTGAGGTTTAGGGTTTATGGTTTCAGAAAGTTGTGACGAGATTTCGATTGAAAGGAAGTGTAAGTCAGATTTAGCTAGGACATATTGAAGGACTTAGTTAGGGTTATGTGGCATGCGAAAGTTGTCAGCAGATTTAGATTCAAAGAAAGTTATTTTGGATTTTGTTAGGATATAGTTTTGAATTGAGTTTCGAGCTATTTTGGATTTAGTTAGGAAATAATTATTTTTTATGGAGTTTGGAGTTATTTTGGATTTATTTAGGAGATAATTTGGATTTAGTTAGGATATAATTTTGGATTTAGTTAGGAGATAATTTCGAATGGATTTTGGAGATAATTGATCTATAGGGTGGACCTATCAGGGCAATTGAAGGATTCGTGGACTTTGGATTTAGTTAGGAGATCATCAGTTACAGCAAGTACAATCAATTAAATATTTCTGGATTTAGTCAGGGCATATTTTGTACTTACTTATAGCTTTTGAAGGACTGAGTTAGGTACATGAATCCGATATAAAAAATTAAATCAATTATTTAAGCAGAGAAGTGCACAATTACTGCGTATGCTATTCATCCGTAACATTGACTATCTGTTTTCGTTGGCAGCATAACGACATGGATGATAAAGGCAACGTTGGCCAAAACTTGGGTGATACAGGCAAGGATGACAAGGACATGGGTGATAGAGGCAACGAAGGCAAAAGCATGGATGATAAGGACAATGATTTCATAGCCAAGGACCCCAAAGGAATGGATGGTATGTGCATGGATGATAAGGATAATGAGGATGCAGGCAAGGATGTCGTAGACATGGATGATTTACACATGCAAGGTAAAGGAATTGATAATAAAGGCATGGCTGGTTCAGACATGAGTGAGTATATGGAATACCTAGAGATTGTGAAGAAGACTTTCAGGACTGAGGAAGAATCCTACATGTTCTACGTAGGCTATGCGAGAAAAAAAGGTTTGGTGTTAGAAAGGATGATCTAAAGTACAAGGGTCCGGGTCCGAAACAAAATGCATACAGAAGGACATACAAGTGCTGCAAACAAGGATGGCGGGCCCTTAAGCACTTTAACAGAGCTGAAAGAAAAAGAACACCGAGGTGTCTTTCTCGGTGTGGTTGTCCCGCTCTTTTTCAGGTTGAGCTACAAGATAGTAGTGGCCTCTGGTCCGTCAAGAATTTTGTGGACAAGCTTAACCATCTGTTTGTCCCTGCTAACCTGACTCCCTACATATCGGCTCATCATAGAATGACTGACGCACAAAAGGCCGATGTCATCGAGTATGCTGTCGGTGGACTTCAAACACATCAGATTATGAATGTAATGGAGAAGAATGCTG
Organism: Thinopyrum elongatum; assembly: GCA_011799875.1. NCBI lineage: Eukaryota > Viridiplantae > Streptophyta > Magnoliopsida > Poales > Poaceae > Thinopyrum > Thinopyrum elongatum. The sequence continues at coordinate 45,037,872 of CM022303.1, read as the reverse complement.
GAGGTCCCGACAAGCTTGGATTTATAGATCGAGACCTATACAACCATGTTTCAATCCAGAAGAAGCACAAGATAGAAGGCAGTGACGCTAGATATTTGCTCACCTATATGATTGCATAGAAAAAAGCAGACCCGGAATTCTTTTTCACATACACAAAGACAGCGAAGGCCATTTGAGGAACATATTCTAGGCAGATTCACAATCCCAGATTGACTATGTTCCCTTTGGTGGTGTCGTGGTGTTCGACAGTACATATTGGTCTAACAAGTACAGGCTTCCGTTTGTTCCATTTGTTGGTCTGAACCATTACCGCATCACAGTTTTGCTTGGGGTCGGTCTAGTGTCAGACAAGACAGTTGCATCATACCAGTGGCTTCTTCATGTATTTTTGGAGGCAATGTCGCAGAAGCCACCCATTTCAGCAATCACCGTTGGGGACGGTGCAATGGCTAAAGCAATAGCTACTATTTGGACCGCAACAGATCATTGTTTGTGCATGTGGCATATCGAGGAGAATATGGTGATGCACCTCCGCAAGAAAAAGCTTGAGGAATTTAGGGAATTCATTTACCATCGTTGGGATGTTGATGAGTTTGAGAAAAGATGGGAGGCTTATAATGTTCATTTCAAAATAAAACCAACGGGGAAGAGGTCGTCATGGGTTAACAGGATGTACGAGCTACGACACAAATGGGCTGCTACGTACACAAAGGGTAGATATTTCCTAGGCATGATGAGTTATCAGAGGAGTGAGTATCTCAACTCAAGGCTTCATGAGCACCTGAACAGGAAGATGCAACTTGTTGATTTGTTGCAGCATGTTGAGCACTGTGTATCCATAATGCGTAAGAATGAAGCAGCATTAGACGCAGTAGCGTCACATACGATACCCTTCACTAAGCTGAATGCACACACTCTAGAGATTGTTGCCTCTTATATTTATACAACTATGATGTCTCGACGGGTAAAGCGTCAGATTGTCGAAGGAACAAATTGGCAGGTCATAGACCGGGTAGCGTGTGATGCTTTGATCGTGTTTGGAGTTTTGCGCAAAGTCCCATATGGCAGGGATGCTAGAGAATTGCAAGGTAAGGATGGTAAGGACTCGGATGCTAAGGACTCGGATGCTAAGTTTCCTACAGACTTGGAAGGTAAGGATGGTGAGGACTTGCATGCAAAAAACTTGGATGCTGAGGATCCCAATGACTTGGAAGGCAAGGATGGTGTGGACTTGGATGCAAAAAACCTCGATGGTAAGGACTCGGATGCTAAGGTTTGTACAGACTTGGAAGGTAAGGATGGTGAGGACTTGCATGCAAAAAAACTTGGGTGCTGAGGATCCCAATGACTTCGAAGGCAAGGATGGTGCGGACTTGGATGCAAAAAACCTGCATGCTAAGGATCCCAAAGACTTGGATGGTAAGGACAGTGAGGAGATGGATGCAAAAAAGTTGGATGCACAAGGTGTGGATGCTAATTCTATGGATGTTAGATATCACGTGACTTGTCAGTTTACAGAAGCAAGACTGGATGTTGCAGCTTGTAAATGTAAAAAGTTGGAAAGTGAGGATTACCCATGCGCACATATATTCTGCGTTCTGGATCATCTTGGTGTACGCACATTTCCAAAAAAAATTGTGAAGAAAAGATGCACAATGAATGCCAAGCTAGTGTTCCCTTCTTCGAGGACTGCGAATACTCATGTATGGTCTGATCACATGAATAAATATCATCAACTATGCAACATGGCTAGTGACGCTTTATTCACAGCCGCAGCTAGCAATTCACAGTCAGAACAGGTGATGGAGCTCCTCTGGAGTATATTGGTTGATGGAGAAAAAACTGATTTGGATGAAGGCCAGAAGAAATCATTTGTTCCTTTGCCGGCATACTTCTCTGCTGCTTGCGAATGCAACACTGATGATGTGGAAAATCCAATCAAAATAGTTCCACAAGGGAGACCAACTACCGAAGAATCGAATAAGAGGATTAAATCCAGGCGCGAGCGGATGAGAGGGAAAAAAAGCAACGAAGTTAGTGCACATGTTTATCTCATTGTTCATTTCCATACATGCTTACAGTGTTAATATGTTCTCCGGTAGAGTGTTCACATGTTTTTCTTCAATTTCCGCAGGAAAAAATCAAGGAAATCAAAGGTCACAAAGAGGAACAAGTGAAAAGAGAAAGACTCAGAGACAGAAGAAGACACAGAGTCAGATACAGAAGAAGAGGAAGATTCAAAAAGAGCAACGAAGTTAGTGTGCACGTTTATCTCATTGTTCATTTCCATACATGCTTACAGTGTTAATATGTTCTCCCAGAGAGTGTTGACATGTTTTTCTTCAATTTACGCAGGAAAAAATCGAGGAAATCAAAGGTCACAAGGAGGCAGAAGCAAAAAGAGAAAGACTCAGAGACAGAGGAAGAGACAGAGTCAGATACAGAAGAAGAGACAGAGGCAGATACAGAAGAAGAGGAAGATTCGGGTACAGAAGAAGAGGAAGATTCAGATGCATAAGAAGAGGAAGATTCAGATGAAGAAGATGGTGGGCTGAGAGGACTAGGAACAGACCATTGAAGGATGGTAGGCTGCGGAAGGGTACGAAGAGACCGTTCAAGGATGGTAGTCTGCCAAAGGGTAGGAAGAGACCATTGGAGGTTGCAGAAGAGGATTATGCAAAACCAAACAAGTAGGCATTACCACAATTATCCGTACTTAAACATGTTTTCGAATGCTGGCTGCATATTCATCTATTTCATTTTTTGCAGGAAACGCAAGTGCGCCCCAAATGTAAAAGCTGGGAGGAAGAAAAAGCAAGATGACAAGGAAGTGCCTGCTACGAATGTTGCAGCAAAGGGTGCTCAAAGAAAACCAGTGAAGTTAGTGTCTGCACTTACATGCCCGCTCTACAAGTCAGATCTTTGCTAGTACTGTGTTGACATTTCTTAACTTTTCCAGGAAAGACTCTAGGAAGGGTGGTAAATAACAGGCCAAAGGGGTGATGAAGTCAAAAAGGCCTGCTAGGAATGTACCAAAGGCTGTGGGAATAAGAGCTGTGAAGTTAGCTTCTACAGCTATGAGGAGAAAATCAATGAAGTTAGTGTTTTTTTGTGACAACGTGTACTGTACATGCTCAAATCTTCTTTGATATCCTTTTAACAAATGTTGGTTCATGCAGGAAAGCTAAAGTGAAGTCGAGACAGGATGTTTAGGTCAGGCAGAGAAAACAAAAGGATTTCAAGGGTCAAAAAATTGAGAACAAACTAAATTAGACAGTTTTCCATGCCGTGATCCACCTTGTTTTTGATGTATTAGACCTATTTGATGGACTGCCACTATTTTTCTGAATTCCTCGTTTCATTGGTACCCTCATTTTATTATGGATGGGTCGAGATGGTAGGTTAGTTATGATTTATCAACATCGATCAAACAATGCATTTTTAGTGAAGTTGGTTTTCTGTATTTTTTTCCTTTTTTACATCAAATATTGCTGAAATTTGTTCAAAGTGTAGTCAAATTTCATACTTGATATATAAAATAGAAACCAAAAATTTATATATATACGAAAAAAGAACGTTGGATTTCCTCATAAACCTATTATTATGAGCACAAAATTTCAAATTTGTATCAAAATAGAAACCTCGTTTTCAAATAACATTGAAAAATGTTTATTTTGAAATAGAAAATAAACATACTGATATTTTAAAAATAGCATGCTCATTTGAAATAAGCATGTTCAATTGAAAATAGAATGAATATGCGGCTTTAAAAATAGCATGCTGCTTTGAATTTGCTGTTTTTAAAATACCATGCTATTTTAAAAATAGCATGCTGATTTTAAAAATATAATGCTGTTTTCAATATGTTATTTTAAAAATACCATGCTATTTTTAAAATAGCATGTTGATTAAAAAAATATAATGTTGTTTTCAATATTTAAAAATAGCATGCTGATTTTAAAAATATAATGCTGATTTTAAAAATAGCATGCTTACCATGCTATTTTAAAAATAGCATGCTGATTTTAAAAATATAATGCTGTTTTCAATATGCTATTTTAAAAATACCATGCTATTTTTAAAATAGCATGTTGATTAAAAAAATATAATGTTGTTTTCAATATTTAAAAATAGCATGCTGATTTTAAAAATATAATGCTGATTTTAAAAATAGCATGCTGATTTTAAAAATATCATTATATTTTTAAAATCAGCATGCTGATTTTAAAAATAGCATGCTACTTTAAAAAAAAATGCTCTTTCCAATATGCTATTTTTAAAATAGCATGATGATTTCAAAAATAGCATGCTAATTACAAAAATAGCATGCTAATTACAAAAATAGCATGCTGATTTTAAAAATAGCATGTTGTTTTGAATATGTTGTTTTTAAAAGTAGCTTGCTGATTTCAAAAAAACATCCTGATTTGAACCACAAGAGGTGACCCTCGGTATCGAACCACGAGAGGAAGAATCCGTGGAAGCAATGGTCTCTAACAAGCTTTTGCCAAACTGTCAAATCCATCTTTTGACCGGATCAGCAAGCAAATTGTGCTTCAAACACTTATAATAAAAATAAGGAACGAGGATGAGGTCTTAATGCTTAAAACCATGTATTAGTGTTGGGATCAAAAAAGATATAAGTTAGTGCTCGGGAAGTCACCCATCAAGAAGTGCTTGCTTCGTGTCGGAGTGGGGGATGTGTCCAAATTACATCTTGACCGGCTCAAGTCCTGCATCAAGAATAAGTTGTCATACCGAAGGCCCTATCCATCTCGCGTGGTTGTCCTGATAATTATGATAATAATATCGGATAAAAGCATTGAGCATTTAATGAATACACCTCATCAATCCCCAAGGATATAATCCATGTTACCCTACAAAACCTTACTGTCACCGATGTCCGGTATAACACTTCAAGGTCCCCTTTCTCCTAGCCTCACCGGTTCTCAATCTCCATGATCCTAGGTATCTACAGGGGTGAAGATCGTAGACAAGATAGGAGACACTTCATGAAACAATTTTATTTCACACGTACGAGACGTTATGTCAAGGGCTTCCATTGATCCCTTCACCAAATACCTAGGGTTGCAAGGCTCATGCCTCACCCCATACCTCATATTTTATTTCACGCATGGAGATCAGATCGCGAGAAGAAAACATGAAGAATACATCTTGAGATTGATTGGTTGCAATATGTCTTACAATGGAAGCCTTGTGCGATCCACGATTACAACAATGAACTCAATGAGACACTACTGGAATCAGGGATTTTGCCGTCTGCCAGTTCTTTGCCGTCTGCTAGCATACGGGAAAGAAGGTCTTTGCCATCAGCTACCAAAAAGCAGACGGCAAAAATGGTCTTTGCCATCTGTCACCTCTTTGCCGATCCTTACTTTGCCGGAGCCTTTTGCCGTCTGCGGCAGACGGCAAAGACCTTTGCCGTCTTCCATGGCAGATGGCAAAGTAGCTGATTCCTGTAGTGAGAGAGCACTATGGTGGTGGAGATGAAAATTGCGGTGGCTAGGGTTTGTGGATTAAGATGATGAACAGGTTCTGGATGTTCTCGACGCTCCCCTCTCTATTGACATTCTGGCAGGGTCCCTTTATAAAAGGTGTTTTGGGTGGACCACCTACCTCAGTTTCCATGGCAAATGATTGATCATGCGAGGGCGCACGGTCGCATGGGACACCATCTTTCACTATGGTGGCCTTCTAGCACCTCCTGGTGACTTATTTCTTCTCAATTTTCCTTCTTTCTTTTCTCCCACATGATTTCTTCCCTTTTTAGCCAATTTCCTGTGGAAAAATGTCAAAGAGAGTATCTGTGGAACCCTTTGCATTCATTAGTCATTAGTGGCAATATCGGAGCGAATATCTCTATTTTAATGAAATATCTCGATTTAAACAAGGTTGAAATGAGTGCAAAAATATCACTCATCATATCTTAAGATATAGTGCACTAGACTGCCTTAGAGAATTCATTAAGGATGCAAGTTTGCATGTATAGATAGTGTTTGCCTCAGTGAATGTTATATGTGCAAAAATCTTCACATTAATGAACGTATATCTCGTGCACTTGCAATCTTTTGTAGTTCATTAATGAACATTTAAAATATGACCCTGGCTAATGTATATATGATTGCTGCTGATCTGTTGCAGACTATGATTAATGATCTTCTGAATCATGGCCTTCTTTCTTTGCCTCTGGCAACACATGACACTGACTATCCAGTGGTACAGTATGCAGATGATACATTGCTTTTTGTGTCTGCTGATTCAGCTCAGTTGGAGGTGCTTAAAGCAGTTTTGAATTCCTTCTCTTTGGCAACTGGATTGCAGATCAACTTTCACAAATCCTCAATGTACCCAATTAAAGTGGAAACCAATGTTGCCAATGCCCTTGCTGCACATTTTGGGTGTCAGTTAGGTGTAATGCCTTTCACATATTTAGGGTTGCTAGTGGGAACAACTAGGCCCAAAATTGTTGATTTACTACCTTTAGTTGACTGCATGGAAAGAATGTTAACTGCTAGCTCCTGGTTTCTGCCCCAAGGTAGCAGGCTGCAGTTGGTAAACACTGTGATCTCTTCACTGCCCATTTTTTTCCTTTGCAGTCTGTCTATACCACAGGGAATCCTGAAGCAACTGGAAAGAATTCAGAGGCAATGTTTGTGGAGAAAATATGGTCAGGAGAAGGGGCATTCTTTGGCTGCCTGGCCTCTTGTCTGTAAGCCTAAGCTTAAGGGTGGGCTTGGAATTCTCAATCTGGGTCTGCAAAATGAAGCTCTGCTTCTGAAATACCTCAACAAATTCTATAACAGAGCAGATGTACCTTGGGTTCATTTGGTTTGGGACTCTTATTATTTTCAGAGAGTTCCTAATGACACTACTTTGTGTGGCTCTTTTTGGTGGAGAGATATCTGCAAATTGATGGATAAATTTAGGGCTGTTACTTCGGTTAGAGTTGGAAGAGGAGAGTCTCTGCTTTTCTGGTCTGACTCTTGGGAGATTGATAACTCATGCATCCCTCTCCAGGACAGATTCCCCAGGCTCTTTTCTTTCTGCCTACAGAAGAATTCCTCTGTTATGGAAGTGTTACAAGCAGGTGACATGCAGAGCATGTTCTCTTTACCCTTGTCTGAATTCGCTTTTAGGGAGTTTAATCATCTTTCTGGCATTCTGACTGAGATCTCCCTGGATTCTGATAGCAATGACTCTTGGGCTTGGAGGCATGGGAAGAAATCTGAGTATACAGCAAAGAAGTACTATGATTTTGTCCATCAGCCAATGCCTATCTATCCCATTCTGAGTTGGGTCTGGAAATCTTGTTGTACCATGACAATTAAAATGTTTGCCTGGCTTGTCATTATGGACAGAGTAAACACCAAGGATATGATTCAGCGCAGACATTGGAGAATTAATGATGGGCCTGAATGTGTACTCTGCCCCACGGGAGCGCTTGAGGACATGAACCATTTATTCTTTCAATGCAACTTTAGCATGAGAGTGTGGAATTATCTTCAAATAACCTGGTTGAATAGTCAAGACATGGTGCACATTGCGCTTCATGCCAGGAAGGATTTTAATAAACCCTTCTTCTCAGAAGTGGTCTTCCTTACATGGTGGAATATTTGGAAAGTCAGGAATGACAAAGCCTTTAGGCACATCAGACCTACTTTCAGGCAGTGGAGGAATGGATTTATCCATGACATCTCTCTCCTAGCACACAGGATCAAGACCAGACACAGAGACGCTTTGATCAAATGGATTGATTTCCTGCCTCCTTGAGGTGTTTATCCATTGTACTCTTTCCTTTCTTCATTTTAGCTATTAGTGCTTAGTTTGGCCTAGCTTGTATAGTCTTTCTTTTATGTTTTGTTCCTTTCCTTAAGGAACCTTTTGTTTATTCTTTTGCCAGTTTCAATAAAATGCTGTGGGGTGTAAGCCCTGCAGTCTTCCAGGTCAAAAAAAACATTTAAAATATATTCCAACCTCTTGCTATTATAAACTTGTCGTCCGTGTCTGCCACATTTGGAGTCCAACTATTTCCTACGAACCTTACACTCTACTAGAACTGAGTTTGTCAAGTAAGAGGTAACCAATATCAGAGGGAGCAGCCTAGTGCAGGCGACGGTGATATTCTTCATTGGATGCCTTGTTGTTTGTGCACAGTGTAAGTATACATCATCCTTGTCATTAGAATCTTGTGTTAACTTCTTGCCACTAATTTTTTGGATCATACATACATACATACATACATACATACATACACACAGACATCTGCGGTACTGCATACTAATGTTAAATATCATATATAGGTGGTCTCGATAGTAAGCAAACTGCTGTCAACGAAGATGATCATGCAGCGAACACAACTACCAACGCTACCATCATCAACTCGACATCTGTAGGCGAGAGCAAGATAAACTAGAAATTTTGCCAAAAATATTTCTTATGTTCTTTCAACAATGAGATCCATTTTACGTGCTACTGCTGCGAGACTAGGAATGGCAACTGTTTCAAGAAGCGGAGTGAGTGCGAGCACAACTGCCACCTACAACCATAAATCCCCACCTTCACAAGCGTCTCTGGGATAGAATTCCATATGCTCGAAAATTTTGTCCGTCGGTAATAAAAGGCACCTTATATGGATTGAGCAATTAGGTTCCAACCAAACATTAGAGGATAGCCCACATGTTTCTGTGGAGATTCAGCAAGGAAAAAATTGATGAAAGGAATCCCAGTAACTAGTTGTCTGTCATATTTACAAAGTTCAAATCCTTTGGTTGTTGTGCTTTGACTCGATTGTCTATTATGCTCTCTCATTTACTTGCACATCACCCACTTGTTTTTTTAACACACAGCGCCCACTTGGTTATTAGCCAGTTGTGGGCTGACAGTCATATAGAATTGTAATAGCGTGTGACGTGGAAAAAGTTAGAAACTGAAAAACTGAAAAAAGTAAATCAAATAAACAAAAGCTGCACCAACTAAATCAGACGACATAAGACAAGTGAGATTTAGTCAGGACTCTTTCAGATGAGCATTAGCTAATTCCAAGAAAACAACTTGCAGAAACATTTTTATATCATAGCATAACTATCAAAAAAAGCACATAGTACAACGACAGCCCACACATCTATATTCTATCTATATCTATCTATCTATCTATCTATATATGTATCTATTTATACCTACTAATAAAATACGAAGCATTTATGCCCATCCGTCTCATGTTTTGCAAGAAAATACCCAACTTTTTTTTCTTTAATTAACCCACGGTTCAGGCTTAGTGTGGTTCTTCCATTGTGTTTTTTGCAAAGAACGAGGAAATGGTTGCATTTTGTGCGATTCAAACTCATGACATCCCCTCCATGCCCAAAATCCACAATCAACTGAGTTAGCATGCGCTTGTGCTACCAAATAGGTCCATTATAATACACCAGAGCACATGTATCATATGGGCGATCTAACGGATGAGACTAACTGGGCCTTTTTAGAGCCCAAGGGTATTTTCGACCTAAAAATTTTTATACCTTTAATTTGCCCAATTAGGTCCAGGGGTATTCCCATCCTAAATTTTTTGATTAAATTAATTGCATTAACATTGCACTTCATTATAACACCAATCATCGTGCATACTCATTTGAATTTTGGTTCAAGCGGTTCATCCTCTCTCCTCCTCTTGAGCCCTAACCTCGGGCACCCTCGATCACCGCTGATCGCCTCCAGCGCCCTCGACCGCCGCCGATCGTAGTCGCCGTGTCACTCCTTCCTCCTGCTCCTACTCGCCCCTCCCCCTCCATCGCAAGTCACCCCCCTCGGGTCATGGTGCCAGATCTTCCGACGAGCCGCTAATCCCCTCCTTCCCCGAGCGGACGCTACCTTCCCCAACCCGAGAGGCCACATCATCCTCATTGACGTGCATCAACTTTTCACGCCAGATCTTCGCTGTAATTGCCTAGCCATCTCAAATCTTGTCTGGTCCCTTCTGCATATAGTACCAATAGGGGTCGGATGTGATTAGGGTTTAGTATATGTCATGTGAGGTTTAGTGTTCATGGTTTCAGAAAGTTGTGACGAGATTTCGATTGAAAGGAAGTGTAAGTTGGATTTAGCTAGGATATATTGAAGGCTTAGTTAGGGTTATGTGGCATGAGAAAGTTGTCAGCAGATTTGGATTCAAAGAAAGTTATTATGGATTTAGTTAGGATATACTTTTGAATTGCGTTTTGAGATATTTTGGATTTAGTTAGGAGATAATTATTTTTGTATGGAGTTTGGAGTTATTTTGGATATAGTTAGGAGATAATTTGGATTTAGTTAGGAGATAATTTTGGATTTAGTTAGGAGATAATTTTGAATGGAGTTTGGAGATAATTGATCTATAGGGTGCATCTATCAGGGCATTTGAAGGATTCGTGGACTTTGGATTTAGTTAGGAGATCATAAGTTACAGCAAGTACATTCAATTAAATATTTCTGGATTTAGTCAGGGCATATTTTGTACTTACTTACAGCTTTTGATGGACTGAGTTAGGTACATGAATCCGATATGAAAAATTAAATCAATTATTTAAGCAGAGTAGTGCATAATTATTATGTATGCTATACATCTGTAACATTGACTATCTGTTTTCGTTGGCAGCATAACGACATGGATGATAAAGGCAACAATGGCCAAAACTTGGGTGATATAGGCAAGGATGACAAGGACATGGGTGATAGAGGCAACGAAGGCAAAGGCATGGATGATATGGACAATGATTTCGTAGCCATGGACCCCAAAGGAAAGGATGGTATGTGCATGGATCATAAGGATAATGAGGATGCATGCAAGGATGGCATAGACATGGATGATGTACACATGCAAGGTAAAGGAATTGATAATAAAGGCATGGCTGGTTCAGACCTGAATGAGTATATGGAATACTTAGAGATTATGAAGAAGACTTTCAGGACAGAGGAAGAAGCCTACATGTTCTACGTAGGCTATGCGAGAAAAAAAAGGTTTGGTGTCAGAAAGGATGATCTGAAGTACAGGGGTCTGGGTGCGAAACAAAATGCATACAGAAGGACATAAAAGTGCTGCAAACAAGGATGGCGGGCCCTTAAGCACATTAACAGAGCTGAAAGAAAAAGAACACCGAAGGGTCTTTCTCGGTGTGGTTGTCCCGCTCTTTTTCAGGTTGAGCTACAAGATAGCAGTGGCCTCTGGTTCGTCAAGAATTTTGTGGACAAGCATAACCATCTGTTTGTCCCTGCTGACCTGACTCCGTACTTATCGGCTCATCGTAGAATGACTGATGCACAAAAGGCTGATGTCATCGAGTATGCTGTCGGTGGACTTCGAACACATCAGATTATGAATGTAATGGAGAAGAATGTCGGAGGTCCCAACAAGCTTGGATTTATAGATCGAGATCTATACAACCATGTTTCAATCCAGAAGAAGTGCAAGATAGAAGGCAGTGATGCTAGATATTTGCTCACCTATATGATTGCACAGAAAAAAGCAGACCCAGAATTCTTTTTCACATACACAAAAGACAGCGAAGGCCATTTGAGGAACATATTCTGGGCTGATTCACAATCCCGGATTGACTATGTTGCCTTTGGTGGTGTCGTGCTGTTCGACAGTACATATCGGTCTAACAAGTACAGGCTTCCGTTTGTTCCATTTGTTGGTCTGAACCATCACCACAGCACAGTTTTGTTTGGGGTCGGTCTATTGTCAGACGAGATAGTTGCATCATACCAGTGGCTTCTTCATGTATTTATGGAGGCAATGTCCCAGAAGCCACCCATTTCAGCAATCACCGATGGGGACAGTGCAATGGCTAAAGCAATAGCTACTGTCTGGACCGCAACAGATCATCATTTGTGCACGTGGCATTTCGTGGAGAATATGGTGATGCACCTCCGCAAGAAAAAGCTTGAGGAATTTAGGGAATTCATTTACTGTCGTTGGGATGTTTATGAGTTTGAGCAAAGATGGGAGGCTTATAAGGTTCGTTTCAAAATAAAACCAACAGGGAAGAGGTCGTCAAGGGTTAACAGGATGTACAAGCTGCGACACAAATGGGCTGCTGCGTACACAAAGGGTAGATATTTCCTTGGCATGATGAGTAATCAGAGGAGTGAGTCCCTCAACTCAAGGCTTCGTGTGCACCTGAACAGGAAGATGCAACGTGTTGATTTGTTGCAGCATGTTGAGCACTGTGTATCCACAACACTACAAAAAACATACACTTCCGTGATGATACGTGTTTGTCACAGTAGGTCATGTTTTCTGTCATGCATGTACATCCATGACGATTTTATGACAGAATCAAGATAGTCATACCTGTGCTGTCATAGAAGTGTTCCATCACATTACCAAAATTATCATCACGGAAGTGTCCACTTCCCTGATGATAAATCACGCGTCATAGAAGTGCTTTCGTCAAGGGTGACCGACACATGGCACTACTGGAATCAGCTTCTTTGCCGTCCGCCATGGCGGACGGCAAAGGCATGCATCACGGACAACAAACATCTTTGCCGTCCGCCAGCAGACGGCAAACTTTCCGGCTAAACACGTGCCAGCAAAGGCCTTCTTTGTCGTCCGCTTCCTGGAAACAGACGACAAAGGATTGTGCTGTCCGCCATCCGAGGCCAGCAGACAGCAAAGACAACGGACGGCAGTGCGGTGGCGTGAGAGCTGTTAGGGGGTTAACGGTGCTCTTTGCCGTCTGCCAACGGACGGCAAAGAGTCAAAGCTCTTTGCCGTCCGTTGGCAGACGGCAAACAGCTCAACTAGGCAGTACTAGGAAGCTGCCACGTGGCCAGCTATGCCGTCTGCTGGCAGACGGCAAAGTGATTTGAATCTTTGGCGTCCGCTGGCAGATGGCAAAGTGACCAAATAGGCAGCCAGTGTTCCCAGGTTTCACAGGTAGCTGCCACGTGTCCTCTTTGCCGTCTGCTAGCGGACGGCAAAGCTCTTTGCCGTCCACTAGCAGACGGCAAAGAGGTTATGTATCCCTTGTTTTTATTTGAATCCATTTAATTTGACAGGGTTTCAAACACAGATATACATATATATTTTTTTTTCACACGCACACACAGATATACATATATGATGTATCCAACACACAGATATACATATACATATCTATCTCCATCCATGACAACATACATATATACATAAGAAACATAGTTCCATCCATATATACATGTTACATATCATAATGTTCATCCAACACATTGTTCCATGCTTCCATACAACAAGTTCCACATTTTTCATCGATACAAACGAAAAAAAGATAAGGGAAACAAGCACTCCATGCATCCATGCAAGCTTCCATATAGTGAATTAAATCTGCAAAATTGAAACAAGAAAGTTAGAAGAAGAAGACTAGAATCAGAAGAAGAAGAAGAAAATGAAGAAGAAGAAGAAGTAAGCATACTTAGGTAAAATGGAGCTAACCTAGCTAATTGTGCCATTTTTGAGTGAACTAAGCATATTATGCCATTTTTGATATAACTTAGAGCTAACTTCATTTTGGAGAAGAAGAAGAAAACTAGAAGAAGAAGAAGAAGAAGAAGAAGAAGAAGAAGAAGAAGAAGAAGAAGAAGAAGACTAGAAGAAGAAGAAGAATAGAAGAAAGAAGAAGAAGAACAAGAAGAAGAAGAAGATTCTTCTTCTTCTTCTTCTTCCTATTCCTTCTTTTCTTCCTCTTCCAGGATTTTCTTCATCTTATTATGTCATTTGTGGACTAACAGGATAAATTATGTCATAAATGGACTAAATAGGCTAAATAAGAAGAAAATGCCATTTTTGACCTAACTAAGCATATTATGAGATATAACTTAGAGCTTACTTCATTTTGGAGAAGAAGAGAAGAAGAAACTAGAAGAAGAAGAAGAAGAAAAAAGAGAGGAAAAGAAGAAAAAGAAAAAAAGAAAAGAAGAAAAAAAAAAGAAGAAGAGAGAAAAGAAGAAAGAAGAAGAACTTCTTTCTTCTTCTTCTTCTCTTCTTCTTCTTTCTTCTTTCCTTCCTTTTCTTTCTTTTCTTCCTCTTCCTTGATTTTCTTCATCTTAATTATGTCATTTGTGGAATAAATAGGCTGAATTATGTCATAAATGGACTAAATAGGCTAAATAAGAAAAAAATGCCATTTTTGAGCTTACCTAGCTAATTATGCGATTTTTGACCTAACTAAGCATATTATGCCATTTTTGATATAACTTAGAGCTAACTTCATTTTGGAGAAGAAGAAGAAGAAAACTAGAAGAAGAAGAACAAGAAGAAGAAGGAGAAGAAGATTTCTTCTCCTTCTTCTTCTTCTTCTTCTTCTTCTTCTTCTTCTTCTTCTTTTCTTCCTATTCCTTCTTTCCTTCCTCTTCCTTGATTTTCTTCATCTTATTATGTCATTTGTGGACTAAATAGGCTAAATTATGTCATAAATGGACTAAACATGCTAATTAAGAAGAAAAATACCGTTATCACGGAGATGTAGGAATGGTCAGGGCTGTGCCAGTGCCAGACGGAGGTGAAGGACCGGTCGGGGTTCCAGCATTGGCAGAAGGAGTGGTCGATGCTTGTCGGGAGCCATGCTGCACCAAAGATCATTTCCCATAATGTCTCGTTAGGAAGTTCGTAAACTGAAATGTGAATAGTAGTAAGCAACGACCATTCAAATCAAACTCACCGTGGTCGCCGGAGCAATCTGGGGCATCGGCGGAGGGGCCTGACCATTTTTCTCGCACAAGCTCTGCATATTTGGTTGTCACGAGTCAGTCATATTAGATAGTAATGCGAACATTACGTGCATGATTGGGCTAATATGCACGAGAAACGTACCACGATGAGCTCGTATAGGGCCCGGTTAGCGCTGTCATTCCGGTTCCTCTCCTCCTCCAACAACTTAGCCGTCTTCTCCTCCATCTCCCTCTCCCTCTCCGCCGCCTCCCTTTGTGCCTCCCTTTTTGCCTCCTCCAGAAGCTCCTTCGTCTTCAATCTCTCTTTCTCAACAATAGCTTGCAACACACCACTCCTCGTTAGCATTGTAATCATCGACGGACGCACACACAATGTAATGGAGGAAACATGAGAGAGTCCATATAACTAACCGCCATGGCGATCTCCGCGGGCCTTGCACGAGGCGTTATCTCAGGATCAGAGCTACTCAGGCGCTTCTTGATATGCGGGAGAGTCTTAGGACAACGTATCAGTCCATCACCAATGGCAAGAGAGCCATGGGACCTCCCGCCACCAGATATCATCACCAGCTCTGTATCAAAAGGATCCTGGCTCGGGTTAAAGTCCTCCCCTTTCCTCGCCTTCCCCTCGTGTCTGTACTTCACAAGCTTGTGGTGGGAGGTCTTGTTGGTGAAGTTCTCTGGATCATCTAGGTCAGATTCCGTGAATGGCTTGGCCTTCTTGTACGAGGCCATATGGGCCATGCCATAGAGGTCGAACAGACCTGGCACAAGCTTCTTGTGGTGGTGCGCCTGAGAGAGAGGAACAAAATATTAGTTAAGGGCTCAAGCTAGCATGAAGAATGATATTGCTATGTAAATAGGTCATTTTGGAGCTAAGAAAGGTTATTATGTCATTTTCGAGGAAAATAAGCTAAGTTTAGGTCATTTTCGAGGTAACCAAGATTATTATGCCATTTTTGACCAAAGTATGCTAATTATGTCATTATTGAGCTATCCAAGGTTATTATGTCATTTTAGGGCTAACTATAGCATATTTAGGCATTCTATAGAGCTATCTAAGGTTATTATGTCATTTTAGAGCTAATTATGTCTTGAATGAACTAGCTAATATTAGTTTAGGTCGTTATTGAGCTATCGAAGGTAGTTATGCCATTTTTTAACTGACTAAAGCATATTAAGTCATTTTATAGAGCTATCTAAGGTTATTATGTCATTTTAGAGCTAAATATGTCATAAATGAACTATCTAGCATGAAGAATGAATTGCATGAATCATGTAGCAAACCACATACCCAGTTATCCCTGTACTCAAACAGGTTGGAGCTCCCTTGATGGTGTGGCACACCTTCCATTTGGTCGCGCTTATCCTTGGCCCCTTGGTGTTTGACTTTCCATTCGGCAGAGCACCACGCATCCACCAACGCCTCCCAACAGTCCATCTTATCCACACACCATCTCGGGGGCACCTAAGTGAGTCAAGAGAAATTTCAGCGCTATGCCAACGAATCAAATCAAGAAAACTAAGTTCAAGGCCTTAAGAATAGGTAATTACCTGCATGTACTTCTCCTTACTCAGAAACTTGCCGCGACACTTCTGCTTGCCCCTCCTAATACCCTTTGAGGCGTGGTAGTCTCGAACGGCCTGCACTCGAGCCTCGTGCCTTTAGTTCTGAAGTAGGCGCTTGCACTCGTTTTCGACAACCATACACGCGGCCTCCTGCTCTCCCTCTGAAACCCTGTAGAAGGTCTGCAATCAAACAAGACAACACTAATTAATACAATCACTATGTACTGTTGATTTTTAATTCCGTAAAGGAGAAATTACCCAAAACCGACGTAACACAATGTCGGCCACCGTCTCACACATGACACCGTCGACCCTCTCCTCCGGCGGGGCCGGGGCAACCGACTACAGCTCCCAGGTTAGTGCTAGATATGGAACCTGACCCTCACCGGGCAACGTGACCCACCCAGGGAAGTGCTACCGGCAAAGCACACCAAGGACCTGGTTGGGCCTACGGGAACCACGGGGGCATACCCAGCCCCTGCAGTATGACAAGGCCAACGCATTAGATATTAGTTTGATGGAACATAAAGGCAAAAGGTTAAAAAATAGTAAATGCACTTACTTCAACCCTTTAGGCGCAATCAACCACCTCTAGTCGGGGGTCGTCGGCACGGGCGGGAGCTTTGTACAGCCACGCTTGTAGACCTTCTTGCCCTTCTCAACCAGCTCGTCGTCGCTGTAGCTATCTTCTGAAAAGGTGTCCTCGCTAGCATCCTTCGAGCCACTAGCCTCCGGAGTCTCGTGGGAAGAAGACTCCGGGATCGGAGACTTCTGGGACGAAGACTCCGGGACCTGGGACGAAGACCCCGTGACCGGAGTCTTCTGGGACGAAGACTCTAGGACCGGACTCACGTGGGGCGAAGGGTCGGCGACCCGAGTCTAGTGGGGGGAAGGATCAGCGACCGGAGGCTCATGGATCGGAGTCCGAGGGTCCACGTAAGACGGAGCACTCCTGTGGTCGGGTGAATCAGCTGAGGGTGGCGGCGAGGAAGGCGTAGCAGCCTTCCTACCTCTTCCACTGCCACGTCCACCTCTACCAGCCTTCTTCGTCCTCCCCCGACCTCTCCCAGCCGTAGAAGAAGCCCCCGCCACAGCTGTCTGCATACCATCCTGCACCGCTCTTCGGAGGGGCTGCGCTGCAGTAATGCAACCACCCCTCCAAGTAGCGTTCGCAGGAGGCTCGGGGCGCTCTGGACCCTTGCCCACAATCCTGTCAACACCTGCAATGACAAAAAGTAAACGAAATTAGTACAACATAAAAAATTTGGATACCTGACATGAACATAATAGTATGTATATAATTTAAGTGTATCATAATCATGAACATAATAAAAATACACCCAATCAAAACAAATATATATGGGGTCGGGGTGTTGTGTCAGGGTGTCGGGGTCGGGGTGTCGTGTAGGGGTCGGTGTCAGGGTGTCAGGGTCGGGGTCGGGGTGTGGGTCGGGTGTGGTGTCAGGTGTGTCGGGGGTCGGGTAAGGGTGGTTGTGGTGTCAGGGTGTCGGTGGTCGGGGTGTCAGGTGTCGGGGTGTCGGTGGTCGGGGTCGGGTCGGGTGTGGTGTTAGGGGTGTCGGGGTGTCGGGGTCGGGGTGTGGTGCTGGGGTGTCGTGTCGGGGTCGGGGTGTCAGGGTGTCGGGGTCGGGGTCGGGATCAGGGTGTGGGTCGGGGTGTGGTGTCAGGGGGTCAGGGTTGGGGTCGGGGTGTCTGCTGAGGTGTCGGGGTGTCGGTCTCGGGGGTTGGGTCGGGGTCGGGGTATCTTTTTTCCTTTTCTTCTTCTTCTTCTTCTTCTTCTTCTCCTCCTCTCCCTTTCTTCTTCTTCTTCTTCTTCTTCTTCTTCTCCTCCACTTCTCTTTTCTTCTTCTTCTTCTTCTTCTTTTTCTTTTCTCTTCTTCTTCTTTTCTCTCTCCTCTTTCTCCTCCTCCTCCTCCTCTTCTTCTTCTTCTTCTTCTTCTTCTTCTTCTCCTTTTTCCCTCCTTCTTCTTCTTTCTTCTTTCTTCTTCTCCCTCGTCCTTTTCCTCCCTCCTCCTTCTACTTCTTCTTCTAAACTAAAAATAAAACTAATCTAAATAAACTAAACTAAACAATAAACTAAACTAAAATAAACTAAAACTAATCTAAAATAAACTAAACTAAAATAAACTAAAACTAAAACTAATCTAAAATAAACTAAACTAAAATAAACTAAAACTAAAACTAATCTAAAATAAACTAAACTAAAACTATAACTAAAAACAGAAACTAAACTAAAAGAAACAAAAAGAAACTAATTAAACAAAAAAAGGGAGGAGCTCACCTGGTAGATGGGGCGGCCGCTAGAGGAGGCGGCGGCCCGGTGGAGGGGGAGGCCGGACGGCCGCGGCGGGACGTGGCGGGGACGGCCGCGGCGGGACGGGGCGGGGAAAGCCGCGGAGAGACGGGGCGGGGATGGCCGCAGTGAGGATGAGAAGGGAAGAGGTGGAGGGAACGGGTGGGGAGGAGGGGAGCGGGTGAGGGGGAGGGAGGGATATGATGGATATGGATGGGGTCGGAGGAGAGGGCACACCGGCGTGTGGGCAGGGCGGAGATGGAGACAGAGGGGCTCATTGGCCGAAAAGAGGGGAGCGGAGGAGCCGGGAAGGGGAGGAGGGCGGGTGGAGGAGAGGGGGTGAGGTGGAGGTAGGAGGGGGAGGGGCGAGGGGTGAGGGGGAGGGCAGTGAGAAGTGAAAGAAGGGGCGACGTGCGGTACGGGACCGTAGGAGGCGGCCGGCGCGGGTGTGGGTGGGGAGGAATGAGAGAGTGGAGAGAAGAGAGGGGGGCGGGACGGCCGTTAATGTACCCGACTCTTTGCCGTCAGCCAACGGTCGGCAAAGTTTCTTTGCCGTCCACTTGCGGACGGAAAAGAGGTGGGGCCAGTGGGCTTGAGTTGGTTAAACAATAACTGGACCCACCCACCTCTTTGCTGTCTGCTAGCGGACGGCAAAGATTCTTTTCCGTCAGCCAGCGGACGGCAAAGAACAGGCTGATGGCAAAGACTTTGTTTGCCATCAGCCACACCTTTGCCATCCGTTTTCTTGTGGGTGACGGCAAAGACCTTATTTGTCGTCAGCAAGCGGACGGCAAAGAAGTGGATTCCAGTAGTGTGGCATCCACCGTAACGGGTCGCTGTTAAGCTATCGTGTTCCGGTTTGCATCCAATAACCCGTTAACTGCTGGGACCAATGAGGATTTTCCACGTGTAAAATTATCATTGGCTATAGCAACCACGTGTCAGCACCACAAAAGGACAGATGTCAACCGCCCAATGGACAGGAGGTGCCTATGATACATCGACATGTGGCAAGGCCCAAGAGCGGCCCATTTAGGTTAAAAAGGATGGCCCAGTCAAAATTAGCGGGCCGACCCATTAACGGCCTGCTTGCAGACGACCCATTCGCAGTGAAGGCCCGTAGGGCTAGTGTCAAATCGGCCCATCAACGGCCCGTCCTAAACTTGTCATCATCGCGGCCCGTGGTCACTTCTGGCCCGTTGAAACCACGCTAATTATTTGGGCCGAATTATTGCCCGGTGTGTTTCCAGCCTGTTAAAGGTCCCGCTTCATTCGGGCCCATTTATAGGACATTGAAACTTTCGGCCCATAAACGACCGTGAAAGATTTGGATCATATTCGGCCATGTCTGACATTCGGCCTGTTAGAGGCCCACTGTAGATTTGGGCCACATTCAGCCTGTTGTGATTTTCGGCCTGTTAACGTCGGATGAAATCCATGGGCCATATGTGGCCCAACGTCACATCGGGCCTATTAACGGCCCATATAAAACTGACACTAATCAAGCCCGACCGAACTTCCGGCCTATTAAAGGCCCGTGTAGTAGGTCGGCGCATTTACGGCCCGTCTGAATTTCGGCCTATGAACGATCCGCATTGTAATTGGGCCACCATTTCGGCGTGCTAATGACTAGTGGGTTATTTGGCACAATAGGGGCCCAATCTCACTTTCGGCCTATTAAAGGCCCATGTTTTTTATGGGCTCGAGATATTTACACCTATAAATGGCCTATTGTTACTGAGGGCCCAAATTATGTTTAGGCCTGTTAAAGGCCCACTGTGGGCACAGGCCTAACAAAAAAATATGAAAGCTTATGCTGATTTAGGCCCAAATATTTTTAGTGGGCTACATGCAAATTACGGCCCATAATCGTTTTTAGCCCAATTGGAATGGGCCCGACGAATGTTGGCACGTTGGGCTCCTACGAAGCTTTCGGCAGAATACATTACTAAGATAAACCTACACTATATAAAAATAGCGTCATAATTACTGCAGCCTTTGGCAGCATCATAAATGTTGTATCACAACAAAATAAATTCCAACCATACAACAAAAAGCCTGTTGGCATAAAGTTTACAGTCCTTGCAGATAAAAGCACCATCAGATGTATAGAAGCACAGATCATTTGACCTGAGTGCTAATGTTTCAGGCTGTAGAATCTGATGGAGCAGCGTGATCTTCCCCTTTTTCCCACCATTGCTCTTGAACAACGAAGCAAATGTCTGATAGTCTGGTTTCAAAACCATTCATATCTTGACGACATTTGTCAACCACTATTCTTGTTTCCGAAATGACGTCCATTAGGGATTGGACTTGTGTCTGGAGCACAAATATATCACTCTGTCTAGCCGGAAGATTTTGTTCAGTAGGCGATTTGGATGAGGCTACCTTGACAACCAACCCAAAATTACGCAGGAAGGTGCTTTTTGCACTGTTAGTGGAGAGATACTGACGCTCTGCAGCAAGAGGTGACATTGTGCCTGTGGTAGCCTCCTCACCTTCAGGTGGTTATGGATGTTGAATCATTTATTCCATAGCTTGCTGAAAGTTTGAACTTGTAGATTAGTGTACCAGATAAGTTACTAATGAGACAAAAACAAACAAAGTAGGTTTCATGTTTATACATAACTTATTTTGGTGAACTACTGTAATACATTAGCATTTATTGTAGTGCCAACTACATAATAAAATCTCTTTCGGAACATATGTCCATGTAGCATGCCTACTGTATTGTCTATTTCCTCACATTCGTTGACATCTAAGGATAAAGAGAGATGGTTTAAAGTAGGATGAACATAGTATGACATCACTCATATCATGGGCAAACAGATATAAAGCAAACAGGCTATTGTATCATTGTGTGCGCACGTGAACATCACAACTAGATTACAGATCAAGACCAAAAGAATATCCTTCATCTCTTTTAAACCATGTAAGGTGAAATAATACGTTAAGACAACTGTGTATAAAAGTGAACAGAGTAACTGACATTGGCTGCAAACCAAGCAGTTAAATGAACACATCACAGTACCAATCAGTTCAAAGGCAGGAGGAGTAAGGACTTACAACAACAGCTTGAACTGGTGTGCTCATGCCCTTCATCTTGCTGGTGTTGCAATCCTTGAAGATTTGCACTGCATTTGGTTCAGGTTCTTTTTGGTCCGCATGGGCTTTCCTCTGTATTTGGAACAAGTCAATATAGATACGATAATATGGCATAGATAAAAGAAGGAACTAGCAGCTATTTACAAGAGCCTCGCAGTGTGCAATATAGCTACAAGATCATGTTGTCTGTTGGAATTTCACTTTAGAACGGTTGGTCTTGTTCTTCAAACAGTTAGCCTAGAAGAAGATACACTTGTAAGGCACATACATAAATACAAGTTCAATATGTGGTCTGATCAAATACATATACCCTACCTGATTCTTTGGATTAGACCAGTGTTTAACAAGGGCTGTCTAGTCTTCATCTGTAATATATTCCACTGGAGATGTTTGGGCGATTTCATTGTTAGCCTTGCCTTCAAAGTGAGCTTTTCTAAGACGATTCCGATACTGTCGCAGAGCAGACTGAAAAACATGAGTGCATGCTTGTTTAGTTGCATCATCTTTCGGATCCAACTTGAACCTCATCTGGTGAAAAAAGAATGTGAGTCTTATTAGGAGGAAGCTAGAAAGTATGGGACAGAGCATGACAATATTACAAATTGCGATGAATAACATTACTTACGGATAAATGGTCAAGGAAGGTGTTAAACTGGGTATTGTCTTTCTCATTCCTGTACTGGATCCACGTTGGGAGGATACGTGCATGACACCTAACGGCAACGGCTGCCTCTGATACTAACTTGGCTGACTCTGTAGCATCACATGGCCTTTTTAAACATGCCTCAAAATGGATCTCCATTCTTCCTCCTTTAGATTTTGTTAATCTGTCAAGCATTATCCCTGATGTCTATTTCCGCTTGCGCCGTGGTGCTAGTTCCACAACGAATATGGAAAGTGTTAGTGCACATCAAACTGTGAGAGTACATATAAAGGAGCATGCAACTGCAACTTGACTTGGTCAGGATACGTCTTGGTGTTGATGCTCATGAGGTTCATCTGATCTTGCCAAGTCCTGTTGTGTCAGCAGTGCTTCGGAAGTAGTGTTAGGTGTGAAGGCAGCTTGGGAACTGGCCAGTTCTGGAGCAAACAAATGAGTAACTCATTGAGATGCTGGTACATTTGAAGCGGATGCTGCTGCTGGTGGAGCAGGTGATATTGTGTTTGTAGATTTAGCCTGTGGACTTGGACCTTCTACTGCACTATAAGTACCAGCAGAATCTCGAGGGCAGATCCTTTTCCGTTTCACCCGACGAGTAACACCATTCCCTACTATATTCTTTTCCTTGCTCTTTTTTGACTTTGCCATGACAAGCCGTAACCACAACACAAAAGAATAAAATCGCTCTTCAGAACTCATTGATGCATGATACAGACAAACAATACTTTGATGTAAGACAAGCGTACGAGGATGGAATATGTAAGAAAAATAGGACGGCGCAACATATTCACAGCTACGATGTGTAAACTAAGCAAAATGATTTTCATGAAAATAGAAGTAATGCAAGCCAGACACCATATGAAAGATGCAACCAATATCACTCTGCCAAGTTAAAAGTGTCTTGTCATAAGTGGCATTTCGATAAATTAGAAGCAGTATGATACGTCTCCAACGTATCTATAATTTATGAAGTATTCATGCTGCTATATTATCATTCTTGGATGTTTTACAATCATTTTATAGCAACTTTATATCATTTCTTGGGACTAACTTATTAACATAGTGCCCAGTGCCAGTTGCTGTTTTTTGCTTGTTTTTTACATCGCAGAAAATCAATACCAAATGGAGTCCAAACTTTTTGTGGATATTTTATGGACCAGAAGACATCCAATGGGCCAGAGCAGCACCTCGGGGGTGCCCCAAGGGGGGCACAACCCACCAGGGTGCGTCTGGGCCCCCAGGCACGCCCCGGTGGGTTGTGCGCACCTCGGTGGCCTCCCGCACCACCTCCTCGCCCTATAAATTGCCAAATATTCCAAAAAGCCTCGAGGTAACCCTAGATCAGAAGTTCTGCGGCCGCCAGCCTCTGTAGCCACGAAAAACCAATCTAGACCCTGTTCCGGCACCCTGCCGGAGGAGGAATTCATAACCAATGGCGATCTTCATCATCCCGGCGGCCACCATGATGAGGAGGGAGTAGTCCACCCTCGGGGCTGAGGGTTTGTACCAGTAGCTATGTGTTTAATCTCTCTCTCTCGTGTTCTTGAGATGTCACGATCTTGATGTATCGCAGGCTTTGTTAATATAGTTGGATCATACTGTGTTTTCCCCTCTCTATCTTGTTGTGAATTGAGTTTTCCCTTTGAGATTTCGTTTTATCGGATTGAATACTTTTATGGATTTGAGAGAACTCGATCTATGTCTTGGCACTCAACTCGCGGATTCCCGAGGTGACATTGGGGTAATCTATGCATAGGGGTTGATGCACGTTTTCATCCTTGTTTCTCTTGTAGAAATCTTGGGGCACTCTTTGAGGTTCTTTCTGTTGGATTGAGTATTATGAATCTGAAATTATTTGATGCATATCGCATAATCAACTCACGGATACTTGCGGTGACATTGGAGTATCTAGGTGACATTAGAGTTGGTTGATGTGTATCATATGGTGTTATTTTAGTTCAAACTCTTGGTTAGATCGATCGGAAAGAATAGCTTGGTGTTATTTTAGTACGAACTCTAGGATAGATTGATCGGAAAGAATAGCTTTGAGGTGGTTTCGTACCCTACAAACAATTTCTTCTTATGTTCTCCGCTAGATAGGAACTTTGGAGTGATTCTTCATCGCACGTTGAGGGATGGTTATATGATCCAATTAGATTAGCATTGTTGAGAGATTGCACTAGCGAAAGTACGGACCCTAGGCCTCATTTTCAAGCATTGCCATACTGTTTGTGCTCCGTTTTATCAATTGCTACCTTGCTGTTTTTTATTGTTCCTATTACAAAAATCAATATCTACTATCCATATTACACTTTTATGACCATCTCTTCGCTGAACTAGTGCACCTATACAAATTACCATTGTATTTGGTGTGTTGGGGACACAAGAGACTCTTTGTTATTTGGTTGCAGGGTTGTTTGAGAGAGACCATCTTCATCCTACGCCTCACACGGATTGATAAACCTTAGGTCATCCACTTGAGGGAAATTTGCAACTGTCCTACAAAACTCTGCGCTTGGAGGCCCAACACGAGTCTAGATTTGTTGTTGTTTTATAGCTTTTGTTTCAATAAAGTACCAAGTAAAGCCTTTGGGATAGTGTGGATGATAGTTGACTTGAATCTGTGCAAAAACAGAAACTTTTGCGCTCAGTCCATGAATTTTGAAAATTCACTGATACGTGATTTTGATCTGAATTTTTTACAGGTGATAGATATACAAGTTCTCTACGTTGTCCTAATTTTTCAGAATTTTTGGAGTAGCAGAAGTATGGTTGGAGTACAGATTACTACAGACTGTTCTGTTTTTGACAGATTCTGTTTTCAATGCATAGTTTGCTTGTTTTCTAGTTTCTATGGCCTATATTGATCAATATAAATTGTGGAAATGATATGATACAGTATGCATTGAGTGTAAAAAATTATGAATCTTCTCTTTGACAGTACCAAAGTGAAATGGTTTGCTCTTTATCATATTAACCTATCTCACGAAGTTCCGTTAAGTCTTGTGTGATTGAAGTTTTCAAGTTTTGGGTGAGATGTCGATATGAGGAGAATAAGGAGTGACAAGATCCTAAGCTTGGGGATGCCCAAGGCACCCGAAGGTAATATTCAAGGAAGATCGAAGCAACTAAGCTTGGGGATGCTAATGAAGGCATCCCCTCTTTCGTCTCCAACATTATCGGTAACCTCACTTGGAGCTACATTTTTTCGTCACATGATATGTGTTTTACTTGGAGCATCAATTTATTTTGTTAGGATTTGCTTTGTGTTATTTAGAATAGTGTTTTTCAATTTTTATTTCAATAAAAGTGGCAATGATAGCCTTTGCCATGCTTGTTTTGCAAGTCCACATGTTGCTGTTTCAAAACAGAAAGTTTATTGCTATTGAAAAAATTTCTCTAGAAAAGTCAGATTGTGATAAAATGTTGAAACTTGTTGTAAAGTAAGCTCTGATAAATTTTCTACAGTGTTCTAAATTTTCATAATTTTTGGAGTTAAAGAAGTATTGATACTCCTGCATTCTTTAAAGACTATACTGTTTGGGAAGATTGCTGTTATGTTTGCATTGTTTGCATATGTTTGCATGTTTAATGATTCTATTTGAAGATAGGAGTATTAAATATGCAGAGGCATTCAGTATGCAATGTTGAATAATAATTTTTGTGATTTGCTACAGTAGAGAATGATAAGGTTTTTGCATTGGTTTATACTAACTTATCTCACGAGTTCTTGTTGAGTTTCGTGTGTATGAAGTTTTTAAGATTTAGGGAAACCATGACATGAGAGGAATTAAGGAGACACAAAATCTCAAGCTTGGGGATGCCCAAGGCATCCCAAGTTAATATTCTAAGAAGTCTCAAGCATCTAAGCTTGGGGATGCCCCGGTAGGCATCCCACCTTTCTTCTTCAACAATTATCGGTTAGTATCGGTTGAGCCTAAGTTCTTGCTTCTTCACATGATGTGTGCTATTCTAGGATTGTCATTTTATTTTGTTTTGTTTGCTGTTTTAATAAAATACTTAGATCTGAAAGTTTTTAAATAAAAGAGATTTCTCAAATAGATACCCATTTAATTAACTACTCAATTGATCTTCACTTATATCTTTTTGGAGTAGCTTGTCATTTACTCTTGTGCTTCAATTATATCCTATGAGTAAATTGTTGAATGAATTGAATATCATGAAGTTGAAATTATATGTTCATATCATGCCTAGTTGTAGCTTCACATTGTGTTTAGAAAGGGAAATCTTTTGAAGCTTGACAATCACAAAATTGGTCATACAAGCAATTCATGGATGATTACTATAAGGAAGAGAAATTTCACATGCAAATACTCTATCTTGGAAATCTTTTGTGATTGTGAGCCCCCATCAAAATATTATATGCCAAAATTGTTGACGTTGGACAAGGAAGACAACGTAATGATTTATGTTTATTCATATTCACATAGAAGTTATATTGTCATAGATCCTTCAACATGTGGTGCTTGCCGCCCATCTTTGCTAGCCAAAAAATTCCGCACTAAGTAGAGATACTACTTGTGCATCCAAAAACCCTTAAACCCAAATCTTATTTTCAAGAGTCCACCATACCTACCTATGGATTGAGTAAGATCCTTCAAGTAAGTTGTCATCGGTGCAATAAGGCAATGAAAATTGCTTCTAGAAGTGTAAGATCATTTAGTGTAAGAGAAAATTGAGCGTTGTACGAACTTGTGATGGTAAAGAAATAAAAGCGACAGACTGCATAATAAAGGTTGCCATCACAAGGGGCAATATAACGTGGCGTTCTTTTGCACTAAGGGGTTGAGCATACAAACAAATAAGCGCATGGCAACCTCTGCTTCCCTCTACGAAGGGCCTATCTTTTATTTTTATGTATTTACTTTTATGCAAGAGTCAAAGTTTTTCTCTCTATTTCTTTCTATTTTTCTCCTTTGGCAAGCATCATGTGGTGAGGAAAGAACTAGGCACATATGTCCAGTTGGATGTGGGTGGCATGAGTTATTATTGTTGACATCACCTTTGAGGTGAATATGTTGGGAGGCCAAATTATAAGCCCCTATCTTTCTATGTGTCCGGTTGAAACGTTTTTCTCATGTGTATGCGGTGAGTGTTAGCAATCATAGAAGACTATATGATGGTTGAGTATGTGGAGCTCTTACTTATAGTCTGTTGAATTGCAATTGTTCGGTGACTGAGAACATAGGTTGTTGAGTTTCAAGAGGATTCATTGTTTGAACCTTAACATGTGAATTGGTTGCTACTTTAACATGAGAAGTTTTATAAGAAAGAATTGCTGTTATGATGCTAGGAAAAGTGATTGAAGTTATCATTGATCAAACTTGTGCACTTTGCTAGGATTCACACTTCATAAATTATTTCTTTTATCATTTACCTACTCGAAGACGAGTAGGAATTAAGCTTGGGGATGCTGATACGTCTCTAACGTACCTATTATTTATGAAGTATTCATGCTGTTATATTATCATTCTTGGATGTTTTACAATCATTTTATAGCAACTTTATATCATTTTTTTGGGACTAACCTATTGACCCAGTGCCCAGTGCCAGTTGCTATTTTTGCTTGTTTTTTACATCGCAGGAAATCAATTTCAAACGGACTCCAAACACTGCAAAACTTTTTGTGGATTTTTTTATGGACCAGAAGACATCCAGTGGGCCAGAGAAGCACCTGGGGGTGCCCCGAGGGGGCACAACCCACCAGGGCGCGTCTGGGGGCCCAGGCGCGCCCGGGTGGGTTGTGCCCACCTCGGTGGCCTCCCGCACCCCCTCTTTGCCCTATAAATCCCCAAATATTCCAAAAACCCTGAGGGAAACCCTAGATCAGAAGTTCCGCCACTGCAAGGCCTCTGTATCCATGAGATCCAATCTAGACCCCATTCCGGCACCCTGCCGGAGGGGGAAATCATCACCGGTGGCCATCTTCATCATCCCGGCGGCCACCATGATGAGGAGGGAGTAGTCCACCCTCGGGGCTGATGGTTGTACCAGTAGCTATGTGTTTAATCTCTCTCTCCCTCGTGTTCTTGAAATGTCACGATCTTGATGTATCGTGGACTTTGTTAATATAGTCGGATCATATGGTGTTTTCCCCTCTCTATCTTGTTGTGATGAATTGAGTTTTCCCTTTGAGATTTCATTTTATCGGATTGAATACTTTTATGGATTTGAGAACACTTTATGTATGTCTTGCATATGAATACTCGTGGTGACAATGGGGTATCGTATGGATTCCCGAGGTGACATTGGGGTAATCTATGCATAGGGGTTGATGCATGTTCTTGTCTTTGTTTCTCCGGTAGAAATCTTGGGGCACTCTTTGAGGTTCTTTGTGTTGGATTGAGTATTATGAATCTGAAATTATTTGGTGTTATTTTAGTATGAACTCTTGTACAGATCGATCAGAAAGAATAGCTTCGAGGTGATTTCGTACCCTACAAATAATTTCTTCTTATGTTCTCCGCTAGATAGGAGCTTTGGAGTGATTCTTCATCGCACGTTGAGGGTTGGTTATATGATCCAGTTATATTAGCATTGCTGAGAGATTGCACATGCGAAAGTACGGACCCTAGGCCTTGTTTTCAAGCATTGCAATACCGTTTGTGCTCACTTTTGTCACTTGCTACCTTTCTGTTTTTATTTATTCAGATTATAAAAATATATTTCTACCATCCATATTACACTTTTATCACCATCTCTTCGCCGAACTAGTGCACCTATACAATTTGCATTGTATTGGGTGTGTTGGGGACACAAGAGATTTCTTATATTTGGTTGCAGGGTTGTTTGAGAGAGACCATCTTCATCCTACGCCTCCCACGGATTGATAAACCTTAGGTCATCCACTTGAGGGAAAATTGCTACTGTCCTACAAAACTCTGCGCTTGGAGGCCCAACACGAGTCTACAAGAATAAACTTTCATAGTAGATATCAAGCTCTTTTCTGGCGCCGTTGCCAGGGAGTGAAGCGCCTTTGGTAAGGAAACATTTATTTAGTGTGCTGAAATTTATTGTCACTTGTTACTATGGTAAACAATCCTTTGAGGGGTTTGTTCGGGGTATCTTCACCTCGACCGAAACCACAATTAGCTATACCTCAACCTACTACACCTACTGAAAATATTGAATATGAAATTCCTTCGGGTATGATAGAACAACTACAAGCTAATCCTTATGCAGGAGATGGAACCGAACATCCCGATATGCACTTGATATATGTGGAACAAATTTGTGGATTGTTTAAGCTTGCAGGTTTACCCAGAGATAAAGTTATGAAAAAGGTTTTCCCTTTATCTTTGAAGGGAAAAGCATTTGCATGGTACAGGCTATGCGATGATATTGGATCTTGGAATTGGAATCGATTGAAATTGGAGTTCCACCAAAAAATTTATCCTATGCATCTAGTTCATCGTGATCAGAATTATAAACATAATTTTTGGCCTCGTGAAGGAGAAAGTATCGCTCTAGCTTGGTGGAGGATTAAGTCAATGTTATATTCATGCCCCAACCATGAGCTCTCAAGAGAAATTATTATCCAGAACTTTTATGCTCAGCTTTCTCGTGATGATCAATCCATGCTTGATAGTTCTTGTACTGGTTCTTTTATGAAGAAGACTATTGAATTCCGATGGGATCTTTTGGAAAGAATTAAACGCAGCTCTGAAGATTAGGAACTCGACGAAGGTAAAGAGTGAGGTATTAAGCTTAAGTATGATTGCGTTAAATCTTTTATGAATACCGATGCTTTTCAAAAGTTTAGCACTAAATATGGACTTGACTTTGAGATAGTAGCCTCCTTTTGTGAATCATTTGCTACTCATGTTGATCTCCCTAAGGAGAAGTGGTTCAAATATCACCCACCTATTAAAGAAGAATTTAAAGAACCGGTACCAATTAAAGACGAAACCATAATTTATAATGTTGATCCAGTTGTTCCTACTGCTTATATTGAGAAACCACCTTTCACTGTTAGGATAAAGGAACATGCTAAAGTTTCAACTGTGGTTAACAAAAGTTATATTAGAACACCTAAACCTGATGAACAAATTAAAGTAGAACCTAGTGTTGCTATAATTAAGGATCTCCTGGAAGAAAACGTAGATGGGCATGTTATTTACTTCTGTGAAGAAGCTGCTAGAATTGCCAAACCTGATAAAAAGGATAATCATAGACCTATTGTTGGCAAGCCTGTTGTCTCAGTTAAAATAAGTGATCACTGTTATCATGGTCTATGTGACATAGGTGCTAGTGTGAGTGCTATTCCTTATTCCTTATATCAAGAAATTATGAATGACATAGCACCCGCAAAAATAGAAGACATAGCTGTTACTATTAAACTTGCTAATAGAGACACCATATCACCAATTGGGATTGTTTGAGATGATGAAGTCTTGTGTGGGAAAATAAAATACCCTACTGATTTCCTTGTTCTTGGTTCCCCACAAGATGACTTTTGTCCCATTATCTTTGGTAGGCCTTTCTTGAACACCGTTAATGCTAAAATAGATTGTGAAAAACAAACTGTCGGTGTTAGCTTTGGTGATGAGTCTCATGAGTTTAATTTTTCCAAGTTTAGTAGAAAGCTCCATGAAAAAGAATTGCCTAGTAAGGATGAAATAATTGGTCTTGCTTCTATCCCTGTGCCTCCTACTGATCCTTTAGAACAATATTTGCTAGACCATGAAAATGATTTACATATGCATGAGCGAAATGAAATAGAAAATATTTTCTTTGAACAACGTCCTCTGCTTAAACACAATTTGCCTATTGAAACTCTAGGAGGCCCTCCTCCACCTATAGGTGATCCTATGTTTGAATTAAAACAATTGCAAGACACTTTGAAATATGATTATCTTGATGAAAAGAAGATATATCCTATTATTATTAGCGCCAACCTTTCAGAACATGAAGAAGAAAGATTATTGAAAGTTCTAAGGAAGCACCGAGCTGCTATTGGGCATACTCTTGATGATTTAAAGGGCATTAGTCCCACTCTATGTCAGCACAAGATTAATATGGAACCTGATGCTAAACCCGTTGTCGATCACCAACATCGGTTAAATCCGAAAATGAAGGAAGTGGTAAGAACGGAAATCTTCAAACTTATGGAAGCAGGTATAATCTATCCTAGAGCTGATAGTAGATGGGTAAGTCCTGTTCATTGTGTTCCTAAGAAATGAGGTATTACTGTTGTTCCTAATGATAAGAATGAACTTATTCCCCAAAGAATTGTTACAGGCTATAGAATGGTAATTGATTTCAGAAAATTAAATAAAGCAACTAGAAAAGAACATTACCCTCTGCCTTTTATTGATCAAATGCTAGAAAGATTATCTAAGCACACAAACTTTTGCTTCCTTGATGGATATTCTGGTTTTTCACAAATACCTGTTTCTCAACCCGATCAAGAAAAGACCACTTTCACTTGTCCCTTTGGAACTTATGCTTATAGACGTATGCCTTTTGGTTTATGCAATGCACCTGCTACCTTTCAAAGATGTATGACTGCTATATTCT
The DNA here is from genome assembly GCA_011799875.1 of Thinopyrum elongatum. Taxonomy (NCBI): domain Eukaryota; kingdom Viridiplantae; phylum Streptophyta; class Magnoliopsida; order Poales; family Poaceae; genus Thinopyrum; species Thinopyrum elongatum. The sequence continues at coordinate 45,005,980 of CM022303.1, read as the reverse complement.
CTGACTTTTGTGAAAAGATTGTTGAGGTTTTCATGGATGACTTCTCTGTTTATGGGAAGTCTTTTGATGATTGTTTAAGCAATCTTGATCAAGGTTTGCAGAGATGCGAGCAAACAAATCTTGTCTTGAATTGGGAGAAGTGCCACTTTATGGTTAATGAATGTATTGTTTTGGGTCATAAAATTTCTGAAAGAGGTATTGAAGTGGACAAAGCTAAGGTTGATGCAATTGAGAAAATGCCATGTCCTAAAGATATCAAAGGTATTCATAGTTTCCTAGGTCATGCTGGTTTCTATAGGAGATTTATCAAAGACTTTTCTAAAATTTCTAGGCCTCTTACAAATCTTTTGCAAAAGGATACTCCTTTTGTTTTTGATGATGATTGTTTAGAAGCCTTCGAAACACCCAAGAAAGCCTTAACTTCTGCACCTATTGTTCAACCACCTGATTGGAACTTGCCTTTTGAAATTATGTGTGATGCTAGTGATTATGCTGTTGGTGCTGTTCTAGGACAAAGAGTTGATAAGAAACTGAATGTTATACATTATGCTAGTAAAACTCTAGACAGTCCACAACGGAATTATGCTACTACTGAAAAGGAATTTCTAGTAGTGGTGTTTGCTTGTGATAAATTTAGACTTTATATTGTTGATTCAAAAGTAATTGTTCACACCGATCATGCTGCTATTAAATATCTGATGGAAAAGAAAGATGCTAAACCTAGACTTATTCCATGGGTTCTCTTGCTACAAGAATTTGATTTACATATCACCGATAGAAAAGGAGCTGAGCACCCCGTTGCTGATAACTTGTCTAGACTTGAAAATGTGCTTGATGACCCACTACCTATTAATGATAGTTTTCCTGATGAGCAGTTAGCTGCAATAAATGTTTCTAATAACACTCCTTGGTATGCTGACTATGCTAATTACATTGTTGCTAAATATTTACCACCTAGCTTTACATACCAACAAAAGAAAAAATTCTTCTATGACTTAAGACATTACTTTTGGGATGACCCAAATCTTTATAAAGAAGGAGTAGATGGTATTATTAGACGTTGTGTACCTGAGCATGAACAGGGACAAATCCTACAGAAATGTCACTTCGAAGCTTATGGAGGGCATCATGCTGGAGACAGAACTGCTCACAAGGTATTGCAATCTGGATTTTATTGGCCTACTCTCTTCAAAGATGCCCGTAAGTCTGTCTTATCTTGTGATGAATGTCAAAGAATAGGTAATATCGTTAAGCATGAAGAAATGCCTATGAATTATTCACTTGCTGTTGAACCATTTGATGTTTGGGGATTTGATTACATGGGACCTTTTCCTTCCTCTAATGGGTATACACATATTTTGGTTGCTGTTGATTATGTTACTAAATGGGTAGAAACTATTCCAACCAATAGTGCTGATCACAACACCTCTATTAAAACGCTTAAGGAAGTTATTTTCCCAAGGTTTGGAGTCCCTAGATATTTAAGGACTGATGGTGGTTCGCACTTTATTCATGGTGCTTTCTGTAAAATGCTTGCCAAGTATGATGTTAACCACAGAATTGCATCACCCTATCATCCTCAGTCTAGTGGTCAAGTTGAACCTAGTAATAGAGAAATAAAATTAATTTTGCAAAAGACTGTCAATAGTTCCCGGAAGAATTGGTCTAAGAAATTAGATGATGCACTTTGGGCTTATAGAACAGCATATAAAGATCCTATGGGTATGTCTCCTTATAAAATGGTCTATGGAAAAGCTTGTCATTTGCCTCTTGAGTTAGAACATAAAGCATATTGGGCAGTCAAAGAACTCAACTACGATTTCAAACTTGCCGGTGAAAAGAGGTTATTTGATATTACCTCACTAGATGAATGGAGAACCCAAGCTTATGAAAATGCCAAATTATTTAAAGAAAAAGTTAAAAGATGGCATGATAAAAGAATCCAAAAGCGTGAGTTCAAAGTTGGAGAATATGTTCTTTTGTACAACTCTCGTTTCAGATTCATTGCAGGAAAACTCCTCTCCAAATGGGAAGGACCCTATGTTATCGAGGAGGTTTATCGGTCTGGAGCTGTCAAAATAAATAATGCCGAAGGTATTAACCCAAAGGTTGTTATTGTGCAACGAATAAAACATTATATCTCAGGTACACCCATTAATGTTGAAAGTAATATTATCCAAACTTTGACACCGGAAGAACACATAAAAGAGTCCTTCCGGAACACTCCAGGATCATGGAAATAAGGAGGTATGTGATACGGTAAATAAACGGACCCCGAAAAATCCGCAAAAATATTTTTTGTCAATTTTGGAATATTTCAAAAATTAGGAAAATAAGAAACTTCCAGGAAGCGTACCCTAGTGGGCACAAGACACCAGGGCGCGCCTGGCTTGCCAGGCGCGCCCAGGTGGGTTGTGCCCACCTGGGACACCTTCCGGACTCCGTTTTTCTTCTGTTTGCTTGTTTTCCAATATAAAAAATCTTTATATACTCCCTGAACCTATTGACCACCGTATCGCGGAGAAATCTTTTGTTCTCTTTTCTTGCTGTTTTCGGTCAGATCTGTTAAGCCAGGCATCATGTCTTCTTCCTCCTCCAACAACATGGAAGAAGATGCTTGGTTGATGAAAATCGAGCTGAAGAGGGAAGAGCCATGATCAAGCCTAAGGACTCACGGGAAGATATCACAACACAACTCTAAAACATAAATAAAGGCATACAAGCTTTATATTACAAGCCAGGGGCCTCGACGGCTCGAATACATAAGCTTGCGAACAAGCGTCAGCGGAAGCATCAGATATCTGAGTACAGATATTAAAAGAGAAACAAAAAGGCCTTTAGAAAGGCGGGGCAAAGTAAAACACTACGATCGAAAGGCGTAGGCCTCCTGCCTGGGACCCTCCGATCCTACTCCTGGTCGTCGGCAAGCTCATAGCAGTAACCATCCTCTAGGTAGTAGTAGCGATCGATCGACGGGGCATCTATCTCAAGGGGCTTCGTCCTCTGGTCGCGACAAACTGATATGGGGAGAAAAGGAAAACAAAGCAACCATGAGTACTCAGAAGTACTCAGCAAGCAAGGAGCTACACTACATATGCAACATTTTCAAGGGGAGGCTGTATATGTGGACTGGGCTGCAGAAATGCCAGAATAGAGAGAAGGCCTAGTCCTATCGAAGACTAGCATCTTCATCGGTCATGCAGCAATAGAAGAGAGCAGAATAGATCAATACAATGTCGTAGTAACATTAAGTCTCAACCTCACCCAGAGATCCTTTCTCGACGCCCTGCGAGAAAGCAATCCCAGAGCCATACAGTCATCAACCTCATCCTGAGATCCCTTCTCGACTCCCTGCGAGAAGCAATCCCAGAGCCTTATATCCAGGTCTCATCTCATGTTCTAGCTGTATCGATCGGGATACAACTCCGAGTGTCCTTTACCGTAGGACCGGCCATCGATAGATGTGTTCTTCCCTGCAGGGGTGCACCAACTTACACAACACACTTGATTAACTCCGGCCGGACACACTTTCCTGGGTCATGCCCGGCCTCGGCCAAACGACACATCGCAACCCTACCTACAGCTCAGCAGAGAGGTCCCCGCCGGTCTACATCCTAAGCGCTCAGGGGTCTTGGGCCATCGCCCTGTGCACTCCGTGTCGTTGCGAGCAGGGTGAAGCCAGGCACCCGGAGGGCGCCGGTCCGTCCCGGCCGCAAGGCTGAACTAGACGTCTGACAGAGCTTTCGGCTGATGCTACGATGCAGAACGCCCATACTATGCCCACGTGATGGTTAGTGCTATCAGACCAGAGGCCTGCTCGGATCAAATATCCAAATCGCTAGTTCCTTGGGCTTGCGGTAACGAGCAGAGACTCACGAAAGATGTGACCCCGTCGCCCCGTCTCGAGCACTTACTGCAAGGGTTAAGAATGCCCGGCCGCGCCTCGTATTCAACACTCGGGCAACATACAGGCACCCGTCTTCACAACACTCGCCTCTCAGGCGCACGCGGGTACCCCTCAGGGTCGACCCGCCTATCCATGTAACAGTGTAAAGTCCAAGTATCCGTGTGTCCATAACATCAGGGGAATCCGAGGTATCACCCTTGTTGGATTCCTACTCGATGTTTCCTGGGTCCACACTTGAGGTGTTGTATGACATCGTCGTTATCGGAAGCGGTGAAGGAGGAATCACCCTTGATGACCACGACTGAATAGCTACTCTACAGAGTTAACATCAGAAGTGCTACAAGAGGTTTCACCCTCGGCACTCGATAGTAATGCTTCAGTGTCATTACAACAAAGGGGGGGGGGGTGATGTGCGGTGTCGGGGCCTGGTCTTCAATCCCGTTGATCGGGTCTTCTGACAATCCAGCGCGGCAGTCGGGATAAGTGGGGTCACTGATAGGTCTCTACCCAGCCTATACTAAGCAGTTTAGGATATGCAGGTAATTATCAACAGCAGGATACAATAAATTGGCTATGCATCAGAATAGGTAAAGCAGCAGCAGCAATTCTAATGCAAGCATGAGAAATTGGAATGGGCGATATCGGGATGATCAAAGGGGGGGCTTGCCTGGTTGCTCGGCGGCAAGGGCAAGGTCTTCAGCGGTCGTCGAACTCCGGAGCTGCGTCGGTACCAGCTCTATCGAGAGAGAAGAGGGGGAGGCAACAGTATAAATACACAGCAAACATGAGCATGACAAATATGATACACGGTGCTAGGGGTAGTCTAACGCAGTACTACACGTATCAGACGGAGCGGGAGAATATCTGACGATATTTCCCGGGTCTTTGGAATTATCGGACAGACGATCCGGAGGGGGACGGTTCCATGTTCGGATAGATAGGGACGCGTGACGGACGAACGGACCGCGTACCCGAATTCGTCTCGTCGTTCTGAGCAACTTTCATGTACAAAGTTTTTCCATCGGAGTTACGGATTATTTAATATGATTTTCTAAAGTTTTTATTAATTTCTAGAATTTAATTAATTTATTAAATCAACATTATCCGAAACAGTGTATGCTGACATCATCATGACATCAGCATGACATCAGCAGTCGGTTAAGATTAATTAGGGTCTAATTAAGTTAATCACAGATTAATTAGGCTAAGTTAATTAACATGATTAATTTGGCTAATTAATTACTTAATTAACTAATTAATCAATTTAATTATTATTATTATTTTAAATCTCTTTTTTTCAACAAATTTGTTTTGGGGCGGGCCCCCATTGTCATAGGCACAGGGGGCCTTAACGGCGTGCGGTTACGGGGCGGAGCCAGGCGCGGGCGCTGGGCGCCAGCCCGCCCGATAGGGAGCTCGCCCAGGCCAGCCGTGGTGCGGGCTAGCTGGGTGCCGGCGGCCAAAGGCGGGGCCGGACCGGCGAGCGGGAGGCGCAATGCAGCAGGGGGCTTCGGCGGTGGCCGTGGCCGATGACGGCGAGCGCGGGGCGCTGCCAGGAGGTGGAGGAGGGAGTCGGGCGCGGGCAGGGAACGGCCGGGACGGAGCGAGGCGTGGTCATGGAGGGGTGGCCGCGGGCGTGGTCCCGAGCGGGGGCGGCGAGCGGGGCGAGGCCGTAGGCGCGGGCACCGGGAGGACGCAGCGGCTGCGGCGGCGGGCGGACGGGGGCGACGCAGGCAACAACAGCAGTGGGAGAAAGGGCGAGCGGGGCTTGTACGGGTGCAGGCGAACGCGGCAGCAGGCAGCGAGCAGTGGCGGGCGGCGGGGCGCGTGTCCGACGCGGTGAGCGCGCACAGGCGCATGGTTACCGAGAGGGACGGGGAGAGAGGAGGGGCGCGTGCTCACGTGCGGTGCCGGGACGACGGGCGGCGAGGGTCGGTGAGGACCGGCGGGGTGGGGGAGATGATGACGGGGCGGCGGGGTCGAGGCTGTGGCGAGGTGGCGCCGGTGAGGTGCGGTAGGCGCTGGAGAGGGGCCAGCGGGTCGTCGAGGCTGGGCGGCGGCGGGGTCGGGATCGGGGCACCTCTGCCCCGATCCGATCTAGGGGGGAAAGGGGATCGAGTGGGGGGGGAGTGGGGTTGACCGGTGGGCTAGGGTTGGGGGTGTGGGGGTTATGGGGGAAGGCTGGGCCGGCCTGGCGGGCTGAGGCCAGTTGGCCAGGGGGGGTTTCTCCTTCTTCTTTTTTTTAGTTTTGTTTTAGTTTCCAATTTATTTTAATATTTGTAAAACATATTATTTGTACCTAAATTAGTTTTACTAATTACACCACTGCCACAAAAAGTTTAAATCCCAAGTAAAATAGTTTAGCATTTTATAAAATATAAAAGGCATTTTCTTAATTGGTTTACCTACTGTTTTAATTACTTTAGGGCATTTAAACACTCTGCAAAAATGTTGGTTCACCACCAATATTAAGAAGTGAATATTTGCCACATGACCCACATTTTAGTTTCTATGTTGAACAACTTTTATTTTCCACTTTCATTTAAATTTGAATTTGAGTCAGGAGTTGAAATGCAATATGATGCTAATGATGGTCATGCACTGTTAAACATGATGACATGGCATAATCAAAAGGGTGACTACTGTAGTTAACCACTGGGGGTGTTACAAATCTCCTCCACTAACAAGAATTCTCGTCCCGAGAATTAAGAGGTAGAAGGAAAAAGTTTGGGGTATTCCGCACGAAGATTATCCTCGCGTTCCCAAGTGGCTTCATCTTCAGTATGATTTGACCACTGCACTTTGAGGAACTTGGTAACCTTCTGACGGGTCCGACGTTCAGCTTCATCGAGAATGCGGATCGGATGCTCCTTATATGAAAGATCATCATGCAATTCAAGCACCTCGTGATCCATAGCTCGGTGCGAAGATTCTTTGAAGCATTGACGAAGTTGCGACACATGGAAGACGTCGTGGATATGAGAGAATTGCGGTGGCAACTCCAACTTATATGCCACCTGACCACGTCTAGCAATAATGCAGAAAGGACCAATGTAGCGTGGAGCTAGCTTGCCCTTGATTCCAAAACGGTGAGTGCCCTTCATAGGAGTGACACGAAGATAAGCCTGATCACCAGGTTGATAAGACAAACCCCATCGTTTGCGATCATAGTTGCTCTTCTCGCGGTCCTGAGCCGCCTTGAGATTTTCCCGAACAATACGAACTTGTTCTTCGGCGTGTTGAATAATATCCGGACCCACGAGCGGTCGTTCCCCAGTTTCTGACCAATTCAGAGGGGTTCGACACTTACGTCCATATAGAACTTCGAAGGGAGCCATTTTCAAGCTGGCTTGATAGCTGTTGTTGTATGAGAATTCCGCATATGGAAGAGATTCTTCCCACTTCTTGCCGAAAGAAATAACACAAGCCCGAAGCATGTCTTCAAGCACTTGATTGACTCACTCGACTTGGCCTTGGGATTGGGGGTGATAAGCTGAACTCCAGGTGATATGAGTTCCCATAGCTTCTTGAAAACTTTCCCAGAACTTGGAGGTGAAAAGGCCGCCACGGTCCAAACTGATCTCCTTCGGAATACCGTGGAGTGATACAATTCTAGAGATATACAACTCTGCTAACTGACTAGCAGTGATAGTTTCTTTGACAGGCAGAAAGTGTGCAACTTTAGAGAGTTGGTCGACGACGACAAGAATAGCATCGTGACCCTTCTGTGACCTGGGAAGTCCTGTAATAAAATTCATCTGAACCTTATCCCATTTCCATAGAGGAATAGGAAGTGGTTGCAGAATTCCAGCTGGTTTCTGATGTTCTGCTTTAACGCGATGACACACATCACATTCATCTACATAACGAGCAATGTCCTGCTTCATTCTTGACCACTAGTACCTTTGACGGAGATCACGATACATCTTGGTACTACCCGGATGAATAGACAGCGGGGTATCATGTGCCTCCTTCATGACTTTGTCAGTCATAAGTTCGAAGCGAGGTACCACAATGCGGTTTCTGAAATACAAGGTTCCATCTTCAGACAACGAGAAATCCCTGTACTTTACAAGGTGAAGGTCTTTCTTCATCAGATCAATTTCAACATCTTTAGCTTGCGCATTCTTAACAGCTTTCTCAAGATCTGGTTGTATCACATGGTTATTAAGAGAACCCTGTGGAACAATACGTAGATTCAGCTTGCATAGTTCTTCAAAAAGACGAGGCTGAGCTCGCCTAACCATGAGGTTGTCGCAATAGGACTTGCGGCTTAAGGCATCAGCCATCACGTTAGCCTTGCCAGGGGTATAGGAAATACCCAAATCATAGTCCGCAATGGCCTCCATCCATCTTTGCTGACGGTGGTTTAGAGATGGCTGAGTGAACAAGTACTTCAGACTTTTATGATCCGTGTAGATCTCGCAACGATTACCGAGAAGGTAATGTCGCCACAACTACAATGCATAGATCACAGCAGCTAGTTCTAGATCATGTACCGGATAAATCTCTTCATGTGGGCGCAACTGACGAGAGCCATAAGCAATCACTTTACGCTCTTGCATTAGGACACAGCCTAATCCTTCATGGGATGTGTCACAATAAATCACAAAGTCTTTGCGAGAATCTGGAGGAGCAAGTACTGGTGCAGATGTTAGCTTGTCCTTGAGTGTTTGAAAACTTTCCTGACATTTTTCTGTCCATTCGAACTTAACGCCCTTGTGAAGCAGATCAGTCAAAGGCTTAGCAATCTTAGAAAAGTTCTCGACAAATCGACAGCAATAACTTGCAAGGCCGAGAAAACTTCTCACTTGCTTGACGTTCTTCGGAGGAGTCCAGTCCAGAAGAGCCTGAACTTGTTCCGAGTTAACATCAATTCCATCCTTGGAAATCACATGACCAAGATACGTTACTTCAGAAAGCCAGAATTCACATTTGGAGTATTTGGCATACAACTGGTGTTCTTGGAGCCTTTCCAGTACAAGACGGAGGTGTTCAGCATGTTCTTCTTTATTCTTCGAATATACCAGAATATCATCCAGATATACCACGACAAATTTGTCGAGGTAATCGATGAAGATGTAATTCATCAGACGGGAGAATGTGGTTGGAGCATTAGTTAAGCCAAATGACATGACAGTGTACTCGTAGGAGCCATAACGAGTAACAAATGCAGTCTTGGGAATATCCTCTTCACGAACACGGATCTGATGGTAACCCAACCTCAAATCAAGTTTAGAGAATACCGATGATCGAGCAAGTTGATCATACAAATCATTGATCCGAGGAAGCGGATATTTATTCTGAATTCTTGCTTGGTTAATGGCCTGATAATCCTGAACCAATCGGTTAGTTCCATCCTTCTTCTTAACGAAGAGTGAAGGTGCTCCCCAAGCAGAGGAACTGGGATGGATGAAACCTTTCTTAAGTGACGTGTCGATTTCTTCCTTAAGCTCGAGAAGATGATGCGAAGGCATCTTATAAGGACGCTTCGCAATAGGTGTTGTGCCAGGCTTCAAGTCGATGACGAACTCAACAGCTCTAGCAGGGGGTATCCCTAGAAGTTCTTCTGGAAATACATCTTGAAAATCACGAACAACTGGAACGTTCTCGATGCCTTCAAGGGGTGAAGCATTCAATGCATTCAGAACATATATATATCTGGCTCTCAGCATCTTGAGCTGTTCAGGCTGAGTATCTGACTGTCTGGCCCGAAGAATGGGTAAGTTGGACTTTCTTAGCGGCACAGTTAATCAAAGCATTATGGGCGGCCAACCAGTCCATACCGAGAATGATGTCTATGTTGTAAGGTCCAAGTGCAATAAGGGAAGCAGAGAACATCAACCCTTCAATTCTGATCTGATTGTTGTGACTTACCATTTTGGTTTGCCACCGGGAACGGGGAGTGATGATTTCCAAAGGAGTGGGTAATGAGCTCATAGCTAACCCATGCAATTGCACAAATTGCTGGGACACAAAGGAATGTGATGCCCTGGAATCAAAGAGAACAGAGGCTACAACTGAATTAACTGGCAGAGTTCCCATCACGATTTTATGTGACTCACGAGCTTCTCCCATATTGACATGAGTGACCTGGCCACGACCCATAGCAAGCGGCCTGGCCTTACGACTTCTGGAATGATGGGTTCGATGGCCCTTCGTACGACCATCAGGAGGACGTGTTGCAGCCTGAGGTGTAGCCATGGCATTGGACTGTCCACCCTGAATCGTTAGCTATCTCGGCGGCGAAGGCAGACGAGGTGCAACATATGACGGCCTTGGTGTTGGAGCAGGTCGGTGGTAAACATTGTGGGGAATCCGGACTCGACGCTTCTGAACAGGCTGACCCGAGGATGAGCCAGCTTCATGAGTGCGCTTGAGCGACTCCTGGTACTCACTCAAAGCTGTTTCAACTTGGAAAGATTTGCTGACAAGCATTGCGAAATCTGTGAAATCATGGACAGCAAGTGCAAGTTTTATATTAGTACGTAGTCCTTCACGGAATTTCTCCTGCTTGCGAGTGTCAGTGTCGACGTCATCCACAGCATAGCGGGATAATTCAAGGAATTTCCTCTGATATTCATCCACAGTCATTGTGCCCTGTGAGAGTTTGCGGAACTCCTGCTTCTTCTAGTCGATCAGACCTTGAGGAATGTACAATGCACGAAAGGCTGACTGAAATTCCTGCCATGTTGTCACAGTCTCTGCAGGCAACATACCCTTGTGGCTTTCCCACCATTGAGCAGCTGGGCCCTTCAGGTGGAATGTCACAAAGGTGACGTAACTGTCAGGGGCAACATTAGCTGACTCCATTTCAAACAGGATGTCACGAAGCCAATCATCAGCATCCATAGGATTGGTGGAGTTGCGAAAAACAGACGGGTTGAGGCACACAAATTCTGGCATAGATATTGGTGTAGGCTGTTGATGAGCATTTTGGTTTGGGAACTGAGCCAATATCCCGGTCATAACCTGACGGTTCAGTTCAAACTGCTGCATCATTGCGGCAACATATGGTGGAGGTGGGGGATCGTCAGCCATCCTGCCAAATCAACAGGGGCAGTTTAGCAAGTAAAACTGCATGTGTATGGAATGATTCACGAAGCAACACGCACAACAGAAGGAAGTGCAATAGATACTTCATCATATTCGCACCAGACATTCAAATCCACACATAGCCTCGGTTAGTATCCGGCATTATGACAGTTGAAAGGGGAGGGCTAGACAACTAGGCGGTGCGCAGGCACGCGATATGGAAGTACACAACAAGACATAGCAAAGGCTATGTCAACGTCGGGGAAAACTGTTGGAGCGAGGAATCTGCAAGTGACAACACAGGGTGCCCTCGATAAGAGGATCCTGCAAGCAGAACCTGGCCCGCAATCTTGAAGAAAGGGGGGAAATTTTCAGAACACCGGGTGGATGTGATCACGAGAACCTAATGTTGGAGTTATTAAAATTTTATCCCGAATAGAAGAGAGGTCAGAGTCCTAGAGTATATGTCGAGGAGTAAAAGATCCTAATACCAACCAATTGGCGAAGTGGGCCCGTAAGCCACACAGCCAAGTTAGCAAAACAGGTTTGGTCCACTAGACTCAACTTCGGCCAAGGAGTTGGAAAGGGGGTTCCTACAGTCAGTCGGCTCTGATACCAACTTGTGACGCCCCCGGCTTAATCGTGCACTAATCATACACGCAAATGCACACGATCAAGCCTAAGGACTCACGGGAAGATATCACAACACAACTCTAAAACATAAATAAACTCATACAAGCTTTATATTACAAGCGAGGGGCCTCGAGGGCTCGAATACATAAGCTTGCGAACAAGCGTCAGCGGAAGCATCAGATATCTGAGTACAGATATTAAAAGAGAAACAGAAAGGCCTTTAGAAAGGCGGGGCAATGTAAAACACTACCATAGAAAGGCGTAGGCCTCCTGCCTGGGACCCTCCGATCCTACTCCTGGTCGTCGGCAAGCTCGTAGCAGTAGCCATCCTCTGGGTAGTAGTAGCGATCGATCGACGGGGCATCTGTCTCAAGGGGCTCCTTCCTCTGGTCGCGACAAACTGATATGGGGAGAAAAAGAAAACAAAGCAACCGTGAGTACTCAGAAGTACTCAGCAAGCAAGGATCTACACTACATATGCAACATTTTCAAGGGGAGGCTGTATATGTTGACTGGGCTGCAGAAATGCCAGAATAGAGAGAAGGCCTAGTCCTATCGAAGACTAGCATCTTCATCGGTCTTGCAGCAATAGAAGAGAGCAGAACAGATCAATATAATGTCGTAGTAACATTAAGTCTCAACCTCACCCAGAGATCCTTTCTCGACGCCCTGCGAGAAAGCAATCCCAGAGCCATACAGTCATTAACCTCGTCCTGAGATCCCTTCTCGAATACCTGCGGGAAGCAATCCCAGAGCCTTATATCCAGGTCTCATCTCATGTTCTAGCTGTATCGATCGGGATACAACTCCGAGTGTCCTTTACCGTAGGACCGGCTATCGATAGATGAGTTCTTCCCTGCAAGGGTGCACCAACTCAGCCAACACGCTCGATTAACTCCGGCCGGACACACTTTCCTGGGTCATGCCCGGCCTCGGCCAAACGACACATCGCAACCCTACCTACAACTCAGCAGAGAGGTCCCCGCCGGTCTACATCATAAGCGCTCAGGGGTCTTGGGCCATCGCCCTGTGCACTCCGGGTCATTGCGAGCAGGGTGAAGCCAGGCACCCGGAGGGCGCCGGTCCGTCCCGGCCGCAAGGCTGAACTAGACGTCTGACAGAGCTTTCAGCTGATGCTACGATGCAGAACGCCCATACTATGCCCACGTGATGGTTAGTGCTATCAGACCAGAGGCCTGCTCGGATCAAATATCCAAATCGCTAGTTCCTTGGGCTTGCGGTAACGAGCAGAGACTCACGAAAGATGTGACCCCGTCGCCCCGTCTCAAGGACTTGCTGCAAGGGTTAAGAATGCCTGGCCGCGCCTCGTATTCATCACTCGGGCACCATACAGGCACCCGTCTTCACAACACTCGCCTCTCAGGCGCACGCGGGTACCCCACAGGGTCGACCCACCTATCCAAGTAACACTGTAAAGTCCAAGTATCCGTGTGTCCATAACATCAGGGGAATCCGAGGTATCACCCTCATTGGATCCCTACTCGAAGTCTCTGTCAAGGTGAACTCGGAGGAATCACCCTCACTGGGTCAACACTTGAGGTGTTGTACGACAGCGTCGTTATCGGAAGCGGTGAAGGAGGAATCACCCTCGATGACCACGATCGAATAGCTACTCTACAGAGTTAACATCAGAAGTGCTACAAGAGGTTTCACCCTCGGCACTCGATAGTAACGCTGCAGTGTCGTTACAACAAAGGGGGGGTGATGTGCGGTGTCACTGATAGGTCTCTACCCAGCCTATACTAAGCAGTTTAGGATATGCAGGTAATTATCAACAGCAGGATACAATAAACAGGCTATGCATCAGAATAGGTAAAGCAGCAGCAGCAATTCTAATGCAAGCATGAGAAATTAGAATGGGCGATATCGGGATGATCAAAGGAGGGGCTTTCCTGGTTGCTCGGCTGCAAGGGCAAGGTCTTCAGGGGTCGTCGAACTCCGGAGCTGCGTCGATACCGGCTCTATCGAGAGAGAAGAGGGGGAGGAAACAGTATAAATACACAGCAAACATGAGCATGACAAATACGATACACGGTGCTAGGGGTAGTCTAACGCAGTACTACACGTATCAGACGGACCGGGAGAATATCTGACGATATTTCCCGGGTCTTTGGAATTATTGGACAGACGATCCGGAGGGGGACGGTTCCATGTTCGGATAGATAGGGACGCGTGATGGATGAACGGACCGCGTATCCGAATTCATCTCATCGTTCTGAGCAACTTTCATGTACAAAGTTTTTCCATCGGAGTTACGGATTATTTAATATGATTTTCTAAAGTTTTTATTAATTTCTGGAATTTAATTAATTTATTAAATCAACATTATCCGAAACAGTGTATGCTGACGTCAGCATGACATCAGCAGTCGGTTAAGATTAATTAGGGTCTAATTAAGTTAATCACAGATTAATTAGGCTAAGTTAATTAACAGGATTAATTTGGTTAATTAATTACTTAATTAACTAATTAATCTATTTAATTATTATTATTATTTTAAATCTCTTTTTTTTAACAAATTTGTTTTGGGGCGGGCCCCCATTGTCATAGGCACAGGGGGCCTTAACGGGCGCTCGGTTACGGGGCGGAGCTAGGCGCGGGCGCTGGGCGACGGGCGCCAGCCGGCCCGATAGGGAGCTCGCCCAGGGCAGCCGCGGTGCGGGCTGGCTGGGCGCCGGCGGCCAAAGGTGGGGGCCGGACCGGCGAGCAGGAGGCGCAAGGCAGCAGGGGGCTTCGGCGGTGGCCGTGGCCGATGACGGCGAACGCGGGGCGCTGCCAGGAGGTGGAGGAGGGCGCCGGGCGCGGGCAGGGAAGGGCCGGGACGGAGCGAGGCGTGGTCATGGAGGGGTGGCCGCGGGCGTGGTCCCGAGCGGGGGCGGCGAGCGGGGCGAGGCCGTAGGCGCGGGCGGACGGGGGCGACGCAGGCAACAACAGCAGCGGGAGAAAGGGCGAGCGGGGCATGTACGAGCGCTGGCGAACGCGGCAGCAGGCAGCAGCGTAGCTGCAGCGGAGCAGAGCAGCGGCAGTGAGCAGTGGCGGGCGGCGGGGCGCGTGTCCGACGCGGTGAGCACGCACAGGCGCGTGGTTACCGGGAGGGACGGGGATGGTGAGGACCGGCGGCGAGGGTCGGTGAGGACCGGCGGGGTGGGGGAGATGATGATGGGGCGGCGGGGTCGAGGCTGTGGCGAGGTGGCGCCGGCGAGGTGCGGCAGGCGCCGGAGAGGGGCCGGCGGGTCGTCGAGGCCGGGCGGCGGCGAGGTCGGGATCAGGGCGCCTCTGCCCCGAATCGATCCAGGGGGGAAAGGGGATCGAGTGGGGGGGAGTGGGGTTGAACGGTGGGCTAGGGTTGGGGGTGAGGGGGTTATGGGGGAAGGCTGGGCCGGCCTGGCGGGCTGAGGCTAGCTGGGCTAGGCCAGTTGGCCAGGGGGGTTTCCCCTTCTTTTTTTGTTTTGTTTTAGTTTCCAATTTATTTTAATATTTGTAAAACATATTATTTGTACCTAAATTAGTTTTACTAATTACACTACTGCCACAAAAAGTTTAAATCCCAAGTAAAATAGTTTAGCATTTTATAAAATATAAAAGGCATTTTCTTAATTGTTTTACCTATTGTTTTAATTACTTTAGGGCATTTAAACACTCTGCAAAAATGTTGGTTCACCACCAATATTAAGAAGTGAATATTTTCCACATGACCTACATTTTAGTTTCTATGTTGAACAACTTTTATTTTCCACTTTCATTTAAATTTGAATTTAAGTCAGGAGTTGAAATGCAATATGATGCTAATGATGGTCGTGTACTGTTAAACATGATGACATGGCATAATCAAAAGGTTGATTACTGTAGTTAACCACTGGGGGTGTTACAAGCCAGCAGAAGCCGTCAAGGGAGACAATAATAAGGAGGTTACCGTAGATCAAGCCCCAGGGATCAAGCAAGCACTTCCGGCCGAGGAGGAAGAAGAAGAAGATATCCTTAAACCTTATTATGCTCATCTTACCCCTACTGAGATTGAGGCCTTTCGGATCATTGAAACGGTTCGTGTGTAGAATAAATATCTCACTCGTGAATATATTCTGCATCAACAGCATATTATCTACCTCCACAGCATCATCCGTGGATTGGAGAATCTCTTGATCTTGAAGGACAGGGTCGCTTCTACTTCACCACCACCTTCTTCTTCATCACCAAAGGAAAATTGAGTTTCGGGTATGGGCACTCCCCTTGGCTTCCGCCATGCTTGGGGGAGGTGCCCCGGTATCGTATCATCCCCACAATCTTTTTGCCTTTACTTATTTTAGTTCGATCTTTTGCTTTAGATGAATAAAAGTTTAGTTTGATCCTTTCTTTTCGAGAGCTTGCTTAGTGGTCTATCCTTGTAATCGTGTGCAAGATTTATAATAAAGTTTAGTCTAAGTTTTTGCTTTCTTACTTTCATGTTGCAATAAAAAGAAAGGATATAAATAAAAAGAAAGGAAATAAAAGAAAAAGATCATATGCTAATCTTATGGTAGGTGATGGCACCACATAAGGAAAAGTATAAGTAGAAAATTTTATTACAGATTGACAAACATAGCATTGGTCAATGATGCAACTCATGAAAGAATTAATAAGGGAAGAGAAGATTCACATATAAATACACTATCCTAGGAATCTTTTGTGATTGTGAGCCCCCATCATATTATTATATGCCAAAATTGTTGATGTTGGACAAGGAAGACAATGTAATGATTTATGCTTGTAAATATTCAAATAGAAGTTATATTGTCATAGATCCTTCAACATGTGGTGCTTGCCCCCTATCTTTGCTAGCCAAAATTCCGCACTAAGTAGAGATACTACTTGTGCATCAAAAAACCCTTAAACCCAAATTTTATTTTCAAGTGTCCACCATACCTACCTAGGGATTGAGCAAGATCCCTCAAGTAAGTTGTCAACGGTGCAATAAGGCAATAAAAATTGCTTCTAAAAGTGTGACATCATTTAGTGTAAAGGAAAATTGAGCGTTGTATGAACTTGTGATGGTGAAGAATAAAAGCGACAGACTGCATAATAAAGGTTGCCATCACAAGGGATAATACAACGTGACATTCTTTTGCACTAAGGGGTTGAGCATACAAATAAATAAGCGCATGGCAACCTCTGCTTCCCTCTGCGAAGGGCCTATCTTTTACTTTTATGCAAAGAGTCAAAGTTCTTCTCTCTTTTCCTTTTATTTTTATCCTTTGGCAAGCATCATGTGGTGAGGAAAGATCTAGGCACATATGTCCAGTTGAATATGGGTGGTATAAGTTATTATTGTTGACAGCGCCCTTGAGGTGAATACGTTGGGAGGCAAAACAATAAGCCCCTATCTTTCTATGTGTCTGGCTGAAACGTTTTGCTCATGTGTATGCGGTGACTGTTAGCAATCATAGAAGACTATATGATGGTTGAGTATGTGGACTTGCCTAAAGGCTCTGATACATGACCCTTCCTGAAAAGAGGATGAATTGTAGTTGCAAACTTGACTGAGAACATAGTTTTTTGGTTTCTAATAGAGTTTATGCTTTATACTTCAATTGTCTGATGAACTGCCACTTATTCATGAGAACCCTATGATAAAAGTTCTATGATAAAAGTCTTATGCTTAAATTTGTTGCTGTTATAATAATTTACATGAGGCTTCTATGTCCGTATTTTTTTTATCGACACCTCTCTCTCTAAGCATGTGGACATGTTTTTCGATTTCGGTTTTCGCTTGAGGACAAGCGAGGTCTAAGCTTGGGGGAGTTCATACGTCCATTTTGCCTCATGTTTTCCAACTGTCATTTATGATGTTTTTGTGCATAATAAGGCTTTTTGGAGTAATTCTAATGCCTTTTCTCTCATAATATGCAAGGTATACGAAAAGAGGGAGAATTCTAGCAGCTGGAAATCTTGACCTGGAAAAGCTACGTCAGTCCACCTATTCTGCACAACTCCAAACAAGCTAAAACTTTACGGAGATTTTTTATGCAATATTTGAAGAATATTGGAGCAAATAAGTACCAGAGGGGGCCCACCAGGTGGGCACAACCAACCTGGGCACGCCAGGGAGCCCAGGCGCGCCCTGGTGGGTTGTGCTCACCCAGGCCCACCTCCGGTGCCCATATTCTGGTATATAAGTCATTTTGACCTAGAAAAAATAAGGAGAGGACTTTTGGGACGGAGCGCCGCCGTCTCGAGGCGGAACTTGGGCAGGAGCACTTTTGCCCTCCGGCGGAGTTGATACGTCCATTTTGCATCATGTTTTCCTACTGTTATTTATGATGTTTTTATGCATAATAAGGCTTTTTGGAGTAATTCTAATGCCTTTTCTCTCATAATATGCAAGGTATACACAAAGAGGGAGAATTCCGGCAGCTGGAAATCTTGACCTGGAAAAGCTACGTCAGGCCACCTATTCTGCACAACTCCAAACAAGCCGAAACTTTACGGAGATTTTTTTGAAATATTTGAACAATATTGGAGCAAATAAGTACCAGAGGGGGCCCACCAGGTGGGCACAACCCACCTGGGCGCGCCAGGGAGACCAGGTGTGCCCTGGTTGGTTGTGCTCACCCAGGCCCACCTCCGGTGCCCATCTTCTGGTATATAAGTCATTTTGACCTAGAAAAAATAAGCAGAGGACTTTCGGGACGGAGCGCCTCCGTCTCGAGGCGGAACTTGGGCAGGAGCACTTTTGCCCTCCGGCGGAGTTGATACGTCCATTTTGCATCATGTTTTCCTACTGTTATTTATGATGTTTTAATGCATAATAAGGCTTTTTGGAGTAATTCTAATGCCTTTTCTCTGATAATATGCAAGGTATACACAAAGAGGGAGAATTCCAGCAGCTGGAAATCTGGACCTGGAAAAGCTACGTCAGGCCACCTATTCTGCACAACTCCACACAAGCTAAAACTTTAAGGAGATTTTTTATGGAATATTTGTAGAATATTGGAGCAAATTAGTACCACAGGGGGCCCACCAGGTGGGCACAACCCACCTGGGCGCTCCAAGGAGCCCAGGCGTGCTTTGGTGGGTTGTGCTCACCCAGGCCCACCTTTGGTGCCCATCTTCTGGTATATAAGTCATTTTGACCTAGAAAAAATAAGGAGAGGACTTTCGGGACGGAGCGCTGCCATCTCGAGGCGGAACTTGGGCAGGAGCACTTTTGCCCTCCGCCGGAGCGATTCCGCCAGGGGAACTTCCCTCCCGGAGGGGGAAATCATCGTCATCATCATCACCAACAACTCTCCCCTCTTGGGGAGGGCAATCTCCATCAACATCTTCAACAGCACCATCTCATCTCAAACCCTAGTTCATCTCTTGTGTTTAATCTTGTTACCGGAACTATAGATTGGTGCTTGTGGGTGACTAGTAGTGTTGATTACATCTTGTAGTTGATTACTATATGGTTTATTTGGTGGAAGATTATATGTTCAGATCCAATATGCTATTTAATACCCCTCTGATCTTGAGCATGATTATCATTTGTGAGTAGTTACTTTTGTTCTTGAGGTCACGGGAGAAATCATGTTGCAAGTAATCATGTGAACTTGATATGTGTTCGATATTTTGATAGTATGTATGTTGTGATTCCCTTAGTGGTGTCATGTGAACATCGACTGCATGACACTTCACCATATTTGGGCCTAAGGGAATGCATTGTGGAGTAGTAAGTAGATGATGGGTTGCGAGAATGACAGAAGCTTAAACCCCAGTTTATGCGCTATTCCACAAGGGACCGATTGGATCCAAAAAGTTTAATGCTATGGTTAGTATTTATTCTTAATACTTTTCTAGTAGTTCCAGATGCTTGCGAGAGGGTTAATCATAAGTAGGAGGCTTGTTCAAGTAAGAATAGCACCTAAGCACCGGTCCACCCACATATCAAATTATCAAAGTAGCGAACACAAATCGAACCAACATGGTGAAAGTGCCTAGATGAAATTCCCGTGTACCCTCAAGAACGCTTTGCTTATTATAAGAGACCGTTTTGGCCTGTACTTTGCCTCAAAAGGATTGGGCTACCTTGCTGCACTTTTGTTACTACTATCGTTACTTGCTCGTTACAAATTATCTTGCTATCAAACTACTCTGTTACTTACAATTTCAGCACTTGCAGACATTACCTTGCCGAAAACCACTTTTCATTTCCTTCTGCTCCTCGTTGGGTTCGACACTCTTACTTATCAAAAAGAGCTACAATTAATCCCCTATACTTGTGGGTCATCAAGGCTATTTTCTGATGCCGTTGCCGGGGAGTGAAGCGCCTTTGGTAAGTGGAATTTTGGTAAGGAAACATTTATTTAGTGTGCTGAAATTTATTGTCACTTGTTACTATGGAAAACAATCCTTTGAGGGGTTTGTTCGGGGTATCTTCACCTCGACCAGAACCATCATTAGCTACCCCTCAACCTACTGCACCTACTGAAAATATTGAATATCAAATTCCTTTGGGTATGATAGAACAACTGCTAGCTAATCCTTATGCAGGAGATGGAATCGAACATCCCGATATGCACTTGATATATGTGGAACAAATTTGTGGATTGTTTAAGCTTGCAGGTTTACCCGGAGATGAAGTTATGAAAAAGGTTTTGCCTTTATCTTTGAAGGGAAAAGCATTGGCATGGTATAGGCTATGCGATGATATTGGATCTTGGAATTCGAATTGATTGAAATTGGAGTTCCACCAAAAAATTTATCCTATGCATCTAGTTCATCGTGATCGGAATTATATATATAATTTTTGGCCTCGTGAAGGAGAAAGTATCGCTCTAGCTTGGGGGAGGCTTAAGTCAATGTTATATTCTTGCCCCAACCAGGAGCTCTCAAGAGAAATTATTATCCAGAACTTTTATGCTCGACTTTCTCGTGATGATCAATCCATGCTTGATACTTCTTGTACTGGTTCTTTTATGAAGAAGACTATTGAATTCTGTTGGGATCTTTTGGAAAGAATTAAATGCAACTCTGAAGATTGGGAACTCAATGAAGGTAAAGAGTCAGGTATTAAGCTTAAGTATGATTGTGTTAAATCTTTTATGAATACCATTGCTTTTCAAAAGTTTAGCACTAAATATGGACTTGACTCTGAGATAGTAGCCTCCTTTTGTGAATCATTTGCTACTCATGTTGATCTCCCTAAGGAGAAGTGGTTCAAATATCACCCACCTATTAAAGAAGAAGTTAAAGAACCGGTACCAATTAAAGATGAAACCATAATTTATAATGTTGATCCAGTTGTTCGTACTGCTTATAATGAGAAACCACCTTTCCCTGTTAGGATAAAGGAACATGCTAAACTTTCAACTGTGGTTATCAAAAGTTATATTAGAACACCTAAACCTGATGAACAAATTAAA
Source organism: Thinopyrum elongatum (assembly GCA_011799875.1). Taxonomy (NCBI): domain Eukaryota; kingdom Viridiplantae; phylum Streptophyta; class Magnoliopsida; order Poales; family Poaceae; genus Thinopyrum; species Thinopyrum elongatum. The sequence goes on along the minus strand of CM022303.1, from coordinate 44,985,007 downwards.
GTAGAACCTAGTGTTGCTATGATTAAGGATCTCCTGGAAGAAAACGTAGATGGGCATGTTATTTACTTCTGTAAAGAAGATGCTAGAATTGCCAAACCTGATAAAATGGATAATCATAGACCTGTTGTTGGCATGCCAGTTGTCTCAGGTAAAATAGGATATCACTGTTATCATGGTCTATGTGACATAGGTGCCAGTGTGAGCGCTACTCCTTATTCCTTATATCAAGAAATTATGAATGACATAGCACCCGCAGAAATAGAAGACATAGATGGTACTATTAAACTTGCTAATAGAGACACCATATCACCAATTGGGATTGTTAGAGATGTTGAAGTCTTGTGTGGGAAAATAAAATACCCTACTGATTTCCTTGTTCTTGGTTCCCCACAAGATGACTTTTGTCCCATTATCTTTGGTAGACCTTTCTTGAATACCGTTAATGCTAAAATAGATTGTGAAAAACAAACTGTCGGTGTTAGCTTTGGTGATGAGTCTCATGAGTTTAATTTTTCCAAGTTTAGTAGAAAGCTTCATGAAAAAGAATTGCCTAGTAAGGATGAAATAATTGGTCTTGCTTCTATTGTTGTGCCTCCTACTGATCCTTTAGAACAATATTTGCTAGACCATGAAAATGATTTACATATGCATGAGAGAATGAAATAGATAAGATTTTCTTAGAACAACATCCTCTGCTCAAACACAATTTGCCAATTGAAACTCTAGGAGGTCCTCCTCCACCTAAAGTTGATCCTGTGTTTGAATTAAAACAATTGCCAGACACTTTGAAATATGCTTATCTTGATGAAAAGAAGATATATCCTATTATTATTAGCGCTAACCTTTCAGAACATGAAGAGGAAAGATTATTTAAAGTTCTAAGGAAGCACCGAGCTGCAATTGGGTATACTCTTGATGATTTAAAGGGCATTAGTCCCACTCTATGTCAGCACAAGATTAATATGGAACCTGATCCTAAACCCGTTGTCGATCACCAACGTCGGTTAAATCTGAAAATGAAGGAAGTGGTAAGAACAGAAATCTTAAAACTTCTGGAAGCATGTATAATCTATCCTATAGCTTATAGGAGATCGGTAAGTCCTGTTCATTGTGTTCCTAAGAAAGGAGGTATGACTGTTGTTCCTAATGATAAGAATGAACTTATTCCACAAAGAATTGTTACAGGCTATAGAATGGTAATTGATTTCAGAAAATTAAATAAAGCAACTAGAAAAGATCATTACCCTCTGCCTTTTATTGATCAAATGCTAGAAAGATTATCTAAGCACACACACTTTTGCTTCCTTGATGGATATTCTGGTTATTCACAAATACCTGTTTTTCAACCTGATCAAGAAAAGAAAACTTTCACTTGTCCCTTTAGAACTTATGCTTATAGACGTATGCCTTTTGGTTTATGCAATGCACCTGCTACCTTTCAAAGATGTATGACTGCTATATTCTATGACTTTTGTGAAAAGATTGTTGAGGTTTTCATGGATGACTTCTCTGTTTATGGGAAGTCTTTTGATGATTGTTTAAGCAATCTTGATCAAGTTTTGCAGAGATGCGAGCAAACAAATCTTGTCTTCAATTGGGAGAAGTGCCACTTTATGGTTAATGAAGGTATTGTTTTTGGCCATAAAACTTCTGAAAGAGGTATTGAAGTGGATACTCCTTTTGTTTTTGATGATGATTGTTTAGAAGCCTTCGAAACACTCAAGAAAGCCTTAATTTCTGCACCTATTGTTTAACCACCTGATTGGAACTTGCCTTTTGAAATTATGTGTGATGCTAGTGATTATGTTGTTGGTGCTGTTCTAGGACAAAGAGTTGATAAGAAATTGAATGTTATACATTATGCTAGTAAAACTCTAGACAGTGCACAACGGAATTATGCTACTACTGAAAAGGAATTTCTAGCAGTGGTGTTTGCTTGTGATAAATTTAGATCTTATATTGTTGATTCAAAAGTAATTGTTCACACTGATCATGCTGCTATTAAATATCTTATGGAAAAGAAAGATGCTAAACCTAGACTTATTCGATGGGTTCTCTTGTGAGAAGAATTTGATTTACATATCACCGATAGAAAAGGAGCTGAGAACCCCGTAGCTGATAACTTGTCTAGACTTGAGAATGTACTTGATGACCCACTACCTATTGATGATAGTTTTCCTGATGAGCAGTTAGCTGCAATTAATGTTTCTAATAACACTCCTTGGTATGCTGACTATGCTGATTACATTGTTGCTAAATATTTACCACCTAGCTTTACATACCAACAAAAGAAAAAAAATTCTTCTATGACTTAAGACATTACTTTTGGGATAACCCAAATCTTTATAAAGAAGGAGTAGATGGTATTATTAGACGTTGTGTACCTGAGCATGAACAGGGACAAATCCTACGGAAATGTCACTCCGAAGCTTATGGAGGGCATCATGCTGGAGACAGAACTGCTCACAAGGTATTGCAATCTGGATTTTATTGGCTTACTCTATTCAAGGATGCTTGTAAGTTTGTCTTATCTTGTGATGAATGTCAAAGAATAGGTAATATCGGAAGCGTCAAGAAATGCCTATGAATTATTCACTGGCTGTTGAACCATTTGATGTTTGGGGATTTGATTACATGGGACCTTTTCCTTCCTCTAATGGGTATACACATATTTTGGTTGCTGTTGATTATGTTACTAAATGGGTAGAAGCTATTCCAACCAATAGTGCTGATCACAACACATCTATTAAAATGCTTAAGGAAGTTATTTTCCAAAGGTTTCAAGTCCCTAGATATTTAATGACTGATGGTGGTTCACACTTTATTCATGGTGCTTTCCGTAAAATGCTTGCCAAGTATGATTTTAACCCTAGAATTGCATCACCCTATCATCCTCAGTCTAGTGGTCAAGTTGAACTTAGAAATAGAGAAATAATATTAATTTTGCAAAAGACTGTCAATAGGTCCCGGAAGAATTGTTCTAAGAAATTAGATGATGCACTTTAGGCTTATAGAACAACATATAAAAATCCTATGGGTATGTCTCCTTATAAAATGGTCTATGGTAAAGCTTGTCATTTGCCTCTTGAGTTAGAACATAAAGCATATTGCGCAGTCAAAGAACTCAACTATGATTTCAAACTTGCCGGTGAAAAGAGGTTATTTGATATTAGCTCACTAGATGAATGGAGAACCCAAGCTTATGAAAATGCCAAATTATTTAAAGAAAAAGTTAAAAGATGGCATGATAAAAGAATCCAAAAGCGTGAGTTCAAAGTTGGAGAATATGTTCTTTTGTACAACTCTCGTTTCATATTCTTTGCAGGAAAAGTCCTCTCCAAATGGGAAGGACCCTATGTTATAGAGGAGGTTTATCGGTCTGGAGCTATCAAAATAAATAATGTCGAAGGTACTAACCCAAAGGTTGTTAATGGGCAACGAATAAAACATTATATCTCAGGTACGCCCACTAATGTTGAAAGTAATATTATCCAAACTTTGACACCGGAAGAACACATAAAAGAGTCATTTCGGAACACTCCCGAATCGTGAAAATAAGGAGGTACGTGATATGGTAAGTAAACGGACTCCGAAAAATCCGCAAAAATATTTTTTGTCAGTTTTGGAATATTTAGAAAATTATGAAAATAAGAAACTTCCAGGAAGCATAACCTGGTGGGCACAAGACACCAGGGCGCGCCTGGCTTGCCAGGCGCGCCCAGGTGGGTTGTGCCCACCTAAGACACCTTCCGGACCTCGTTTTTCTTCCGTTTGCTTGTTTCCCAAGATAAAAAATCTTTATATACTCCCCGAACCTATTGACCACCGTATCGCGGAGAAATCTTCTGTTCTCTTTTCTTGCTGTTTTCGATCAGATCTGTTAAGCCAGGCATCATGTCTTCTTCCTCCTCCAACAACATGGAAGAAGATGCTTGGTTGATGAAAATCGAGCTGAAGAGGGAAGAGCCAGCAGAAGCCGTCAAGGGAGACAATAATAAGGAGGTTACCGTAGATCAAGCCCCGAGGATCGAGCAAGCACTTCCGGCCGAGGATGAAGAAGAAGAAGATATCCTGAAACCTTATTATGCTCATCTTACCCCTACTGAGATTGAGGCCTTTTGGATCATTGAAACGGTTCGTGTGCAGAATAAATATCTCACTCGTGAAAATATTCTGCATCAAGAGCATATCATCTACCTCCGAAGTGTCATCCGTTGATTGGAGAATCTCTTGATCTTGAAGGACAGGGTTGCTTCAACTTCACCACCACCTTCTTCTTCATCACCAAAGGAAAATTGAGTTTCAGGTAAGGGCACTCCCCTTGGCTTCCGCCAAGCTTGGGGGAGGTGCCCCGGTATCGTATCATCCCCACTATCTTTTTGCCTTTACTTATTTTAGTTCAATCTTTTGCTTTAGATGAATAAAAGTTTAGTTCGATCCTTTCTTTTCGAGAGCTTGCTTAGTGGTCTATCCTTGTAATCATGTGCAAGATTTATAATAAAGTTTAGTCTGAGTTTTTGCTTTCTTACTTTCATGTTGCAATAAAAAGAAAGGATATAAGTAAAAAGAAAGGAAATAAAATAAAAAGATCATATGCTAATCTTATGGTAGGTGATGGCACCACATAAGGAAAAGTATAAGTAGAAAATTTTATTAGAGATTGACAAACATAGCATTGGTCAATGATGCAACTCATGAAAGAATTAATAAGGGAAGAGAAGATTCACATATAAATACACTATCCTAGGAATCTTTTGTGATTGTGAGCCCCCATCAAATTATTATATGCCAAAATCGTTGACGTTGGACAAGGAAGACAACGTAATGATTTATGTTTGTTCATATTCACATCGAAGTTATATTGTCGTAGATCCTTCAACATGTGGTGTTTGCCCCCCATCTTTGCTAGCCAAAAATTCCGCACCAAGTAGAGATACTACTTGTGCATCCAAAAACCTTAAACCCAAATCTTATTTTCAAGAGTCCACCATACCTACCTAAGGATTGAGTAAGATCCTTCAAGTAAGTTGTCATCGGTGCAATAAGGCAATACAAATTGCTTCTAAAATTGTTAGATCATTTAGTGTAAGAGAAAATTGAGCGTTGTGCGAACAAGTGATGGCAAAGAATAAAAGCGACAGACTGCATAATAAAAGCGACAAACTGTACAGGAGCGTGGTATGAACTTCTGGTATATGTTGTAATTAGGTAAGTGGCACTCACATCCCGTCAACGAAGCTCTTTTCTGGCGCCGTTGTCGGGGAGGTGAGTGCTTGAAGGTATATCTTTAGATCTTGCAATTGAATCTTTTAGTTTCTTGTTTTATCACTAGATTGGTTTATAAAAAGAAAACTACAAAAAAAATGGAATTGAGATTGCATCATATTATTCATCTCTATAATGTCTTTCGTGAAAATGATGGAAAGGAAAACTGTGCTCAATTGATAGAAGAAGAATTCTATAAAATGTTTGACAAAAAATCTTTCAATGATGAGCATGATTGCAATGTTGTTGGTATGAATTCTTTGAATATCCATGATGCTAATGATATGCAGAGCAACAAGCTTGGGGATGCTATGTTTGATGAAGATGATATTTTTAGTCCCCCAAGTTTTGATGTGCAAATTTGTTATAATGGTAGCATGCCTCCTATTTATGATGATTATATTGATGAAAGTGGGCTTGGAAGAGTGTCAACTCTAGGTAATAATGATCCCACTATTTTGGAGGGTGTTGAATCTTATTGTGATAATTATGAAAGTGGATTTGGAGAGGTCATGACTTTATTTAGTGATGAATCCACTATTTTGGAAGAGGTTTCAATTGATTATGACAACAAAGTTGCTATCTATGATGATTATGGTGATGACATGTCGGCTATAAAGAAAAATGATAACCATGAAACTTGTCATCATAATTTTAATGTTCAATTTGATTATGTCAATCAAGTAGCACATGATAGTTATTTTGTTGAATTCATGAGAATAAATTTGCTTGTGTGCAGAGTAAGAAAATTTCTATGCTTGTGGATCATGAAAAGAATGCTTTATGTGATGTCTATATTGTTGAATTCATTCATGATGCTACTGAAAATTATTATGAGAGAGGAACATATGCTTGTAGGCTTCTCACTAATATCAAGTTTCCTTTCTATGTGTTGAAAATATTGAACTTATGCTTGTTTTGCCATCCTATGCTAGTTGATTCTTGTTCCCATAAGTTGTTTGCTCACAAAATCCCTATGCATAGGAAGTGGGTTAGACTTAAATGTGCTAGTCATATGCTTCATGATGCTCTCTTTGTGTTTTAATTCTTATCTTTTACGCGAGCATCATTGAAATCATCATGCCTAGCTAAAAAGGCATTAAAGAAAAGCGCTTGTTGGGAGACAACCCAACATTTACCCCTACTGTTTTTATGTTTTCACATGATTATGCTACTGTATTAATCATGTTTTATTGCTTTTGTTTCAATAAACTGCCAAGTAAAGCCTTTGGGATAGTATGGATGATAGTTGACTTGAATCTGTGCAAAATCAGAAACTTTTGCGCTCAGTCCAGGAATTTTGAAAATTCACTGGAACGTGATTTTGATCTGAATTTTTTACAGGTGATAGATATACAAATAATCTACGTTTTCCTAAGTTTTCAGAATTTTTGGAGTAGCATAAGTATGGTTGGAGTACAGATTATTACAGACTGTTCTGTTTTTTGACAGATTCTGTTTTCAATGCATAGTTTGCTTGTTTTCTAGTTTCTATGGCTTATATTGCTCAATATAAATTATGGAAATGATATGCTACAGTAGCCATTGAGTGTAAACAATTATGAATCTTGTCTTTGACAGTACCAAAGTGAAATGGTTTGCTCTTTATCATACTAATCTATCTCACGAAGTTCCGTTAAGTCTTGTATATTTGAAGTTTTCAAATTTTGGGTTAGATGTCGATATGAGGAGAATAAGGAGTGACAAGACCCTAAGCTTGGGGATTCCCAAGGCACCCCAAGGTAATATTCAAGGAAGATCCAAGCAACTAACCTTGGGGATGCCCCGGAAGGCATTCCCTCTTTCGTCTCCAACATTATCGGTAACCTCACTTGGAGCTACATTTTTTCGTCACATGATATGTGTTTTACTTGGAGCATCATTTTCTTGTTAGGATTTTATTTCTGTTATTTATAATAATGTTTTGCATCTTTCTTTTCCATAAAAATGTCAAGGATTGCCTTTACCATGCTTATTTTGCAAGTATATGAGTTGCTGTTTCAAAACAGAAATTTATCGATGTTGCAAAAATTCCCGAGAAAAGTCAGAATGTGTTAAAATTTTGAAACTTTTTGCACAATAATCTCTGATAAATTTTATACAGTGTGGTAAATTTTCATAATTTTTGGAGTTAAATAAGTATTGATACTCAAGCATTCTTTATAGACTGTACTGTTTGGGCAGATTGCTGTTATGTTTGCATTGTTTGCATATGTTTGCTTGTTTAATGATTCTATTTGAGGATAGGAGTATTAAATATGCAGAGGCATTTAGTATGCAATGTTGAATAATAATTTTTGTGATTTGCTACAGTAGAGAATGATAAGGTTTTTGAATTGGTTTATACTAACTTATCTCACGAGTTCTTGTTGAGTTTTGTGTGTATGAAGTTTTTAAGATTTAGGGAAACCGTGATATAAAAGGAATTAAGGAGACACAAAAGCTCAAGCTTGGGGATGCCCAAGGTACCCCAAGATAATATTTCAAGAAGTCTCAAGCATCTAAGCTTGGGGATGCCACGGTAGGCATCCCACCTTTCTTCATCAATAATTATCGGTTAGTATCGGTTGAGCCTAAGTTTTTGCTTCTTCACTTGAGTTGTGCTATTCTTGGAATGTCATTTTATTTTGTTTTGCTTGCTGTTTTAATAAAATACTTAGATCTGAAAGTTTTTAAATAAAAGAGAGTCCTCAAATAGCTAGCCATTTACATAACTACTCGCTTGATCTTCACATATATCTTTTTGGAGTAGTTTGTCATTTACTCTCGTGCTTCACTTATATCCTACTAGTAAATTGTTGAATGAATTGAATATCATGAAGTTGAAATTATATGTTCATATCATGCCTAGTGGTAGCTTCACATTGGGTTTAGAAAGTGAAATCTTTTGAAGCTTGACAATCACAATATTGGTCATACAAGCAGTTCATGAATGATCACTATAAGGAAGAGAACTTTCACATGAAAATACACTATCTTGCAAATATTTTGTGATTGTGAGCCCCCATCAAAATATTATATGCCAAAATTTTTGACGTTGGACAAGGAAGACAACGAAATGATTTATGTTTGTTCATATTCACGTAGAAGTTATATTGTCATACATGCTTCAACATGTGGTGCTTGCCCCCATCTTTGCTAGCCAAAAATTCCTCACCAAGTAGAGATACTGCTTGTGCATCCAAAAACCCTTAAACCCAAATCTTATTTTCAAGAGTCCACCATACCTACCTAAGGTTTGAGTAAGATCCTTCAAGTAAGTTGTCATCGGTGCAATAAGGCAATAAAAATTGCTTCTAAAAGTGTTAGATCATTTAGTGTAAGAGAAAATTGAGCGTTGTACGAACTTGTGACGGCAAAGAATAAAAGCGGCAGAGTGCATAATAAAGGTTGCTATCATAAGGGGCAATATAACATGACATTCTTTTGCACTAATGGATTGAGCATACAAACAAAAAGCGCATGGGAACCTCTGCTTCCCGCTGCGAAGGGCCTACCTTTTACTTTTATGTATTTACTTTCATGCAAAAGTCATAGTTTTTCTCTCTATTCCTTTTTATTTTTCTCTTTTGGCAAGCATCATGTGGTGAAGAAAGATCTAGGCACAAATATCTAGTTGGATATGGGTAGCATGAGTTATTATTGTTGACATCACCCTTGAGGTGAATACGTTGGGAGGCAAAATTATAAGCCCCTATCTTTCTATGTGTTCGGTTGAAACGTTTTGCTCATGTGTATGTGGTGAGTGTTAGCAATCATAGAAGACTATATGATGGTTGAGTATGGGGAGCTCTTACTTAGACTCTGTTGAATAAGTTGAATTGCAATTGTTTGGTGACTAAGAATATAGGTTGTTGAGTTTCAAGAGAATTCATTATTTGAACCTTAACATGTGAATTGGTTGCTACTTTAACATGATGAGTTTTATGAGAAAGAGTTGCTGTTATGATGCTAGGAAAAGTGATTGAAATTACTATTGATCAAACTTATGCACTTTGCTAGCATTCAAACTTCATAAATTGTTTCTTTTATCATTTATCTACTCGAGGACGAGTAGGAATCAAGCTTGGGGATGATGATACGTCTCCAACGTATCTATAATTTATGAAGTATCCATGCTACTATATTATCATTCTTGGATATTTTACAATCATTTTATAGCAACTTTATATCATTTCTTGGGACTAACTTATTAACATAGTGCCCAGTGCCAGTTGCTGTTTTTGCTTGTTTTTTACATCGCAGAAAATCAATACCAAACGGAGTCCAAACACAGAAAAACTTTTAGTGGATTTTTTATGGACCAGAAGACATCCAATGGGCCAGAACAGCACCTGGGGGGTGCCCTGAGGGGGGCACAACCCACCAGGATGCACCTGGGCCCCCAGGCGCGCCCCGGTGGGTTGTGCCCACCTCGGTGGCCTCCCGCACCGCCTCTTCGCCCTATAAATTGCCAAATATTCCAAAAAGCCTCGAGGTAACCCTAGATCAGAAGTTCTGCCGCCGCAAGCCTTTGTAGCCAAGAAAAACCAATCTAGACCCCGTTCCAGCACCCTGCCAGAGGGGGAAATCATCACCGGTGGCCATTTTCATCATCCTGGCGGCCACCATGATGAGGAGGAAGTAGTCCACCCTCGGGGCTAAGGGTTTGTACCAGTAGCTATGTGTTTAATCTCTCTCTCTCTCGTGTTCTTGAGATGTCATGATCTTGATGTATCACGGGCTTTGTTAATATAGTTGGATCATATGGTGTTTTCCCCTCTCTCTCTTGTTTTGAATTGAGTTTTCCCTTTGAGATTTCATTTTATCGGACTGAATACTTTTATCACCATCCATATTACACTGCTGTTTTTTATTGTTTCTATTACAAAAATCAATATCTACTATCCATATTACACTTTTATCACCATCTCTTCGCTGAACTAGTGCACCTATACAAATTACCATTGTATTTGGTGTGTTGGGGACACAAGAGACTCTTTGTTATTTGGTTGCAGGGTTGTTTGAGAGAGACCATCTTCATCCTACACCTCCCACGGATTGATAAACCTTAGGTCATCCACTTGAGGGAAATTTGCTACTGTCCTACAAAACTCTGCGCTTGGAGGCCCAACACGAGTCTACAAGAACAAGTTGTGTAGTAGACATCACAGCACAACATAGAAATCAATGCAAGATGCAACCACTATCAAACTGCCATGTTAAAAGCGTCCAATTATGAGTGACTGATGCGGGATACACAACAGCAGTACTTTAATGTAAGAACATGGTATGATAGATAGATGCAGTGTATTCTAGACACAGAAAGGCATGTCATATGCACATGTAAAACGTATAAACTCAGCAGGTGCAATTTAATCAAAATAGAAGAAATACAGGCTAGACAACATATGCAACATGAAACCAATTATCACACTGTCAACTTGGAGCAAGCACCTCCGATGGTGGAGTACAGGAGATGAACTCATTAGGTAGACTTGGGACTTCAACTGCATTAGCAGTAGCAGTGGCAAATCTAGAGAATCTCTTTTTGCGTCGGTCCGGAGGACCACCAACATCCCCTAACTTACTCATTTCCTTCCTCTTTTCTGCTATTGCATTATGAAGTCAAAACCAAAAGAAGATGAATAATATTAGCTCTGTATAACTGGTTGATGCATGATACAGATGAACACTATGATCTAAGGCAAGCGCATGATAGGAGGATGGAATTTATACAAAAAAAAGACAACATTGCATATTCACACGTACGATAGGAGGATGGAATATGTATGAAAAATAGTAAGCAAAAGGCATTTCAACAAAATTAGAAGAAATGAAAGCTAGGCACCATATGAACATGCAACCAATATCACTATCAGGTAAAAAGTGTCTCGTCATAAGTGCCATTTCAAGAAATTTTAAGCAGTACAAGCTAGAAGACAATGCAAGATGCAACCTACATCACACTCACAAGTTAAATGTGTCTTATGGGTAAGTGATTGTTGCAGGTATAAGTTGTAAGCTAGGCAGATGCAATTCAACAAAATTAGAAGCAATACAAACTAGACATCATACGGAACACGCAACCACATATAACAGTTCCAAGTTAGAGCGAGCACCTTTGATGGTGGAGTAGGGGAGATGTGCTCATCATCTACACAGCTACGTTGACTGTCCAGCCGCGTGTTGTCTTGCGAATCTTGTTGGGAGGATGGCGGAGTAGAATCTGTAGAGACCCTCTGTTTGAGTTGCTCCGAAGGACCACCATCATCCACTACCTTACTAATTTCCTTCAGCTGTATTGATTTTGCATTGTGAAGTCAAAACGATAAGAAAAAGGAATAAAATTCGCTCTTCAGAACTCATTCATACATGATACTGACGAACACTACTCGGATGAAAGGCAAACACATGATACGAGGATGGAATATGTACAAAAACCAGGACGGCGTGACATATTCACACCTATGATGTCGTAACTAAGCAGAAGGCATTTCAACAAATTTGAAGCACTGCAAGCTAGACACCATATGAAAGATGCAACCAATATCACTCTGCCAAGTTCAAACTGTCTGGCATTTCAACAAATTAGAAGCAGTACATGCTAGAAATCATATGCAAGACGCAACCAATATCACTGTGGCGACTTAAAGGTGCCTTATCATAAGTGACTGATGCGGGATATGCAAGAACAGTAGTCTGATGTAAGAACATGGTGTGATCAGATATAGTATGTTCTAGAAACAGGAACACGTGTCATATTCACAGGCATTATGTGTAAAGTAAGCAGATGCAATTCAACAAAGTTAGAAGCAATACAAGCTAGACAGCATACGCAACATGCAACCACATATAATAGTGCCAAGTTAGAGCAAACACCTGTGATGGTGGAGTTGGGGAGATGTGCTCATCATCTACATAGCTACGTTGACTGTCTAGCCTTGCGTTGTCTTGCGAATCTTGTTGGGAGGATGGCGGAGTAGAATCTGTAGAGGCCCTCCGTCTCAGTTGTTCGGAAAAACCACCATCATCCAATGCCTTACCAATTTCCTTCCGCTTTATTGATTTTCCATTGTGAGGTCAAACTGGCCAGAAAAAGGAATAAAATTCGCTCTTCAGAACTCATTCATGCATGATACTGACGAACACAACTCTGATGAAAGGCAAAGTCATGATACGAGGATGGAATATGTACAAAAAACTGGACGGCTTGACATATTCACACCTATGATGTGGTAACAAAGCAGAAGGCACTTCAACAAATTAGAAGCACTGCAAGCTAGACACCATATGGAAGGTGCAATCAATATCACACTGCCAAGTTAAGACTGTCTCGTCATAGGTGGCGTTCATCAAACTAGAAGCACTACATGCTAGAAATCATATTCAAGACGCAAACCAATATCACACTACCAACTTAAAGGTGTCCCATCATAAGTGACTGATGCAGGATACACAAGAAGAGTAGTTTCATGTAAGAACATGGTGTGATAGACAGATATAGTATGTACCAAAAATAGGAAGGCGTGTAATATTCACACGTATCATGTGTAAGCTAAGCAGATGCAGTTTACACTAATTAGGAGCAATATAAGCTAGGCACCATATGCAACATGCAACCAGATATCACACTGCCATGTTAGAGCAAGCACCTGGGGTTCTGGAGTAGGGGACATGAGATTTGGAACTTGCACTGCAGTAGGAGTAGTAGGAGAATCTGCAGAGATCATCTGTTTCGGTTGCTCCAGAGGACCACCATCATTCCGTGCCTTCGTCCTTTTAGATTTTGCCTTGTCAAGTAAACACACAAGAAAAAGGAATCAAATTCGCACTTCCAAATTCGTTGATGCATGATACTGACGAACACAACTTTTATTTATGGCAACCACATTGTAGGAGGATAGAATATGTACGAAAAACGCTAAGCAGAAGGCATTTCAACAAATTGGAAGCAATGCAATCTAGACACCATATGAAAGTTCCAACCAAAATCACTCTACCAAGTTAGATGTGTCTCATTATAAGCGGCACTTCAACAAATTAGAGGCAATACATGTTTGAAATGATATGCAAGATGCAACCAATATTACAATGTCAACATGAAGGTGTCTCGTCAGAAGTGATTGATGAGGGATATACAAGAAAAGTAGTTTGATGTAAGAACATGGTTAATAGAAAGACGTAGTATGTACCAAAAACAGGAAGGCATGTCATATTCACAGGTATAATGTGTTAACTAAGCAGATGCAATTTACCCTAATTAGAAGCATTACATGGTAGACACCATATGCAACATGCAACCACATATCACACTACCAAGAAGAGCAAGCACCTGCGATGGTGGTGTAGGGGAATTGCGGTCATCAACTAGAGAGCTACATTGGCTATCTTCATTTAGCCTTGCTGTTTCTTGAGAATCATGTGGGGAGGATGACACTGCACTCTTTAAACGAGTAGTGCGTCTCACAGTAACCCATTGGGGTGACTGTCTCATCATAAGTGATTGATGAGGGATACAAAAGAGCATTAGTTTGATGTACGAACATGGTTAATAGACATATGTAGTATGTATCAAAAAGAGGAAGGCATGTCATTATCAAAGGTATAATGTGTAAAGTAAGCAGATGCAATTTAACCAAATTGGAAGCAATACAAGCTAGACACCATATGCAACATGCAACCACATTTGACAGCGCGAAGTGAAAGCAAGCACCTGGGATGGTTGTGTTTGGCAATTGAGATCATCAACTGCAGAGCTACGTTTACTATCTCCATCTGCTGACACTACACCCTTTAGAGCGCTAAAACGCTTAGTGCTTATCTTTGAATTACACTGGAGTGACTTCTGTCTTTTCTTTTGTGTATTCATCAACACTGCCTCAGAGTCTGAAATACCCATGCATAAAAAAACAATAGTTTGAGTATGGGTGAAATGTGTGCACAAGTACTACAGTGTAAAAGTAGCAGATAGCAGGTCGATGAGAAATAAATGAAGAGAGACATATGATAGCTCTACAACATGCATGGCACACAAAATTACTAGATTCTAGGATTTTGAAATATGAGCACCGGGATGGCTGGGAAATGCAGATGCTCCTCCAGCACACCACAAGGTGTGGTCCTATGAAAATAACAGTCGACTGAAAAACAAATAGGTCAGTCCATTTTTTCTGCACCGTCCGATGTACAAAGAACGGGCAGATCACCGTCATCTACCTCCAGCCAGTTAGTGTTGACGATCTTCCTCGAAACGCCAGCGACCACCGGCACAGTCCCCTGCCTCTGCCCTCCCCTCGACCTCACCGCACTACCGTGCTTGGCACCGCCCCCCGGCCATCCCTTCAAGCCCCGCCGACCTCCAGATCGGGTGCAAGCAGCTCCTGCGCCCGACACCCCTATGATAGACACCGATGCACTGCTTCCCCAGCGAACAGGCGGACTAGGTGCTCCGCGCGCCTAAGCGGGTGCTGCTTCTTTTAATTGCGATTCAACTGACCCTGAATTGAAATCCAGGCGGGCTACTGACCTCTAGCCAAGGTGAAATAGTAAATGGGAGGAAACCTTGTGCATTTAGTATCATGAAGAAGATGAAGTAAGAAGCACTCAACTAGTTTCTTTCGTGGGATGAATACGGTGTGAGCAGAAACGTAAGATTTGCACGAATAAGGGAAGAGGAGTACCTCTTTTTGCTGGAAGTGATGTGTCCTCCTTCTGTTTTTCCAACGATCATCTTGTGGTTCGCTGGAAACGAGAAGTTGTGGAGGACGGTGGAGCCTTGGACGAACCCATGGCCAAGTTGTTGAGTGTGGTGCGATGGCCGTCTGTCAGCGGCGGGGAACCAGATCCGGGGTGGCGAACGACGGTGTAGCGGGAGCAGCTCCGGTGCAGTGGACAGTTGCGACAGTGGAGCGGCAGCGGTGAGGTGCAGGACGGCGTGGTCAAAGTGGTTCTGGTACGGCGCACGTCGGCGTCGGCGTTGTGGAGGCAGCTCTGTCTCGGCTTCAGCTGCAAAGTCCTTGAGGGCATTGCAGTTGTGGTTGCGTTGGACGACGACGTAGGGGTACCGGCTCCGGTGTGATGGAGGAGGGCGGCAGTGGATTGGGCACGATGGGGTGGAGGACGGAGGAGGCTGGGGTTTCGCGGCTGGTGGAGAGGGTGTTTTGGCGCCTACGGAGTATGAATGGGGAAACAGAGGGAGGGGGGAACTAAGGGGGAACAATGTTTCGGTTTGGGACGCGCTTGTTTGAAATTTGGGGAAAGTTACAAACTTTACCCCCATCTAAAATTTCGGACATATTGCGGGTTGGGGGTAGGACTGTAATCTCAGGTGTCCCAAATGGTGGGCGGGATAGACTTCGGCCGAGCGCATGTGTGTTTAGGCGCCCACGGCGTATGAATGCTTCTCGGAGGCGGTTGAGACTGGCGTCTTGGTGAAGTTACAAACCTACCCAGGTTTAGACCTTTGGACATCGGGTCGATAGGCTACATGGGCCAGAGTCAGGACAGTAATTTCCTACCACCAAACATTAGTCTCGCGTGTTTTCGGGTGACCAGATGCATATTTGGCGCTTCGTTCAATATTTGGGAGCAGAAGCATTAACGTTTTCGGTTCTCTTGAATTGAACTTTCAGGATTTGTCAAACTTCACAAATCTCGACTCTTGAAAATCCTAAAACTACGATTATTTTGGAATGGAGGGGGTACATTTGAATATATATTGTACATGAGTATATATTAAAAAATATGCAACTTACCTCAGTTCCTGCATGGTTCCAGATATAATCTCCTTGGTTGCAAAAAAATAGTTAGACATGCGTATGAATATATAGCATGTTCAAACGCACAACAAAGATTGATGTCCCATTTTAGATCTGATTTACAAATGCCATTATCTCGGATTCAAATAGATGAATGCACTTCCTATGAATTCCAATCTTTGAAACCCCCTTTATGTTGAATTCAACATGTATTCTATTTCGTAGCTAGCAATTTGGAATGTATCCATGTAAGTGACAAATGTATAAAGTGCTCCACACTAACAACATGGAGTGCACTAATTAATGTTTCTATATGAATTGCAAAAGCAATGCATTGTCTGTATTTCAAACTGCTCTCACTCTATGGATCGATAATATGAAATAAACACATGCACATGCTAGAATTCAATAGAGTATGGGTGTCTGATAGACAGATTTTCGTTCATACGTAAATTGCAAAATTCATGATCTCATCCAAAAATAATAATGCCATTTGTAGTTTAATTTAATGCATAGAACAGCCTTTTACACGTAGATGCACTATGCCTCGGCCCATTCTCACACACGCGCTATATATCTCTCTATCTAATGCATAAGTGCACACACTTTATATACATCGGCATTTCTCTTTCACACATGCTCACAATCTCTCCCGGGGTGTCGGGGTGTCTCACGCACACTCTCTATATATCTCCCTCTCTCTTTCTGACTACTATGTACCACTCTTTTCACTAATCTCAGTTGGAAAACACTATTTCTCTCACATGCATATATACACACGCACGGTCTCTACTAGCCCTCTATACGCACATATATGTGCCTACGTGTCTCCCGCACGCACATTATCTTTAGGCCTCTCTCGCACACATTGCACCCCCCCCCCACAGACACACCTCTCTCTTAGTAGTTGGCAGATATGATTCCATCAGATCATTTGGTAGGATATCCCAGACTGTTAGGCTGGATGGTAATACGAGGCAAAGTTTTACCCAAGTCTGGGCCCTTGCAGTTGAGGAAAAAGCCTACTCCTGGAACTGTATATTAGTGATAGGGGTGTGTACAAAGTACACGTGAATACCAGGCATTGTGCGTGTGTGTATACTATCGACGAACTAGCCCCCGGGCTTCTATAACATACTCGGGGCCTAGGGTTACAAATCATATATAGTCGGCTTATCATCAGTGGGGATAGAGTCCTCCACGACTCTGGTAGCTTTGTCTTGTACGCCGAGTCCTCCACATGGGTCTTCGTATAATGCGTCTCGGTCCAACCTATGTGGCGCAGGATGGAACCGACCCATGAGTCCTCATGTTGACCCACCACAACTAGAAATGATGTGCCCACCACACCACACACGCAATCGGCCACTATGAAAATAAGCATATACAATAGTACAATGTTATACATGAAAGTTAATTGCATGGTGCATCCAAAAGGGCATATCTCTCCTTGTCTCCACCGGACACCCCCTCTTTCTACACCACTTTCATGTACGCACACAAACTATCTCTCGGCCCTGTAAAAGTATGCATGCCCCTGACACATCCACGCGTGACGGTCACTGTATTTCAAGCAAAAGCACTATACGGTCACTGGACTTTAGAATATGCTCATTACGGTCACCGTATACATTCTCGTGGAGATCATACAGTATCTAGCTCATGATACGTCTCCGTATTTTGTTGATGACACTGACGGACATTGTATTTGATGCGTGCTCCATATTTTGTTGACAACACTTACGGTCATTGTATTTGAAGCGAAAGCACGATATGGTCACTGGACTTTAGAATAAGCTCATCACGGTCACCACATACAATTTGTGGTGCTAACCAACGTGTGGTTGGATGGTTAGTAGGATAGTGGTTTCCCGAGCCCACCAGGGTTAAAGTCCTGGTGCTCGCATTTATCCTGGATTAATTTCAGTATTTTCTGGCAATGTGCGTTTAGTGGGAGGAGACGTTCCCCTCGACTACAACGCACCTATGGTGACTTCATAAAATCTCAAGATCATATGCTGGCTCACTCTCTCGAAGGTGCTCATAGAGGAAGGGTCTACGTGTGTGCACTTATAGCGGTGAGTGCTTGCGCGTATATATGAGCGCTTGCGTTTGTACCGTGTTAAAAAAATACATGTCGTGATTATACGGTCACTGGCTCACCCGTACAACTCCGTATTTTGTTGATGACACGATCAATTGACCAGTCAAACGTTCCACGTGGCGCAACTAGTGTTGCATCATCGACGCGCGTAACCGTGGGGCCCACCTGTCAGCGCGTATATGAAAGAAAGAAATGGTAGTTTGAGTCTGTACTGTGTTAATAAAATACATTTTATGGTTATCATACGGTAACTGGCACACCATACAGCTCCGTAATTTGTTGATGACACGATCAATTGACCAGTCAAATGGTCCACATTCAGCAGCGCACATTACCATAGGGCCCACCCATCAGCGCATATATGGAAGACAGAAATGGTAATAAATTAGTGGTCGGTGGGGATTCGAAGTCATGAGACCTCTGGTTGGCAGTCGCCGGCGGTGGGGGGCGCGATGATTGGGCGGTGGCGTGGGGATCGCCGAACAAAAAGCTCGGCGCGGGGGGGCCTAGAGGGATGGCCGGGTCGGCGGCGGACCAGCGGTGGGGAGTGGTTTCGGGGCGGGCGAGGCGGTGCGGGGGCCGGTGGTGGCTGGCGGCTCAGGGGGGTGGAGGTTGAAGATGAATTGCAGGCCCTTGATTTCGTATCCAACGGCTGGAAAATCGACTGACCAGAGATGAAAAAGTTAGTCAACTGATGTGTTGCCTCACCCCGCACGTACACATGCACGCACACAACACTCGCACGAACACACGCACGCCTGCAGGCGAGCAACACTGACACGTACACATGCACTCACGAACACACGCACGCATGCAGGCGTGCAACACTGACACGTACACATGCACTCACGAACACACGCACGCATGCACACATGCATGCACTACTAGGGAAAACCTTATACACAGAGGTATAGCAGCAGCGCTGGTCAAAACTAAGCACTACTGC
Organism: Thinopyrum elongatum; assembly: GCA_011799875.1. Classification (NCBI taxonomy): domain Eukaryota; kingdom Viridiplantae; phylum Streptophyta; class Magnoliopsida; order Poales; family Poaceae; genus Thinopyrum; species Thinopyrum elongatum. The sequence goes on along the minus strand of CM022303.1, from coordinate 44,965,953 downwards.
TACTTAGTAGTAGCGCTCGTCACAAAAGCATGCTACAACTATAGTTGCAGCAGTAGCGGCTCTGCACAAAAAAGCGCTACTACTATAATTCCCACACTGTTGCCGGTAGGCTAGGAATAGTAGTAGCGAGCCTGTGTGAAACACGCTATTGCTAAGTGCATTGTAGCAGCGCGTTTCTATGGTAGAGCGCTACTACTAAGAAGAAGAAAATAAGTAGAAAAATTAATAGAAAAATAAATGAAAATGAAAGAAATAGAAAAAGGAATAATGAAAAAAAGTAAAAAAAAGAAAAAGAAAAATAGAGGAGAAATGCATAGCAGTAGCGCTTGTTCTCACAAAGCGCTATAGCTACTTTAGCAGTAGCGCTTTTCTGGTCACGCGCTATAGCTAAGTTCCTTAGATAAAAGGAAAAGAAAAATGAAAATAAATAGCTGCTACCAGTAGCAGTAGCGCGTTTTAGTGGAAAGCGCTATAGCTACCTTAGCTATAGCGCGTTTTCCTTGCCAGCGCTACTACTAGTTTGACTTACCCACACGCGCGGGCTCAAAATTTTGCTAAGTCCTTTTCCCCCTCTCCCCTTCTCCCCCCACCCTCGCCCGCCGTCGATCTGTCGCCGCCGTCGATCGCCCCTGCGCTCGAGCCACGCGCCCCCGGAGCCACACCCTCGTCCGCTCCTCGCCACCCCTGCTCCCTCGTCGCCCTGCCTCCGTTGCCGTCACTGGAGCCGCGCGCCATTGCCACCACCGGAGCCATGCGCCCCTGGAGCCAGCTCGTCCGCTCCTCGCCGCCCCTGCCTCCCTCGATGCCCCTGCCTCCCCGCAACTGTTCCCTCGAGCCACCCTCAACGCCCTCCTCTCTGTAAGCCCCACCCCTGCTCTCTAGGTTAATTAACTTAGGTGAATTTAGTTATGAACCCTAGGAACTAGCAGTAGTGGTACTAGTAGATGTTAATTAGATTAGGGCAGTAGGGCAGCAGGATATAACAGGACCCTAGGAATTAACTTAGGTTAATTAGGTTAGGGAAGTAGTGGTACTAGTAGATGTTAATTAGATGTTTTTTAGTTAGGGAAGAAGGGTTTAACTAGGTTAATTAGGTGAAGTTAAATGAATGACCTAAATGATTGAAATTAGTAGTTAACTGAATTTTTAGGACAAATTTGTATATGCTTAAGTACTTAACTAAATATTATTTTTGGGACAAACTTGTATATTCTTAAGTAGTTAACTAAATATATTATAGGGTTGTATATATTGTTGCTTAAGTACTTATATAGTTGTTCTGCACCCAATGTATGCTTAAGTAGTTGTGTAATTCCTAGGGTTCATCAATGGGTGCTTAAGTAGTTGTAGATGCTTAAGTAGCTAGCTAGGGTTCATCTAATTAGTTAGTACTTGTAGATGCTTAAGTACTAGGGCAGTAGGTTTTAACTAGATGTTAATTAGCGCAGTAGGGTTTATTTTAGAGAAAAAATTCAGTATAAAAATATAAATTTCTATCAGTGCTGCAAGTGTACTAGGTTCCATATTTTTACTGATTTTTTATTATGACAGAAATTTAGGACATAATTTGAATTGAGTTATAGGGTTCACAATTTGAAATTTGTGTAGATTTTCTTGAAGTGTCAAACATTGAAGTGGTCATGATATATGCAAATTCCTCAATTGTGTTTGCTCAATTTTATCTACTATTGTAGGTGCTCATGTACATGTTCTTAAGTGGTCCTGTTATATGCAACATTGAGGTGGTTCGATTGTGCCCAACTGGCCTTTTGTTGTTTGCAGGGAATGATTCCGAGTTGCCTATGTTTTGCCGGAATGTTGATTCATTTCCGTTCCGGCAAATTTCAGGTGCTCGATTTGTCCACTTTTTATCAAAGGTCATGCCGAAATTTTCCGTGAATTTCGGGATGACTCGTGCTATAAATTAGGACATATCGAGTGCCCAGGATTTGCTGCACCGGGAATGAATCAACGTTCTAGAAAAACATAGGCCTTTTTTTATGTCATTATCCATTTTATTAGGTCTAGAATTAATTGACTATATTTAATCGTAGGAAACATGGCTAGCAACGATGAAGGATAGGGTTCTGGTGATTTCAATGTCTACGAGGTGGCAGACGCCTATTTGAACATTCTCGATGAGCAACGGTTGTTGCAGGGCCCACCTATCACATCGGAGACTGAGACCGACATTGAGACTGGCGCTGAGACTGGGACCGGCGCCGAGACCAGCACCGAGACTGGCGGAGCCGGTATAGAACCGAAACCATAGAGGCAACGGTGCCCAAACCAGCTCATCACTACTAGAGTGGTGGTCACGGAGATGGACGACGGCAATTTTGAGCCAAATGAGCCCGCGGAAGCGCGCGCGTGCTACGACAATCAAATAGGCTGCATACTACGGGCTTGCACCAACATCAACGATGTGAAACTACGGAAGATACCAGATACGAAGCAGTCCCTCCTAATGAAGCTGCACCAGGTGTTCTTGTTCCCGTGCCGGGATGAAAGCAAATAGAAAAATCCAGATAAAGACCAGGCAATGAAGAAGATAAATAGACGTGCCATGGGCAAGTTTAGCGGCGCGTTGTCCGCCTGGAAAGTAAGGCTAAAAGCAAGGATCATCAACAAATTAGCGTCGCCTGTCGTGCCGGGTGATAGCGGACGGGGTGAGGAAGAGGCTCCATTAGTCGCTGATGACGTCGCCGCCATCGAAGAAGTAATGCATGATATCGATGCCATGGATGAGGATGAGGATGACGATGACACTCTACAGTTTATCAATACTGGCGCCTATGACGACGGAGGATTGATGGCTCAGCGGTATGAGTACTCAGGGTTTGAGCGTCATGAGTCGGTGCCTGAATTGCCGCCTCCGGAGGCTGAACGTATTATAGATGACCCTCCAGTACCAAAGAAGCATAGGAAAAGAGCGAGGAAAGGCAACAAAGCTGCTTCTATGATCCAGCCGCCTCCGCAGCCTCGGGTTCAAGACCGTATACCTATCCTCGGTGCGGCAAAACACCATATCCCCAGTCATCCGATCCTACCTAAGGCAGCATTAGAGGCCATATATTGCGATCTAAGGAGACTTCATGACGATGTGCGGCAGAGAGAGAAAAGCCTAATAGCCTCGAAAAATCCAGGATACTCACTCTACGTGGTTAACGTGCCGCGGCAAAGGTTGTACGTCGACACATTTCCCGCGGAGAAGTTCTTCCTTCGATTCGATTACATCTTCGACATGTTTCACTTGAAAAAGCTGGATTTTACGTTTGTCCGCCTTTTTGCCTTGCACATGAACTATATCATCAGGATTGAGCACATACCTTATATCTGTGTCGCTGACCCATACTTCATGCACGAGGCCTTCTTGGCAGTCTGCCCAGAGCACCATGAATACGCGAGGGACTACATCACCAATTTCATGGTTGCCAATAAGGATAAGGAGATGATTCTCATGCCTTATCATCCCATGTAAGTCATCCGCGCGGATATCCTTCCTTCGATTTCAATCATTCATTTGCACGGTGGAGGCTAATATGAGGAGTACTTATTTTGCGCAGCGACGGGCACGCCGTCCTCATCATCCTTTACCCCCGATTCTCCCACGCTCTTTACTTGGATTCGTCGAAGAACATGAAGAAAAAAGGATTACACCCACATCAAGTCTATTCTCGACAGTGCTATCTTTATCTACGGCGCACGGGGTGGAGAGATCAAGACCAAGACCGACTTCTGCTGCATCCAGCAACCGAGTGGTAATCTTAGTGATGGATTCTATGTCCTCCACCACATGCTGGAGTACAGACGGGATCAGCAGAACCTTCGCATGTCACCTACATCCGGCGATGCCCATATTCTGCAATGGGCAAAGAACCTAGGGGATATCACGGATCATCGACTTCGAGCTGAGTTTTATCACATCCAGTGTGAATTTTCCCAAATCATCATGAAGGAGGTCATTGAAAAAACAGGGATGTTCTACGAGGAAGGGCAAATGTCGCGGGAAGACGTCCGAATACGCTTAGCCTCTCAGCGTCTCGACCTGAAGCCTTTCACTAAGCTCGGGGACTATCTCCCTGACTTGGATGGATGGCACAACATGTTGGAGTGATTGACGACATATGACAATGTGTCCGTTTAGTCCATACTTTCTGTATGACAAAACTTTGAGTTATGCACGACGAAACTTTATTTGTGATGTAATTAAACCATCCTCCTCAACTAGCGAAGATCACTCTAGTTAGGGCATTTTGGGTACGATGAACTTTGTTATTTATGCTTATGATATGTTGCTTCTCTTTTTGCCAAGTCTGTCTCTTTCTGTTGCTCAACTATATATGTTGCATATCATCGACTCATGTGACGATGCAGGTGCAAAGATCATCAATGGCGAAGAAGTGCTACACCAGGACTATACGACGAGTGGTCGGAGTGTCAGGCCCAGGTGTACCGGTTTCCGGTTTCCGAGCGACAGCCATTAGTTAGTTTAGGTTCACACTAATGCGAGAGAGGGATACGAACTCATGTACTGCATAGTTCCGCTCTCACTCATATTGATAGCTCTCCTCGCGTATATCATTGTTTAGATGGATGACGATGTAGTTGCAAGCAATCGAGACTTGTATCGCTATTTTCGAGATGATGACAAGAGACCACTTTGTGTTGGATGATGATTATGATGATGACATGATTTGATGAGACTATTTGTATGTATATGCTATGATTACATTTGTATGTGTATGATATGCTAGAGATTATTGTATAAAGCCCTAAACAAAATTCAGCAGCACAAAATATGGAGCAGAAAAAAAAATTCAGAAACTAATAACAGTAGCGCGGGGTATGGCTTTAGCAGCAGCTAGTTCTTAGCAGTAGCGCTCTTTGTTCAAGGGCGCTACAGCTATTACCGGCAGCGCGTGTTGGAGACCGACACTGCTGCTATCCCTCGATAGCAGTAGCGCGGGTCAAACCGCGCTACTGATAAGAGTTAGCTGTGGCGCCGTATCAGTAGCGCGGCCACCCGCGCTACTACTAAGCATTTAACCCGCGCTACTGCTAGGCTTTTCCCTAGTAGTGATGCAACACTGAAACGTACACATGCACGCATGCAACACTCGCACGCCTGCATGCACACAGCACACGACGCAAGACACGCGCTCTACCTATATGTGCATGTTCCCTTTGTTAAGGACATGGATTGTTACGGGTATTAATCAATCTTATCTGTGATAAGCAGAACATTGATGTTTGCAGCGGTCTTTATGAATCACAACGTATCTAACGGGCTATCAACGTATAAATGAAAATTTTAAAATTCTCTTACATTATATAGTAGGCTTATATACATGAAATAGATGACGTCACACTCAATGAACAATCATCGGTTTATGAAATGCCCGCTTCTGACCGCCCTGGCACACCAAAAGCTCCTCTGCTATACGCTGCCTGCGTTGGGTCACTGACATGCAGGCCAGGTACCCAAAGAGCCCACATGTCAGTGGAAGAACGGCGTGGTGTCGTACGTCAGAGTCGAGGGCGCCGCTCGCTGCACGCCCGGCTGAACTCTCCTCCTTGCCGCATTCAAAGGCCTCCATGAAACCCGTGTGGAAGCCGAGAAACCCACTTTGGACACATGTCAGTTCATGACCGGGCCGGCATTAAACGCAACGCCGGCCGAGCTCCTCCCGTCCGCCGTCTATTTAATCTCCTATTTAAACGAGGCCAGACGTCGGCCAAGAATCGCACACCTCCGCCGCTCCCCTATCTCCTCCTTCACCATTATGTCCACTCTTACAACGGCTTAAGAAGAGTAGTTATTCCGCATCCAAGCCGGCTGTGTGGCCCACCGAGCCCGCCGGATACGAGCTATGCAGCTCGCTGATCCACCTCGCTCCCCTCGCCCGACGGAGCCAGTTACCGCCCCAAGCCGGCATGCGGTTCAGCAACTCGCCGCTCTAGGCCAGCTCGACAAGGAGCGGCGAGCTGCTCCACGCCGGCATGGTGGGGAGCACTGGCATCGTCACTGCCGTCCACGCCGTCGCCTCGTACCGCGCCTCCCGTGTCTGCGACCGCGTCTCCCGTTTCTGTGGCCGAGACTCCCATTCCGGCGGCCGTGCCATGCAAGCAGAGACAGAAGCCGGGTGCAAGGAGAGCGACGAGTCGGTGGCTAGCGCCTCCGCATCCGCCGCCATCATCGAGGAGAAGTAGAACACGGGAGGCCGTTGCCGCTTGGGTCCCATGAAGGCCACCGCGAAGGCGACGCCGGTGTACACAGCAGGTGTCTTGCCGGATCCTTTTGTTGCGAGGACCTTCGTCGACCCCGCATGGGCTCCACGGAAGCTTAGAAGCCCCCTTCCACCTCCATCTTGGGCATCAGCCAACGGTGTCAGTTGGGCAGTAGGGAAGCGAGCCGTCCTTTGCGCTGAAGCATATACCTCCCGGGCTCCCGGCAGTCCGGTGATCGTGCTGCCGGACATGAGGAACACAATTGGATCGGCGGGCGACCATTTAGGCCAGGTATTATTATACCTGTGCTATCGAGAACTAGCACCGCTTAGTTGATTTGAATGTAATGAAATCCATCATGTTTGTATGAAAATCCGGTATTTTATATGAATTCGTCATTTGTTTATATGAAATATCGCTGTGTTTGCATGAATTTCGTCCGGTTGGTTCAGTTGCTGTCAGAATGTGTGCGGCTACCATTGGATGGCGTAATTTACGGGTCACCGGTCGGTCTGCGGCCGGCTCGGGCGGCGTGATAGGACAAAAAAAGCACAGCTCGTGTGAGCTCGTCTCCAACGCGCGTGCTGGAGGATGCATGAGCACCCAAGCTATTCCTCGTTCATCGGTGGCAAAGGCACCAGTGGACAAAAGGGTCGCCAATATTTTGGCTACCCCGGGCAAGATCCAAATAGCCCCTCCCAGCACATTCAAATCCCTCGTTCGCCATGAAATTTTGCCATGTTTTGTTTTCATGGACTAGCAAGATGCCCGTGCATTGCACGGAACATCAAGATGCATTTTTTTACAAAACACCTGTTGTGATTGACCCATGCAGGAGTAATCCCATGTGTAAAAACTAAAGATATCTCGAGTATTTTATCAGAAAAATGGTATCTCAATAATTTTATCGGAAAAATGGTATCTCGACAATTTCATCAAAAAAATGATATCTCGAGAAAGATGAGAGATAAGGTGAGGAGGAGTGGTGTGTGGTGGTGACTGGTGGTCGGACTGGGCGGAGTCATGGGGATGGACGGCGCCGGTAGGCAGCAGCGGCCACCATGCTAGATTATTCCAGAGACTTCCTTTTTTAATTGCTCAGCAATGAGGTTGTGGGAGATAAGGATGAACGAGGCAAGGCCTTATATGTAAATGTGGAGAGAGGTGCGGGTATCTTTTGTAAAATTGTCATAGTTTCCTTTCTATCCGTCAGATATAGATCGGACGGTCTATATTACAAGATGGCAGGCACACCATCATCACCAACTCGGTTTTTTATAAGAGTAGAGAGTAGAGATAGAGATATTTGATTGTGTGAAAACAAATTAAAATATGAACGAATAATCGGTGTCCGCAGTCTTCTGCCGGGAGCCGGGACACAGTTGGATGGCCTCATGGTAGTAGTAGTGTAGAGTACTACTAGTACTACTAGATAGTGAGTGTTTACTACTGTATCTACGTACTAATTGCAACACATGCATGTTTTAGCAGTATAATGACCACATATGGATTTGATGGTAAGATTTGTGTAAGTTGGATGTCATATTATTGCTCTAACATGTGGTCAAAGTTAGCCTCCAAAACGCATTTTATACCCCCTATGGATTGAGGGAGTACATGCATTGCCGAGGTTTCTCTTAATCCTTGCGTGCAATGTTTTTATTGAAGCTTGAAATGTGAACATGTGAATGGGAGGGACTATTACAACCCTTCCAAAAGAACTGTAGTACTAATGGTATCGTACTCCCTCCGTTCACCATCTCGCATGCTCAATTTTTTCATTTGATAAGAGGCAAACCATCTGGGGCCTACCTTAGAGGCAAGGCTCTATACACTGGAGATGCTCTGTACGTATTACTTTTGATGTGTCCCATCAACTCGCAGAACAAGGAGAAGCTTGCTTAGTACGCCGTCTCCCCCGCCCACGGGCGCGGTGGCTCGCAGAGTCACAGGACAAGGAAAAGCTTGCTTACTACGCCTACGCCCGCTAACTCGCCCACGCGCGCGGTGGCTCATAGGACGAGGAGAAAATTTTACTACTCCCTCCGTTTACTCCTCGTCCCTACCTTGGTTAGAGAGATTATCATATTGTTTGAAATATGTCTTTTAGTAGTAGAAGTAGTACAGTGGTACATAGGAGTAGTACTACAACAATTTCCTTGGAGTCCGTGGTGCAGCAAGCTACCCTAGGCTATGTTACTACTCCCTCCTTTCTGGTTTATGGCTCAATTTCAAAATCTCTCCAACCTAGGTAGACGGTGAGTGGTGGAATTAATTTCGTAGTTTGCACAAGTAATTAGTACGGTCATTTTTCTCAAGAAGTTATGTTTACCGATGCATTAATTACAACGAATGCATGCATGACCACTAAATTTCCATGAACTTCTACATGCATTGGTGAGTTTTCTCTTGACACTGCTTGCATCGGGTGATTTAACGCACCTCAAAATCCAAACATGTGATGGTACTACTACTAGTAGAATTGAGACTTATAAAACGGAAAAACAAATTTTTTTAGATGAGCCCTATAAACCGGAAAGGAGGGAGTAGTAAGTAGTACTACCTCCATAGTGGGTACGTACTCAGTAAAATCAGATTTTCCCAAAACTAAGTGGCTCAACCTTTATTTGCTTGTTTCCCTTCCTGCCTCGTTGCCTCGAACAGACTATGCCAAACTCCCCTGCCTACCGCGCGGGAAAAGAGCCGCCCTCGCCTTTTTTAGTCCAGGTTTGTATCGATGGATCGCGCGAAGCAGCAAAAACCAAGCCGTGTCTTGTACTCCTCCGTCGACGCTCGCTTTCATGAATTCTATACTTCCTCTCACCGACATGTGGGACATATAGCAACCGGTTCGACGTGTCATGCACCAAATAACAGTGCAGAACAACAGGGGGGACGCACTCCAGTCGTAGCGCCCCAGTAGTAGTAATGAGAAATGAGACGTCAAATCACAATGCTGTACCTTCCCAGATGGACGAAGCAACCATTATTTCACACTTCCCTAAATCCCTTCGCCGTCATCTCCTTCAAAAAAACCACGTATTTCTTCTGCCATTGTTCTGCCTCAAGAGGGATGCGCATCACCTTGGTACATCATGACACGTGGGACCGCATGACAGGCCATGCTCCCCCGCCCACCGCTCGGTAAAATCACCTCATTTTTACTACTTCCTCCGTATCGGTTTACAGGGCATGCACGCCGTTTTAGGTTGAGAATTTAACTGGCTATATATGTGATGAACAGTACATGTTTAAAAACTACATCCGCTCAAGAATCCAATGATATACTTTTTGTGACATAGTAACTCATATTTAGTTAGTCAAATGGATGACCTAGAACTACGTACACGCCCTATAAACCGAGATGGAGGGAGTAGTATCTTTTTAGATCAATATAGTCGGGATTCACCAAGGAGCAAAACCAAATGGTAGGCTGCTCCTGTCATTTTGGCGTAGCAACTCAAGCAGGGTCAGTCCGCACACAAAATGGCGACACACTTAACAGGACCCCTTTGGCCAACATGTGGCTCATCCACCGTCTTGTTCCACGTGCGATGCACCAAATTACAGTTCGGAGCAGTGGTTGGACTTGGAGGCACCCCGGTCGTAGCACCGTAGTAGTAGTAAATGAGCGATGAGGGGTCAAATCACAAAGCCCCACCTTTCCCGCATTAAGCTGGCCGGACGAAGCAACCATCATTTCACTCTAGGGCGCAAGAGCATAAAGAAAAGAGAAAACCAATGATGCGTGCGGCAGCTACCTAGGGCACCCTAGGGTAGGAGCCTCCACTACAAATCCGTTTTTTTAAGTGCCTCCACTACAAATCCGCTTCTCCCTCGTCCTCTTGAAGAAACCGATGATGCGTGCGGCGGTAGGGTTTGTAGGAGTACTACGGCGTGCGGGGCCATGTCGTAGTAAACGGGAGAGGGATTGAGTTCGAGTCGACACCTTAATATGTGTGGGCCGCTTGGTTTTACGGGAACGAGGCAGCATTTTGGGTTCGGGGACCAGTGGAGATATACGTACAAAAAGTTGTGGACGTAGGTTCGACCGAAAGGCAATGATGCATGGGCCCTGCATTTTGATATACCCGCGGCCGCGTAAAATTTGCTACTCTACTCAAAATAGTGCATAAAAGTTCCTCCAAAAACATTTATAATTAATGGGAAGTGAATGTATGCTTAAAATGAAAATGTAATACTCCCTCCGTCTAGGTGCATAAGTCATCTTAGGTTTTTTTGCTAGTTAATAGCATTGCATGCAATGAATTAACCACTGCATGTCATGTTTGAAAGTCTCAAGCCATTGAAAGCATGCACGGCCCACATCTCTTATTGGTTGATATGTCACGAAACAAGAAACGAGGAGGGAGTTAATGTACCGTGCCTAAGTGTTTTGGGATTATTTGGTTTTCGGAAGATGACTTACACACCTGGACGGAGGGAGTACAAAGAGAAAAAATGAATTGCAGTTAAAAGAATGACATTTCTAACAAAAATGTGAATGTGAACTACATATGTGTGCACGTGACCAACACATACATTGTCAATACAAAATCTAATGCAAGAAATAACTTATGAGTAACATACACGAATTGATGATGTGGTGCTTGCATGCATAGAGTACAAAAACAATGTGATTTATGACTTGCATGCATAACGTGTTCTTGTGCCATAGTTGCATGTCTAGGAAAAAAGCTACTAGTGGGTTGTACTCCCTCCTTTCCGGTTTATACGGCTTATCTAATTTTTTTCATTTTTCCGATTTAAAGGGCTCATGTCCATCTCCTTTTGAGATTCCGAGGCACATTAAATATTTGCATGCAAAAATTAAAAAGGAACTCACCAATGCATGTAATGCTACTACTCATCTAGTGGCCAAGCATGCATGCAGTGCAATTAATCCCTATTAATGCATCAATTTAGTTTGGGTAGTTTTGTAAAGTAGGATATACATTCCTCCACTCATGATGTGCCTTGGTTGATGAGATTTCAGATTTGAGGCCTATAAACCGGAAAGGAGGGAGTACTAGCTATTTAGGAATAGAAGATGTATACATGGAAGTTGTAGGGAAAGAGATGACATGTATCTCAATTCCTATGAGTAGGGATTGGAAAAGAGATGTCATTTGGTTCACATCATAGGAACTTTTCTATTGAATCTAGAGATGACATGTATCTCAATTCCTATGATGAGGGATTAGAAAAGAGATGTCATTTGGTTCACATTGTAGGAACTTTTCTCTTGAATATACGCTAATGTTTATTTTCTTTTGAAATTGTGGGAGTATAGGAATTCATTCATATGAACCAAGTGGCTCTAAAGCTATAAAAATGATATCATGTTTATTTTCCTTTGAAATGTCGAGTATATGAATCTATTCCTATGAACCAATTGGCTCTAAAGGAAACAATCCTATAAAAATCATATCATATAGAGTTCCTATGATATTCCTCCACACCAAAGGATGGTTGAAATTGCTGCAGGTGATACGACGGTCTTTCTTTGTACACTCCTCCCCCATCTTTATAGTTACTTCTCCAAGATGAATGAAATGATATATACTGGGTATTCTATATGTGCATTTTGGTACACGAAAACTCGGTAAAAGTTTGCGAGGTTCGAATTTTCAATAAAGCTATATGCACTACATTTTGGAATGGAAGGAGGAGCATACGGCAGTTGCTAACACTCAAGTGGAAGATTTGTGTGTCGGAGGAGTGGCAGTTCTATTAAATGACATGGCAAAACTAACACTGTCGGATGCCGATCTAACGGTGCTTACGGCGTTCGTCAGGAAACGGCTTGTGGCGAGCGTTTGTCAGATATGATTTACGGACACATGCATTGCATTGATACGTGCCCCCTCTCTCTCACGCACACACGCACCCTCACGAGTCACGACTCTCCCGAGTCCTCTCGCACCCACCGTCTATCTGCAGGTAGATGTCACACACATATGTGCTCTTCACACCCTACCCTCAGAACTTCTAAAAAACAAAAGACGTCGTGCACCTTTTATTTTAACTCACACGTCACACACTTATACTATTACTCTTGTGGCGAACGTTCTTTGGGCATAGTATATTGTACTCTCACGAAGAGAAGCGGTGCACGCACGCACTAGTTCTCTCACACCCACTCGTGGGTACATGTAGTAGCGCATTTTTTTGAAGCTGGTACAACAAAATCACTCCACTATATATATAAGCAGGAGCCTTAGCGCTTGCTTTACTAGGGTTCCTCTCTTTCACTTGTAACACCCTGCTTTTCGCTTCTGTTTTTTTTTCCATCGCGGGATTTGAGTTCTGTTTTTTTTCTCGGTGTTATCGGATTTCTTTAGCTCTTGGGTATATGAAGATGGTCCATTAGCCTTGCCTCTCCTATCTAGTCAGATATACTCTTCAGTCCAACCTTGCCACCCAAGATCTATTCTCGGTGTTATCGGAAGAGAAGCCCTAATCCTTCCAGTTACAAAGGAACCCCAACTTCCTTTGATCTGCTGACTCCCAAACTTTTCCCAGTGATCATCCAATCTTTGTAAACCCTGGATATGAAAAATATTGCCAAGTCATTTGCAATATTTTTCATTTATAATTAATTCCGTTTTCTGCCAGTTAAAGGAATTAAATCCAGGAAAATACCTATTCATCTCCAAAGTTCATGAAAACTTGTGGAGATATTCTTTGTGATCATATTGAGCTCCCATAAAAATATTGGCCATAATTAAATAAGGGAAATTGCATGTTCCTATTTAAAGCCAATATTGCATTTTGGGCACTTTCTAAAGGAACTACCATTTTGGTAGCCAGGAAAAATTCCAAATAAATTGTGGATCTTATCCAATCCATATCTTCACCATTTCCATCAAAACCCAAGTCCGATATTTCAAAGTTTAACCAGCGCATCCATTTGCAAATTCTGTCCAGATTTTCAGTTTGCAAACGAAGTGCTTGAACCCTTGATCTATTTGAGCTGAAATTTTTCATGGTGGTTAACATTGATAAATCACTTATGGAAACCAAAAATAAGCTCCATTCATCTATCCATTTTTCCACAACATTTTTCCTAAGTTTCTGTCCTTTTGAAAGCACTGTGAAAGAAGTACCATTTTGGCATACCCAAATGGTATGAAAATTTACCAGTGCCTTCATATATCCATATAACCTCCCTACACCAAAATTCAGCTCATGCAAACTAGTAAATTCCTCAGAATCTTCCAGAAGGGTTTTCTGTCCTGTTTGGCAGGTTTCAAAGGAAGTGCTAGTTTTATTTGTCCATTTGAGCTGAAATCTTTCCAGGGTGATCACCTTAGTGAGTGGTCATCCTCATCCAAAGATCAGACCAAGTAGAGATGTGAGTTGACCTGTATCCAGTACAAACACATGGCAGCTGATTGACAAATAAGGTCAAAACAGTCACACCAGGGACCCTAGTACTGATATGAGGACTCACATCATCTATTTGAGGCTGTTCCCATGTGGTAGACATGTTTCTGCTGCATTTTGGAGCCTAGTCCACGTGGAACCCGTGGTGACCGTCGACGTTGTCGGTAGAACCGCGTTCTGCATTACGCCACCTTGTCCCTTCCCCTGTGCTCTCGCCGACAGCTTGTGTCGACGTCTGCGGCGACGTACGGCATCCTATCCATCCCTAGCTAGCCCTGGAGGCTTGCTCGTTGGCCGGGCATGCCGACAACGGGTGCTCCGCTCGAGTACCACCACGACGCCATCGTCCAGGAGCTTCGGCCATCACCAGACTCGGTCAAGAACCCTCCCCCGCAGCTATATAAGCGTGTCCCTGAGTCCCTCCTTCTCACCATCGAGCCCCAGCCCCACCCAGTCCTCCCATTCGAGCTCGCCGAGCTCTTCTGCCTTCCATGGCCGAGGTTCTGCCGCCACCCAACCTCTTCCGATTCCGGCTGCGTGGCTCTCCCCCTTCTCCCCATTTCTGTCTTCAGCCTCCCCTGAGTGCCCGCAGGCCGCCTCCATCTCCATTTCTGCTGGGGAGGCTCTGCCGGCGTGGCCCCTGCAGCTCCTCAGCCACCGCGGCCCAGGCAGTGGCGATGGCGCTGTGGTCCGCCACGGGCGACCCCGCAACCACTGCTGTAGGCGGCGCATGGCGAAGGATCCCCTGAGCTCGTCGGCCGGCCCTCCCACACCCCCCCTGTCATGGCTACGCCGGCGCTGGCCCGCCTCTGCCTCTGTTCGGTCATGGGAAGAAGACAACCAGAGGAAAAGGAAAGAGAGAGGGAAGAGATAAGGGTGGGGCCCGCCGTCATTCTCACAGCGTTGACCAGCCCGGGCCCGCACCAAACAAGTGGAGACGTATTTCATAAAATACGTTTTCGGTTGCTGAAGACGTAATCCGGATATGTGCTTTCATTTATTCTGCCGGCGGCCAAACTGGTTAATTAATGAACGTTCACCCGTTAAGGGCTAAAATGGACATTTTTTGTCTGTTTTATCGCTTAACGAACGAACGGGCATTTCTTCGGGACCGTAACTCCGATTAAGGTGAAACCAACGTCCACGTCTACAGTTCGTCAAGCACGTTCCGATGGTATCATTTTCATAATGTTTACACATTCTGAAAATGACCATTTTGCCCTTGCCCTTCTATCAGCCCTCCGAGAGAGAATCTTTTTCGGCGATCTTTTCCGCGGACTCTCCGCACTTCTTCCCGGAGTATTCTTCGACCCCAGGCAAGCCGACCATCTGATATATGCCCTCAAGCATTGGTCTGTGATATTTCTTGCATGTTTAAATTAATATGCTTGTGCTTGTCTGTATAGTAGTGAGCTGTATGTGACTCTGACGAACCCTTGCTTGCACTTTCTTTGGTGACGGCACCACGCCTGTGTTCTGAGCTGTTTTCGACCGTCCGGGGTGGATGCCGACTTTTATTTCTCTGGTCCGCAACTGTCCATCTTTCGAGCTGCTTTTCTGTAACATCCCAAATTTTCTATTTGGAATGTTATACATAGGTCATCATTTGCATATCATATTTTATTTGCATTTCGTTTGTGATCCTAGAAATCTTAAGCAACTCAAGGACCCACGGGGAGAGTTGGGGATTTCATTTATTTTCATATTTAAATTTTCTCAAATATTGAAAAGAGGATCATTTTGGTTTTAATTATTTTTCTCTCCAAAAAAATATTTCATATTAAAAATATATGAGAGGAGATAATATGACTTCTCCAAAATAAAAGAAATATTGGAGGAAAAATATTAAAATCAAATAAATAATTTTATTTTGATTTTATTGCTATTTTATTTGAATTAGAAAAAAATATGCATTTTTAGGCCAAGAAAATGTTCACTTTGTTATAAATATTTTATTTAGACGGTGAAATTGTTTTTGGCATTTTTAAAAAAAAATTAGGATTTTTCTCGGCGGAATCTTAGATAAAAAAAAACTTTCGCCTGACTGGGCCGAAGGCCCAGCCGAGCCAGGACGCCACCGCTTTCCTCCCGCGCGCCGCCGTGCTCGGCACGGACGCTGAGGCGAGTCCGAGCCGGACTCTGCCCCGGGCCGGCACCCCCCAACACGCCCCCCCCCCCCCCCCCAAGCTCTTTATAAGCCGCCGCCCTCCCTCGTCCCCACACCGCTGCTACCGCTGCTGCTGCCGCCGCCTGCCGCGCCACCCCGCCAGCGTCGCCACGGCAGCCCGCAGCCACCGGAGCCGCCGCCGCCGGATCTCGTCACCGTCGCCGCCGTTTTTTTTTAAACCCTAGTTTGGTTTTTTTTATTTTATTAGATCGGTTCGGTTTTCTTGGTTTAGCTCATTTGTGAACGTTCGTTCGTTCGTTCGTTTTAACGAACGTTTTCGTTCGTTCGTCTCTGTTAGCGGACGTTCGTCCGATAGATTTTTTCTTTTTCTGGCAGGGACCTATCCGCGATTTCTTTTATCGCAGATCAGCCCCTGATCTTCAAACCCTCGCCGTTTCTAAACCATTCGTCCAAATCCAG
The DNA here is from genome assembly GCA_011799875.1 of Thinopyrum elongatum. Lineage (NCBI taxonomy): Eukaryota > Viridiplantae > Streptophyta > Magnoliopsida > Poales > Poaceae > Thinopyrum > Thinopyrum elongatum. Next base: position 44,949,746 of record CM022303.1, on the reverse strand, counting down.
TGAAACCAACGCCAAAATCTTCGTCTCGAACCCCTCTTTCTATTTAACCAACTTGAACATGATTTTGACAATTTAAAATTTGGTTTCAAGCAGATTTGTTTTCGAAGTTCTTTTGACCGTAGATTCAGTTTCGTAGCTCCGATTCGATTGATTCTTTTTGCAGATCGAATATCTTCAGTTGAATTTTCAGATTTGATCTTTTTATTTGATTTTTAACCTTGCATCTATGCTTGATTGCTTATGTATGCTATTGTTTGTTTACGATAGAATTTCCGGAGTGCGAAGCGTGCTACTACGAGTCTCTAGGGTTTGCAGATCGTCAGCAAGGCAAGTAACACATTGATCATACTCTTTTCATACCCAGTTTTTATGCATTAGTTTCAATCCTCAAACACCGCATGATTAGGATGTGTTTAACTTGTGGGTATTGGGAAGTAGATGATGTGGTAGAACCTATTGCCCTTTATTATCAAACCCTTGGGAGTTACTTCCACGTTATGCTTATATTGCCATGCTATGCTCGTAGACGTGGATTGGGTTTTGAGTGTATCCATCACAGATGTGAGATTGTTAATTAATGGTCAACTTAAGGTGGCTTCTTAAATACACATCTGGGTGGATTGGTTGCAGGCACCTGCGGATATACCAGTGTTGTCTTTTGGTTCGCCACCCAGGCTCAAAGGGATCATAAGATTATTCATGCTAGAAACTTCCGTGTGCAGCCACAAGCTATAATGGGCTCTAGCATAGTTGAGCATGTTGCATGACCTCTTTCAGTGGTAGGCTAGCAGATGTAGGGGAAAGTAGGTGTAACTGTCTACCCAGAGTAAAGAGTAAATGCTTCTGAAAGATTTTGTCTCGGTCATCCGTTTCCCAAACACCATGTAGTGTGAGAAATCCAACGGAGGATATCGAGTCTTGTGGGGAAAAGTGCACAAACCTCTGCAGAGCGTATAAACTAATCATGATTAGCCGTGTCCCCGGTTATGGACATCTTGAGTATCTGGTACTTGAATTATTGATTTGATCTCATCACTCTAAATTAATTTGTTGGGTTTAATGATTACTTTAATTGGGATTGAGATGGGGATTTACCTTCTCAATGTTTAACAACTACCATGATAGTTAAATAAAACATATTCCTTTGATGTAGGAAAAAATTGGCTTTTCACAAAACAATATAACCCTAGAGCTTTCCACCAGCCATATATGCATGTAGTGATAGCATTTATCTGTTCCTTGCTCTATTGTGTTATATTGCCAGCATATTCCATGTGCTGACCCGTTTCGGGCTGCAACATATCATGTTGCAGACTTTTCAAGCGAAGAGTAAGGTGCGCTAGGTCGTTGTCATGCACTCAGCTATGCCGTTGGAGTTGATGGACTCACTTTATCTTCCAAGTCTTCCGCTGTTACTTTATTTAGATGGCCTTAAGCCATATTTATTGTAATAAGTTCTCTTTTGAGACATTCGATGTAATAAGTGTGTGATTGCACTCTGTTATAAATCCTTCGAGTACTGTGTGAGTCAGCATTACTGATCCAGGGATGACACTTGAACACAGAGATTTGACCATCTGAGGTCGGATCGCTATATTTTCAGCTGTCTCTGGTAGCTGTTGAATTTCTTTCCGTAGCAGTGACCCTATGCTCTGAGCTGTTTTTCGGCCGTCTTAGGGAACTGTTACATTCTTCTTATCAACACCGTCTCATGTTCTAAGCTGCTTTCCAGCCATCTTGAGCCGGGGTTGAGTTATTTCAGTGATGCCCCTGATCTGAGTTGTAAAGACCGTTCTGGTGGCTACTGGTTTCTTTGCCAGTTTTATGCAAGGGTTCCGATGGTCGTAACTTACAGCTAGAACTTGTAAGGTGATGACTTCCCATTTAAATCTTGTTTCATTAATGACTCATGAGTCATTGTGATGTTATGTGAAGATAGGTTGTTATGTTTTTATCTTGCATTGCTATTGCCATCTCAAGTTATTATGATAAACAACCATGCTTGCTAAATACTTGCTAAAGCTAAACCTAGTCGGTTGATCCAGAGTCACCTGTCCGGACATATCCGTGCAACCACATTTGCCGGTATGGGACGGCCTTGACTTGGTCTGACCGCGTGCTCTTTTATCGTTACCACCAACTAGGGAAGGTTATGCGCATGTGCTGCCCTGGCCCGGTAGGCGGCGATAATCTTGTGAGCCCAGTTGAGTTATTTGCCGGCGTCCCCATTTGGGACAGTTTAGTTGGCCACGACGGTGGCAGGTGTCATGAGGTGACACAAGGGCCACCCAGGACATGACCCTGGGAGGGTATGATTGTCGGTGGTACGGTAGAGGAGTCACGGGTTAGGCAGGTTTCGTTGGAGCAACCCTGGTCCACCCGAATGGGATCACGAGGTCAGGTCCTCCATGGTGTGGGTAAGGTGGGCAACCTCTGCAGAGTGTAAAATCTATTCGAATAGCTGTGTCCACGGTATTGGACAGTCCGTCCAGACCTCTCTAGGTGGTCAACCGGAACAGTGATAATAATGATGGAAGAACTCATCTTATACCCTGAGATACTAAGTGGATCATGAATGTTCTACGGGTTGTAAGGCAACCCAGAAGAGACTAAGTTGGATCTGGTTAAGGTTTGGATGGGATCCTCAGAATGTTCGGAGTATGGATTATTTACTTGCCATCCTTTACTTTACTTTTGTATCACACTGGATACTCCTGTTATGACATGATAATTAATATTGATAGATAGGTATGCCATGCCATGATAATCAATGTTGCTCTAATAACATATGCATGCTTGAATGCCATGGATTGCTTTGCTTGGTGTATATGTTAGTTTGGTTTGCTTGCGAGTACATTCAAAAGTACTCAGCGGCCTTAAATCTGGCCAGGTTCACATAAGGATCCGTCATCCGTCGACGAGGAGCCGGAGCGTTCGTGGGCTAGGAGAGTAACCCAGTCAGATCCCTGTGGATTGGAGCCGCACCAAGACCATGCTACCTTATATAGAGCTTTTCCGCTGCCATAACTCTTGTAAGATATCATGTAAGACTTATATATCCATTAATAGAAATGCCTGTGTTCATGATACTTGTTGTAAATGCGCATGCCAGAGTGATTTCCTGGGCTGGTATGCGTGGCGACCGTCTGGCTACAGTGGTAATCAGGCGGGGCACCACAACGGATGGTATCAGAGCAGCCAGGCTGACCGTAGGTTACCCTAGCCAGACTTTATTGTCTTATGCTCAGTAGAAAGCCCAGATGGATTTCAGCCATCTTTTGCCAAGCAGGCACGGCTACCATTGATCATAAGGCAACCCTATAGGTTTTGGCTCCATCAGACCCCAACTCTAATGGCCTTTGCCTCCGGTGTGAAATGCTCGCACCGGCAACCACCGTTGAGCCCTGGAACCCCTAGGTAAACCAGATATCCTTACCTTGCTTGCTAGCCATGGTATTTCTCTTCTTAACTCTAGTTTCTGTTGGGAAACGCTTATAAATTCTATCTCTCCCCAATGACCTTAGGATCATTGACTAAGCCATTTTGGCTATGGTCGTGCGTCGAGAGTGTGATGTTCCCTAAGGAAGTAGTAGGAGATTGACACCTGTGTTGCCAAGAGCATTGTGTGGTTTCGCTTCTAAATCCTTAGAGGTGCATCGAGTGTGCTATACTAGTTATACTAGTGGATCCTCGGCGACGTGTGTAAGGTCCACAAAATTTGAGCTTTATTTGCTTTTTGGTTTTCGAAGTTCTTGTTACTTTTGTCGGTTCCGTTTCTTCGCTCCGACTAGATCCATCCGCAAGTGCCGTCAAGAAGACCAGCATACAACTTGGATAAAACCCAATAATCCCAATTCAGCAAGAGTCATGCCAAGGCAACTGCCCGATATTCAGAACATTATCACCGGGTCTGTCAAGAATGAAGAATGGGTCAGAAGCAGAATCTATGTGCAACTGACAAGGCCAGAATATGCCTAAGAGAGTTGGCCTCAGAACATATCACACCTAAGAAGCAGTCAGATGAGCTACCAAGAATGAACACCGGTAAGGACAAATTATTCTACCCGCGATACAAGGATTATTTTAGTCAGCGAGGTGAACCGAGTCTTTTCTCAATGGACCCAAGAATCATTTATTACCCACCGAAGACATATTTTGAGAATGTGAATATGCCAAGAACAGCAACAAAATTCTGGTACGTTGGTACAAATTGCAAAGCATATTCTGGAGTTCACCGGTGCATAAGCAAAATTTTTTGGGCACTGTGAACAAGGTTTGCAAGGAATATGGAGGAGCTCATGGTTGCCCAGAATCACTGAGCTTCCAAGCATCCAGAATCAAGGAGCACCTAACATGATTGGAAACTCAGCTGAACTGAATGGAATTATCCGTCAACTACTTATCGGCAACACCTAGTTTGAATAAAAAGGGTATTCCAAATTAATTATCAACATGAGGCATGCATCAGTTCTGCAACCGTTACAGCAGCAATGATCTGACCAACAGAAGACAAGCGGTGTGCATGACCAACAGAATATCTGCAGTGAAGGTATAGCCTATACCAAGTTTGGCTCCGCTATGGGTAAAATTTCGGATACGTCGGAAGGAAGCCAGAATCGGCCATAGATCCGACTACGTACACAGTAAAGGGCTTCTGGTATAAGGAACCCAGCCTTCCTCCGCATGCTATCAGAAGGAGCTTACAACGAAAGACTCCCAATCTTCCTTGGTACGCCACTTGGTGTGAAAATCTTCTGGGATACGGTATCCCCACCTTCCATAGTGTGCTACCACAGAAAGCTTCCAGCATAAGGCACCCGACCTTCAGCAGTAAGCCACACATGGGAAAGCTTCTGAGGTACGATACCTAGCTTTCTTCAGCACACTACCCTGGCAGAAGCTTTGAGCATAAGGAATTCAACCTTCTTCAACACACCATTGTGCCCACAACAAGCTTGTCAGAAGCACAAACTAGTCTGGACCCACATCTGCCTCAGAACTCAATGGTTATGAAAGGAGTTATCCTACCCCTGCATATGTTGTGAGCATGCAGTCCAATGGATCAGTTCATCCGAGCCACTCGTCGGGAATGACTGTGTTCTGAGAAACATTGGCCCCATGTTGAAAAATAAGAATATGAGCACAGCAAACCCTATGAGATATGCAAGAGTAAGTTGTGAGAACAAGCCCGACAAATCAGGAAAAACAATCAAGGAGCCGTATTGGCAGCTCATTGCAAGTCCAACAAAGGAATACTCAAGAACAAAGAAGTTTCGGACAGACAGTCTCCGTGACGATCAACAAGATACAGCTCCATGAATGGAGTGGTATCACCAACCCTTGTCAGACTCTTTCATATACAGCCACGACAATGCAGCCAACATGCCATACTCATCGTAAATATGGGCCATCAACCAAGATAAAGAGGCTATACTCCAAAAGATACGCGAGATGATAGCCATACTATGCTCAGCATAGTGGTCACAACACAGACTACAGAGGCTATATATTACAGAGCCCCCTCCACGAGCGACAGAGTTTGAAACAAGACATTCAGATGGAATGGCTCGAAGCACGTCCACCCCAATAGCTCGTAGATAGCATGGCATCATTGGAATAAGAGATTGCTGTCTATGACTACTTTGTGATAATGCCTGACATCTCAGTTGGGGATATAGCACCAATAGCTCAGTCATGTTGTTCCTTCAGTTATGGATCACCTAAGGACAAAGTCAGAATGCCTAAGGCAGAGAGAAACATTAGTAAAAAAACCCATAGCCAGACTGAGTATTCTGACATGGCAAAAAGAAAGCCACCCCCACTCACTCGAGGCCATACGAGCATGTGAGCCCTGGTACTAGGAAAGGATGTCTTGCCCATGATAGTCAGGATACGAAGTATCACAACAAAACCGAAGCAGTTACTTCCAAGCCAAGGAAACCGAGCTGTCTGTTGGAATTACCCGCTACCCCACCCAGTAACATTACTATCCGGACAAAAGGTACACTTGACAGGAAAAAGAAGGATTCAAGGAAAGCTGTGTGCAAAGAAAACACATGGTCCATCAGAAGAGGCAGTTAAAAAGGCAGTGAACCAACAAAGACGAGATCGCTGATTGATCCAAGTCGCACATAGGTAAGTCCCCCGTTCACCGGGAGGTAAGCCCGGAAATCTCGAGGACGAGATTTTCTTAAGGGGGGTAGGTTTGTAACACCCTGCTTTTCGCTTCTGTTTTTTTTCCTTCACGGGATTTGACTCCCGTCTTTTTTCTCGGTGTTATCGGATTTCTTTAGCTCTTGGGTATATGAAGATGGTCAATTAGCCTTGTCTGTCCTATCCAGGCAGATATTCTCTTCAGTCCAACCTTGCCACCCAAGATCTATTCTCGGTGTTTTGCTGCCGAAACCCTACCTTCCGAGTTATCGGAAGAGAAACCCTAATCCTTCCAGTTACAAAGGAACCCCAATTTCCTTTGATCTGCTGACTCCCAAACTTTTCCCAGTGATCATCCTATCTTTGTAAACCCTGGATATGCAAAAATATTGCCAAGTCTTTTGCAATATTTTTCATTTATAATTAATTCCTTTTTCTGCCAGTTAAAGGAATTAAATCCAGGAAAATACCTATCCATCTCCAAAGTCCATGAAAAGTTGTGGAGATATTCTTTGTGATCATATTGAGCTCCCATAAAAATATTGGCCATAATTAAATAAGGGAAATTGCATTTTCCTATTTAAAGCCAATATTGCATTTTGGACACTTTCTAAAGGAACTACCATTTTGATAGCCCTTGAAAAATCCCAGATAAATTGTGGAGCTTATCCAATCCAAATCTTCACCATTTCCATCAAAACCCTAGTCCAATAGTTCAAAGTTTAACCACAGCATCCATTTGCAAATTCTGTCCAGATTTTCAATTTGCAAACAAAGTGCTCGAACCCTTGATCTATTTGAGCTGAAATTTTTCACGGTGGTTAACATTGATAAATCACTTATGGAAACCAAAAATCAGCTCAATTCATCAATCCATTCTTCCACTGCATTTTTCCTAAGTTTCTGTCCATTTGAAAGCACTGTGAAAGAAGTACCATTTTGGCATACTCAAATGGTTTGAAAATTTACCGTTGCCTTCATATATCCATATAACCTCCCTACACCAAAATTCAGCTCATGAAAACTAGTAAATTCCTCAGAATCTTCCAGAAGGGTTTTCTGTCCAGTTTGGCATGTTTCAAAGGAAGTGCTAGTTTTATTTGTCCATTTGAGCTGAAATCTTTCAATGGTGACCATCTTAGTGAGTGGTCATCCTCATCCAAAGATCAGACCAAGTAGACATGTGAGTTCACCTATATCCAGTACAAACACCTGGCAGCTGATTGACAAATAAGGTCAATACAGTCACACCAGGGACCCTATTACTGATATGAGGACTCACATTATCTATTTCAGGTTGTTCCCACGCAGTAGATATGTTTCTGCTGCGTTTTGGAGCCCAGTCCACATGGAACCCATGGTGACCATCGACGTTGTCGGCAGAACCGCGTTCTGCAGTACGCCACCATGTCCCTTCCCCTGTGCTCTCGCCGGCAACTTCTGCTGACGTCTGCGGCGAGGTACGGCATCATATCCATCGCCAGCTGGCCCTGGAGGCTTGCTCGTTGGCCGGGCAGGCCGACAGCGGGTGCTCCGCTCGAGCACCTCCACGACGCCGTGGTCCAGGAGCTTCGGCCATCACCGGACTCGCTCCAGAACCCTCCCCCGCAGCTATATAAGCGCGTCCCTGAGTCCCTCCTTCTCACCATCCAGCCCCAGCCCCTCCCAGTCCTCCCATTCAAGCTCCCCGAGCTCTTCCGCCTTCCATGGCACAGGTTCTGCCGCCGCCCAACCTCTTCCGATTTCGGCTGCGTGGCTCTCCCCCTTCTCCCCATTTCTGTCTTGAGCCTCCCCTGAGTGCCCGCAGGCCGCCTCCATCTCTATTCCCACTGGGAAGGCTCTGCCGGCGCGGCCCCTGCATCTCCTCAGCCGCCGCGGCCTAGGCAGTGGCGATGGCACTATGGTCCGCCTCGGGCGACCCCGCAACCACCGCTGGAGGCGACGCACGGCGGAGGATCCCCTGAGCTCGTCTGCCGGCCTCCCACGCCCCCCTGCCGCAGCTACACCGGTGCTGGCCAGCCTCTGCCTCTGTTCGGTCAGGGGAAGAAGACAACCAGAGGAAGAGGGAAGAGAAAAGGGTGGGGCCCGCTGTCATTCTCACAGCGTTGACCAGCCCGGGCCCGCGCCAAATAAGTGGAGACATTTTTCATAAAAAACGTTTTCGGTTGCTGAAGACGTAATCCGGATATGCACTTTCATTTATTCAGCCGGCGGCCAAACTGGTTAATTAATGAACGTTCACCCGTTAAGGGCTAAAATGGACAGTTTTTGTGTGTTTATCGCTTAACGAACGAACGGGCATTTCTTCCCGACCGTAACTCTGATTAAGGTGAAACCAACGCCCACGTCTTCAGTTCGTCAAGCCCGTTCCGATGGTTCATTTTCATAACGTTTACACATTCTAAAAATGACCATTTTGCCCTTGCCCTTCTATCAGCCCTCCGAGAGAGAATCTTTTCCGGCAATCCTTTCCGCGGACTCTACGCACTTCTTCCCGGAGTATTCTTCGACCCCAGGCAAGCCGACCATCTGATATATGCCCTAAAGCGTTGCTCTGTGATATTTCTTGCATGTTTAAATTAATATGCTTGTGCTTATCTGTATAGTAGTGAGCTGTATGTGACTCTGACACACCCTTGCTTGCACTTTCTTTGGTGTCGGCACCACGCCTGTGTTCTGAGCTGTTTTCAGCCGTCCGGGGTGGATGCCGACTTTTATTTCTCTTGTCAACAATTGTCCGTGTTCCGAGCTACTTTTCAGCCGTCTCAGGCAGCTGTTGAATATCTTTCCGTAGCAGTGACCCTATGCTCTGAGCTGTTTTTCAGCCGTCTTACGGAACTGCTACATTCTTCTTATCAACAGCGTCTCATGTTCTGATCTACTTTCCAACCGTCTTGAGCCGGGGTTGAGTTATTCCGGTGATGCCCCAGATCTGAGTTGTAAAGACCGTTCCGGTGGCTACTGGATTCTTTGCCGGTTTTATGCAAGGGTTCCGATGGTCGTAACTTACAGCTAGAACTTGTAAGGTGATGACTTGCCAAATCTTGTTTCATTAATGACTCATTGTGATGTTATGTGAAGATAGGTTGTTATGTTTATCATGCATAGCTACTGCCACCTCAAGATATTATGATAAACAACCATGCTTGCTAAATACTTGCTAAAGCTAAACCTGGTCGGTTGATCCAGAGTCACCAGTCCGGACTTATCCGTGCAACCACATTTGCCTGTATGGGACGGCCTTGACTTGGTCTGACCGCGTGCTCTTTTATCGGTACCACCAACTAGGGAAGGTTATGAGTGCGTGTTGCCCTGGCCCGGTGGGCGGCGATAACCTTGTGAGCCCAGTTGAGTTATTTGCCGGTGTCCCCGTTTGGGACAGTTTAGTTGGCCACGACGGTGGCAGGTGTCACGAGGTGACATAGGGGCCACCCAGGACATGACCCTGGGAGGGTATGATTGTCGGTGGTATGGTAGAGGAGTCACGGGTTAGGCAGGTTTCGTTGGAGCAAACCTGGTCCACCCGAATGGGATCACGCGGTGAGGTGCTCCATGGTGTGGGTAAAGTGCGCAACCTCTGCAGAGTGTAAAATCTATTCGAATAGCCATGTCCACGGTATTGGACAGTCCGTCCAGACCTCTCTAGGTGGTCAACCGGAATAGTGATAATAATGATGGAAGAACTCGTCTTATGCCCTGAGATACTAAGTGGATCATGAATGTTCTGCGGGTTGTAAGGAAACCCAGAAAAGAGTAAGTTGGATCTGGTTAAGGTTTGGATGGGATCCTGAGAATGTTCGGAGTATGGATTATTTACTTGCCATGCTTTACTTTACTTTAGTATCACACTGGATACTCCTGTTATGACATCATAATTAATATTGCTAGATAGGTATGCCATGCCATGATAATTAATGTTTCTCCAATAACATATGCATGCTTGAATGCCATGGATTGCTTTGCTTGGTGTATATGTTAGTTTAGTTTGCTTGCCAGTACATTCAAAAGTACTCAGCGGCCTTCAATGTGGCCAGGTTCACCTAAGGATCCATCGTCCATTGATGAGGAGCCGGAGCGTTCGTGGGCTAGGAGAGTAACCCAGTCAGATCCCTGTGGATTGGAGCCGCACCAAGACCATGCTGCCTTAGATAGAGCTTTTACGCTGCCATAACTCTTGTAAGATATCATGTAAGACTTATATATCCATTAATAGAAATGCCTATGTTCATGATACTTGTTGTAAACACGCATGCCAAAGTGATTTCCTGGGCTGGTATGCGTGGCAACTGTCTGGCTATAGTGGTAATCAGGCTGGGCGCCACATCACTCTCTCATGCTCTCTAGATCTAAGCAAGACATAGGTGGCCACACTCTCTCTCTGCTCACGGTTGGTCACAAATCCGGCCGAACCACCTCGACCGGGGCAGAGGTGTAGGTGCATCGTTCACGCTGTCGTCGGCGGCGAGGGAGGAGACCAACAGCTGCCCGCGCGTCCCGATTGGCGACCGTGCCATTCTCTCTGAGAGAGCACCGGCTCGGGAGGGCCTCCGACCCCTTCTTCCTCCCTGCGGTATTGTGGCCAAGATGCGGCCTCCCAACGCCGTCTTTGCCACATGCCGATGACCCTCAGGTATATATTCCTTCGAAACCTGCCTTGCTCTACTGCCCCAGCTCCCCACGTGGCTGCGTGTGGATCTTTTTCTACTTTTGTCGGCTGTTCCAAAGCCACCTAGACTTTTACTATTATTAGAGGTAAAGCTAGTTCATATAGTCGAATCTAAGAGTTGATTCGAACAGGGAAGAAAGTGGGAAAGCTGTAGCATGAATCTAGGACTTGGTTCTAAGAGGAAACAAGGGAAAGTAGTAGATACTGGCTACCCAACCGGTCTCTTGGTTGAAAAGGCGAAGAAAGCATGGTGGATGGCGAAGTGTGCGGGGAAGTGGACCTGTCACTTGGTCGAAAAAGGAAAGAAAGTGAGGGGTGTTGGGGGACAACGCAAATGAGAATGAGTAGGTCTAGATTTCCTGTGCTCACATAGGAAAATGTCGCCGAGGAGATAAAAAATGGGACAAATGCAGACATGCTGCCTAACTGTTTGCCGCTCTCAGCAACCACATCTGCCTCACCACTTTATGCCCCTGCTGTCCCTACTCCCATATCGCTACCGTTAATGTAAAATCACATGAAGCATTAAGCAATGCCACCTAATGTCACTATAAGTAATGGTCTAGTGCCGTCAATAAATTGAAGCAATGCCACCACCATTTTTTGAAGTGCTTCCGTCTTGCTTTATTTCCCATGAATTGTGTTTTTGCAGTTACACTTAATCTCACACCGCTAACATTGCTTCATCCCAGTGGAACTGCACAAATTTGATTGCACATTTACTGACCATGTGCTACTCTCACAACAGTAATACTAATGCTATTGTTTTGCATGTTAATCTAGTGGCAGTGTTGATGTGATGTCATGCTACTTACTTAAGGGCACTTTCATACTATCAATGTAATGCCAATTATAACACAGTAGATGCTGCTGTTAATCATATGCCACTGCAAATAACTGTCACTGTTTAAATAACCGTATTTCATATTTGCGAAAACAGGGATGTCTGTCTCCATATCGTTTCTATCTGCGCAATCAAAAGTACACACCTCAGTTTTAGTAGAACTGCACAAAATGAGATGGCTATTCCTAGCTGCCGTCCTCTAACCACCCGTCTTCCAGGTATTCCTAGATTGGTAGTAACTAGGTAGAATGACCAACGCAATATAAAAGAAGCTGATTTGTACATTGTACTTCCTGATTGTAGTGCAGGGACGAGCGAAAACAACTGCATCCTAGTCCGAAATGCACTTTCTACCAGTTCATCCATGGACCGAGGACTAGCTGGCACGGCTGCATGGATGTTTTTGGGACAGGTGCGCGGACAAGAGGCATTGTGGTCTGCTTATTTCTGCAAATAGCGGTGCTTAAATTTAGTGGAATGCACAAGAATTTCAGATGGTTAGTACACTACATGGTTCAGTTCAGCATTCCAGCTGAGAACACAATTATAATTGGTTATTCTGGAATGAGAGAACCTAACCCTGGATGGTGGCAACAAGAAAAAACCAGAGTGAACTCCAGGAAATTAAAGCCTGCCTAGGGAGGCCCTTTTCTTAGAGAAGCCTTGCTTCATTTTTCCTGATTTGTAAACCTTCTCACAACTTTGTCTTTTGCTGTGAACTAGTATATGTTTGTTATGTTCTATGAATCATTGATATGTAGAAAATTGCTTAACTTATGCTTTTCAAGTTTTTTATTTAGCCGAGTTTAATGTGAGTGTTCCACATGAACGCTGGACTAGCGTGTGAATGTTTGGAATTTACATTGTGGCCTCGGTTAACTACATGAACCACTGTAACAAGATATGTAGTTGCTTATATGTCAGACAGCAGATTATTGATTGTTAGCTGGTCGATAGCCTAGTGTTGAAGCGAGCTGAGCCAATGTGCCGTGTTTTCCATAGCTGCTTACAAGTGGGGTAGTATCAATAGTGTTTACAAGTACTTAACCAGCCTTACATACCCTATGTATACATCGGTGCACAGTTCTCGAACGAGTACTCTATTTCATCAAACACACAATGCTCGTATGATAAACCATGACAACTTATGTCTTACCATGCCATATTCATTAAAAAACAAGTGAGGACACATCTGTTTCGGCAACAATTACGATGGTTCCCACATGATTCACGGGCACACAAAGTTACCACAATTTTCCCTAGATTACGGATCGAGTTGGGATGACAATTTGCCCTACGCGGAGTTCTCATACAACAACAGCTACCAAGCCAGTTTGAAGATGGCCCCTTTTGAAGCTTTGTATGGAAGGAGGTGCCGAACATCGTTGATGTGGGATGAAGTTGGAGACCATCAGTTGTTTGGACCAGATTTGATTACGGAATCTGAAGAGAAGGTTAAGTTGATTCGGGATAGACTGAAGGTAGCTCAGTCCAGACAGAAGAGTTATGCCGATACCAAGCACAAGGAGGTAGTCTATGAAATCGGAGATAGAGCATATCCTCGTGTGTCACCTCTACGAGGAGTTAAACGCTTTGGAGTCAAGGGAAAGTTAGCCCCGAGATTTGTAGCACCATACCGAGTTTTGGAACGTATGGGAGAGGTGGCCTACAAGTTGGAGTTACTCGACGGACTATCAGGAGTTCATGATGTGTTTCACGTTTGCCAGTTGAAGAAGTGCCACGCAGAGATGGCCGATATTCTTTGAGAGATACAGTACCCCTGGAAGCAATTCAGTTGGATAGTGATCTGACCTACGAGGAGAAACCCGTCAAGATTCTCGAGTTTGCCAGCAGAGTTACACGCAGCAAGGTTATCAAGTTTTGCAAAGTTCAGTGGAGCCACCATACCGAGGATGAAGCCACCTGGGAACGAGAGGAAGACCTACGGAAAGACCACCCACACCTATTTTCTAGCCAACCTGAATCTCGAGGACGAGATTCGTCTTAAGGGGGGTAGGTTTGTAACATCCCAAATTTTCTATTTGGAATGTTATACATAGGTCATCATTTGCATATCATATTTTATTTGTATTTCGTTTGTGATCCTAGAAATCTTAAGCAAATCAAGGACCCACGGAGAGAGTTGGGGATTTCATTTATTTTCATATTTGAATTTTCTCAAATATTGAAAAGAGGATCATTTCGGTTTTAATTATTTTTCTCTCCAAAAAAATATTTCATATTAAAAATATATGAGAGGAGATAATATGACTTCTCCAAAATAAAAGAAATATTGGAGGAAAAATATTAAAATCAAATAAATAATTTTATTTGGATTTTATTGCTATTTTATTTGAATTAAAAAAATATGCACTTTTTTTAAATTTGCATTTTTAGGCAAAGAAAATGTTCACTTTGTTCTAAATATTTTATTTAGACGGTGAAATTGTTTTTGGCATTTTTAGATTTTTTTTGTATTTTATTTAGGATTTTTCTCGGCGGAATCTTATTTAAAAAAAAAACTTTCGCCCGACTGGGCTGAAGGCCCAGCCGAGCCAGGCCGCCGCGCTTTACTCCCGCGCACCGCCGTGCTTGGCACGGACGCCGAGGCGAGTCCGAGCTGGAATCTGCCCCGGGCCGGCCCCCTCCCCAAGCCAGGCCCCCCCCCCCGAGCTCTTTATAAGCCGCCGCCCCCCCCGTCCCCACACCTCCGCCACCGCCTGCTGCTGCCGCCCGCGCCGACGCCTCCTGCCGCCACTGCCGCGCCGCCGCCGCCGCGCCGACGCCTCCCGCGCTGCCCGCGCCGCCCTGCCCGCGTCACCGCCGCAGCCCGCAGCCGCCGGAGCCGCCGCCGCCGGATCTCGTCACCGTCGCCGCTGTTTTTTTTTCGTTTTAGGTAAAAACCGTCTCGGTTTTTTTTTAAAACCCTAGTTCATTTTTTTTTATTTTATTAGATCGGATCGGTTTTCTCGGTTTAGATCGTTTGCGAACGTTCGTTCGTTCGTTTTAACGAACGTTTTCGTTCGTTCGTCTCTGTTAGCGGACGTTCGTCCGATAGATTTTTTCTTTTTCTGCCAGGGACCTATCCACGATTTCTTTTATCGCAGATCAGCCCCTGATCTTCAAACCCTCGCCGTTTCTAAACCGTTCGTCCAAATCTAGTGAAATCAACGCCAAAATCTTCGTCTCGAACCCCTCTTTCTATTTAATCAACTTGAACATGATTTTGACAATTTAAATTTGGTTTCAAGCAGATTTGTTTTCGAAGTTCTTTTGACCGAGATTCAGTTTCGTAGCTCCGATTCGATTGATTCTTTTTGCAGATCGAATCTCTTCAGTTGAACTTTCAGATTTGATCTTTTTATTTGATTTTTACCCTTGCATCTATGCTTGATAGCTTATGTATACTACTACGAGTCTCTTGGGTTTGCAGATCGTCAGCAAGGCAAGTAACACATTGATCATACTCTTTTCATACCCAGTTTTTATGCATTAGTTTCAATCCTCAAACACTACATGATTAGGATGTGTTTAACTTGTGGGTATTGGGAAGTAGATGATGAGGTAGAACCTATTACCCTTTATTATCAAACCCTTGGGAGTTACTTCCACGTTATGCTTATATTGTCATGCTATGCTCGTAGACATGGATTGGGTTTTGAGTGTATCCATGACAGATGTGAGATGGTTAATTAATGGTCAACTTAAGGTGGCTACTTAAATACACATCTGGGTGGATTGCTTGCAGGCACCTGGGGATATACCAGTGTTGTCTTTTGGTTCGCCACCCAGGCTCAAAGGGATCATAAGATTATTCATGCTAGAAACTTCCGTGTGCAGCCACAAGCTATTATGGGCTCTAGCATAGTTGAGTATGTTGCATGACCTCTTTCAGTGGTAGGCTAGCAGATGTAGGGGAAAGTAGGTGTAACTGTCTACCCAGAGTAAAGAGTAAATGCTTCTGAAAGACTATGTCTCGGTAATCCGTTTCTCAAACACCATGTAGTGCGAGAAATCCAACGGAGGTGATCGAGTCTTGTGGGGAAAAGTGCACAAACCTCTGCAGAGTGTATAAACTAATCATGATTTGCCGTGTCCCCGGTTATGGACATCTTGAGTATCTGGTACTTGAATTATTCATTTGATCTCATCACTCTAAATTAATTTCTTGCGTTTAATGATTACTTTAATTGGGATTGAGATGGGGATTTACCTTCTCAATGTTTAACAACTACCATGATAGTTAAATAAAACATATTCCTTTGATGTAGGAAAAAATTGGCTTTTCACAAAACAATATAACCCTAGAGCTTTCCACCAGCCATATATGCATGTAGTGATAGCATTTATCTGTTCCTTGCTCTATTGTGTTATATTGCCAGCATATTCCATGTGCTGACCCGTTTCGGGCTGCAACATATCATGTTGCAGACTTTTCAGATGAAGAGTAAGGTGCGCTAGGTCGTTGTCATGCACTCAGCTATGCCGTTGGAGTTGATGGACTCACTTTATCTTCCATGTCTTTCGCTGTTACTTTATTTAGATGGCCTTAAGCCATATTTATTATAATAAGTTCTCTTTTGAGACATTCGATGTAATAAGTGTGTGATTGCACTCTGTTATAAATCCTTCGAGTACTATGTGTGTCAGCATTACTGATCCAGGGATGACACTTGAAGACAGAGATTTGACAATCTAAGGTCGGATCGCTACATTTTTAGCCGTCTCGGGTAGCTGTTGAATTTCTTTCCATAGTAGTGACCCTATGCTCTGAGCTGTTTTTCGGCCGTCTTAGGTAACTGCTACATTCTTCTTATGAACACCGTCTCATGTTCTGAGCTGCTTTCCAGCCGTCTTGAGCTGGGGTTGAGTTATTTCAGTGATGCCCCAGATCTGTGTTGTAAAGACCGTTCTGGTGGCTACTGGTTTCTTTGCCGATTTTATGCAAGGGTTCCGATGGTCGTAACTTACAGCTAGAACTTGTAAGGAGATGACTTGCCATTTAAATCTTGTTTCATTAATGACTCATGAGTCATTGTGATGTTATGTGAAGATAGGTTGTTATGTTTTTATCATGCATAGCTACTGCCATCTCAAGTTATTATGGTAAACAACCATGCTTGCTAAATACTCCATCCGTTCCTTTATATAAGGTGTATTAGTTTTTACCAAAAAATTCATAATGTAAGGTGTATTTCTATTTTCCTCGCAGTTTTCCATGCGTGCCCTTCCTCCATCCATTACATGCTTTAGATAAAAAGTACTACATATTCCCAATAGGAAGGTAGTAAAAGAAGAATATCTCTACCTGATTGCATGCACTCACATTTCTCTCTCTCCCATCCCACCGATAGATTTTATTCTGGTGCAGCGAGATTTAGTTGCCTTTTATTAGGCCGCTAATTATTTAATTGTCACTAATTAACCTGCTAACTACCTAATAAGCTAAGGGTATTTTTGTCCAAAATTCTTCTCAAATATCTGCCTTGGTCACCGCGCCCAAAAAAATGCACCTTACATAAAGGAACGGAGGGAGTACTTGCTAAAGCTAAACCTAGTCGGTTGATCCAGAGTCACCTGTCCGAACATATCTGTGCAACCACATTTGCCGGTATGGGACGGCCTTGACTTGGTCTGCCCGCGTGCTCTTTTATCGTTACCACCAACTAGGGAAGGTTATGCGCGCGTGCTGCCCTGGCCCGGTAGGCGGCGATAATCTTGTGAGCCCAGTTGAGTTATTTGTCGGCGTCCCCATTTGGGACAGTTTAGTTGGCCACTACGGTGGCAGGTGTCATGAGGTGACACAGGGGCCACCCAAGACATGACCCTGGGAGGGTATGATTGTCGGTGGTACGGTAGAGGAGTCACGGGTTAGGCAGGCTTTGTTGGAGCAACCCTGGTCCACCCGAATGGGATCACGAGGTCAGGTCCTCCATGGTGTGGGTAAAGTGCGCAACCTCTGCAGAGTGTAAAATCTATTCGAATAGCTGTGTCCACGGTATTGGACAGTCCGTCCAGACCTCTCTAGGTGGTCAACCGGAACAGTGATAATAATGATGGAAGAACTCATCTTATGCCCTGAGATACTAAGTGGATCATGAATGTTCTACGGGTTGTAAGGCAACCCAGAAGAGAGTAAGTTGGATCTGGTTAAGGTTTGGATGGGATCCTCAGAATGTTTGGAGTATGGATTATTTACTTGCCATCCTTTACTTTACTTTAGTATCACACTGGATACTCTAGTTATGACATGATAATTAATATTGCTAGATAGGTATGCCATGCCATGATAATCAATGTTGCTCTAATAACAAATGCATGCTTGAATGCCATGGATTGCTTTGCTTGGTGTATATGTTAGTTTGGTTTGCTTGCGAGTACATTCAAAAGTACTCAGCGGCCTTCAATGTGGCCAGGTTCACATAAGGATCCGTCGTCCGTCGACGAGGAGCCGGAGCGTTCGCGGGCTAGGAGAGTAACCCAGTCAGATCCCTGTGGATTGGAGCCGCACCAAGACCATGCTGCCTTATATAGAGCTTTTCCGCTGCCATAACTCCTGTAAGATATCATGTAAGACTTATATATCCATTAATAGAAATGCCTGTGCTCATGATACTTGTTGTAAATGTGCATGCCAGAGTGATTTCCTGGGCTGGTATGCGTGGCGACCGTCAGGCTACAGTGGTCATCAGGCGGGGCGCCACAACGGATGGTATCAGAGCAGCCAGGCTGACCGTAGGTTAACCTAGCCAGACTTCATTGTCTTGTGCTCAGTAGAAAGCCCAGATGGATTTCAACCATCTTTTGCCAAGCAGGCACGGCTACCATTGATCATAAGGCAACCCTATAAGTTTTGGCTCCATCAGACCCCAACTCTCATGGCCTTTGCCTCCGGTGTGAAATGCTCGCACCCGGCAACGACCCTTGAGCCCTAGAACCCCTAGGTAACCCAGATATCCTTACCTTGCTTGCTAGGCATGGCATTTCTCTTCTTAACTCTAGTTTCCGTTGGGAAACGCTTATAAATTCTATCTCTCCCCAACGACCTTAGGATCGTTGACTAAGCCATTTTGGCTATGGTCGTGCGTCGAGAGTGTGATGTTCCCTAAGGAAGTAGTAGGAGATTGACACCTGTGTTACCAAGAGCATTGTGTGGTTTCGCTTCTAAATCCTTAGAGGTGCATCGAGTGTGCTATACTAGTTATACTAGTGGATCCTCGGCGACGTGTGTAAGGTCCACAAAATTTGAGCTTTATTTGCTTTTTGCTTTTTGGTTTTCGTAGTTCTTGTTTCTTTTATCGGTTCCATTTCTTCGCTCCGACTGGATCCATCCGCAAGTGCCGTCAAGAAGACCAGCATACAACTTGGATAATACCCAATAATCCCAATTCAGCAAGAGTCATGCCAAGGCAACTGCCTGATATTCAGAACATTATCACCGGGTCTGTCAAGAATGAAGAATGGGTCAGAAGCAGAGTCTATGTGCAACTGACAAGGCCAGAATATGCCTGAGAGAGTTGGCCTCAGAACATATCACACCTAAGAAGCAGTCAGATGAGCTACCAAGAGTGAACACCGGTAAGGACAAATTATTCTATCCGCGATACAAGAATTATTTTTGTCAGCGAGGTGAACCGAGTCTTTTCTCAATGGACCCAAGAATCATTTATTACCCACCGAAGACATATTTCGAGAATGTGAATATGCCAAGAATAGCAACAAAATTCTGGTACGTTGGTACAAATTGCAAAGCATATTCTGGAATTCACCGGTGCGTAAGCAAAAAATTTTGGGCACTGTGAACAAGCTTTGCAAGGAATATGGATGAGCTCATGGTTGCCCAGAATCACTGAGCTTCCAGGCATCCAGAATCAAGGAGCACCTAACATGATTGGAAACTCAGCTGAACTGAATGGAATTATCCGTCAACTGCTTATCGGCAACACCTAGTTTGAATACAAAGGGTATTCCGAATTAATTATCAACATGAGGCATGCATCAGTTCTGCAACCGTTATAGCAGCAATGATCTGACCAACAGAATATCTGCAGTCAAGGTATGGCCTATACCAAGTTTGGCTCCGCTATGGGTAAAATTTCGGATACGTCGGATGGAAGCCAGAATAGGCCATAGATCCGACTACGTACACAGTAAAAGGCTTCTGGTATAAGGAACCCAGCCTTCCTCCGCAAGCTATCAGAAGGAGCTTACAATGCAAGACTCCCAATCTTCCTTGGTTCGCCACTTGGTGTGAAAATCTTCTGGGATATGGTATCCCCACCTTCCACAGTGTGCTACCGCAGAAAGCTTCCAGCATAAGGCACCCGACCTTCAGCAGAAAGCCACACAAGGGAAAGCTTCTGAGGTACGATACCTAGCTTTCTTCAGCACACTACCCTGGCAGGAGCTTTGAGCATAAGGAATTCAACCTTCTTCAACACACCATTGTGCCCACAACAAGCTTGTCACAAGCACGAACTAGTCTGGACCCACATCTGCCTCAGAACTCAATGGTTATGAAAGGAGTTATCGTACCCCGGCATATGTTGTGAGCATGCAGTCCGGTTGATCAGTTCATGCGAGCCACTCATCGGGAATGACAGTGTTCTGAGAAACATTGGCCCCATGTTGAAAAAAAAGAATATGAGCACAGCAAACCCTATGAGATATGCAAGAGTAAGTTGTGAGAACAAGCCCGATAAATCAGGAAAAACAATCAAGGAGCCGTATTGGCAGGTCATTCCAGGTCCAACACAGGAATCCTCAAGAACAAAGAAGTTTTGGACAAACAGTCTCCGTGACGGTCAACAAGATACAGCTCCATGAATGGAGTGGTATTAGCAACCCTTGTCAGACTCTTTCATATACAGCCGAGACAATGCAGCCAACATGCCATACTCATCGTAAATATGGGCCATCAACCAAGATAAAGAGGCTATACTCCAAAAGATATGCCAGATGATAGCCATACTATGCTCAGCACAGTGGTCACAGCACAGACTACAGAGGCTATATATGACAGAGCCCCCTCCACGAGCGACAGAGTTTGAAACAAGACATTCAGATGGAATGGCTCGAAGCACGTCCACCCCAATAGCTCGTAGATAGCGTGGCATCATTGGAATAAGAGATTACTGTCTATGATTACTTTGTGATAATGCCTGACATCTCAGTTGGGGATATAGCACCAATAGCTCAGTCGTGTTGTTCCTTCAGTTATGGATCACCTAAGGACAAAGTCAGAATGCCTAAGGGAGAGAGAAACATTAGTAAAAAAAACCCATAGCCAGACTAAGTATTTTGACATGGCAAAAAGAAAGACACCCCCACTCACTCGAGGCCATAAGAGCCTGTGAGCCCTGGCACTAGGAAAGGATGTCTTACCCATGACAGTCAGGATACGAAGTATCACAACAAAACCGAAGCAGTTACTTCTAGGCCAAGGAAACCGAGTTGTCTGTTGGAATTACCCGCTACCCCACCTAGTAACATTACTATCTGGACAAAAGGTACACTTGACAGGAAAAAGAAGGATTCAAGGAAAGCTGTGTGCAAAGACAACACATGGTCCATAAGAAGAGGTAGTTAAAAAGGCAGTGAACCAACAAAGACGAGATCGCTGATGGATCCAAGTCGCACACAGGTAAGTCCCCCCTTCACCGGGAGGTAAGCCCGGAAATCTCGAGTACGAGATTTTCTTAAGGGGGGTAGGTTTGTAACACCCTGCTTTTCGCTTCTGTTTTTTTTCCTTCACGGGATTTGACTCCCGTCTTTTTTCTCGGTGTTATCGGATTTCTTTAGCTCTTGGGTATATGAAGATGGTCAATTAGCCTTGTCTGTCCTATCCAGGCAGATATTCTCTTCAGTCCAACCTTGCCACCCAAGATCTATTCTCGGTGTTTTGCTGCCGAAACCCTACCTTCCGAGTTATCGGAAGAGAAACCCTAATCCTTCCAGTTACAAAGGAACCACAATTTCCTTTGATCTGCTGACTCCCAAACTTTTCCCAGTGATCATCCTATCTTTGTAAACCCTGGATATGCAAAAATATTGCCAAGTCATTTGCAATATTTTTCATTTATAATTAATTCCTTTTTCTGCCAGTTAAAGGAATTAAATCCAGGAAAATACCAACCCATCTCCAAAGTCCATGAAAAGTTGTGGAGATATTCTTTGTGATCATATTGAGTTCCCATAAAAATATTGGCCATAATTAAATAAGGGAAATTGCATTTTCCTATTTAAAGCCAATATTGCATTTTGGGCACTTTCTAAAGGAACTACCATTTTGGTAGCCAGGAAAAATCCCAAATAAATTTTGGAGCTTATCCAATCCAAATCTTCACCATTTCCATCAAAACCCTATTCCGATATTTCAAAGTTTAACCACAGCATCCATTTGCAAATTCTGTCCAGATTTTCAGTTTGCAAACAAAGTGCTTGAACCCTTGATCTATTTGAGCTGAAATTTTTCACGGTGGTTAACATTGATAAATCACTTATGGAAACCAAAAATCAGCTCAATTCATCTATCCATTCTTCCACAGAAATTTCCGTAAGTTTCTGTCCATTTGAAAGCACTGTGAAAGAAGTACCATTTTGGCATACTCAAATGGTTTGAAAATTTACCGGTGCCTTCATATATCCATATAACCTCCCTACACCAAAATTCAGCTCATGAAAATTAGTAAATTCCTCAGAATCTTCTAGAAGGGTTTTCTGTCCAGTTTGGCACGTTTCAAAGGAAGTGCTAGTTTTATTTGTCCATTTGAGCTGAAATCTTTCCAGGGTGACCATCTTAGTGAGTGGTCATCCTCATCCAAAGATTAGACCAAGTAGAGATGTGAGTTGACCTGTATCCAGTACAAACACCTGGCAGCTGATTGACAAATAAGGTCAAAACAGTCACACCAGGGACCCTAGTACTAATATGAGGACTCACATCATCTATTTGAGGCTGTTCCCACGCGGTAGACATGTTTCTGCTGCGTTTTGGAGCCCAGTCCACATGGAACCCGTGGTGACCGTCGACGTTGTCGGCAGAACCGCGTTCTGCAGTACGCCACCACGTCCCTTCCACTGTGCTCTCGCCGGCAGCTTGTGCCGACATCTGCAGCGAGGTACCGCATCCTATCCATCCCCAGCTGGCCCTGGAGGCTTGCTCGTTGGCCGGGCATGCCGACAGCGGGTGCTCCGCTCGAGCACTGCCACGACGCCGTGGTCCAGGAGCTTCGACCATCACCGGACTCGCTCCAGAACCCTCCCTCGCAGCTATATAAGCGCGTCCCTGAGTCCCTCCTTCTCACCATCGAGCCCCAGCCCCTCCCAGTCCTCCCATTCGAGCTCCCTGAGCTCTTCCGCCTTCCATGGCAGAGGTTCTGCCGCCGCCCAACCTCTTCCGATTTCGGCTGCGTGGCTCTCCCCATTTCTGTCTTGAGCCTCCCTTGAGTACCCACAGGCCGCCTCCATCTCCATTCCCACTGGGGAGGCTCTGCCAGTGCGGCCCCTGCATCTCCTCAGCCACCGCGGCCCAGGCAGTGGCGATGGCGCTGTGGTCTGCCTTGGGCGACCCCGCAACCACCGCTGGAGGCGGCGCACGGCGGAGGATCCCCTGAGCTCGTCGGCCGGCCCTCCCACGCCCCCCTGCCGCGGCTACGCCGGTGCTGGCCCGCCTCTGCCTCTGTTCGGTCAGGGGAAGAAGACAACCAGAGGAGGAGGGAAGAGAGAGAGAGAGAGGGAAAAGATAAGGGTGGGGCCTGCTGTCATTCTCACAGCGTTGACCAGCCCGGGCCCGCGCCAAATAAGTGGAGACATATTTCATAAAATACATTTTCGGTTGCTGAAGACGTACTCCGGATATGCACTTTCATTTATTCAGCCGGCGGCCGAACTTTATTAATTAATGAACGTTGACCCGTTAAGGGCTAAAATTTACAGTTTTTGTCTGTTTTATCGCTTAACGAAAGAACGGGCAATTCTTCGCGACCGTAACTCCGATTAAGGTGAAGCCAATGCCCACGTCTTTAGTTCGTCAAGCCCATTCCGATGCTTCATTTTCATGACGTTTACACATTCTAAAAATGAACATTTTTCCCTTGCCCTTCTATCAGCCCTCCGAGAGAGAATCTTTTCCGGCGATCCTTTCCGCGGACTCTGCACACTTCTTCCCGGAGTATTCTTCGACCCCAGGCAAGCCGACCATCTGATATATGCCCTAAAGTGTTGCTCTGTGATATTTCTTGCATGTTTAAATTAATATGCTTGTGCTTATCTGTATAGTAGTCAGCTGTATGTGACTCTGACGCACCCTTGCTTGCACTCTCTTTGGTGACGGCACCACGCCTGTGTTCTGAGCTGTTTTCGGCCGTCCGGGGTGGATGCCGACTTTTATTTCTCTTGTCAGCAATTGTCCGTGTTCCGAGCTGCTTTTCAGCCGTCTCAGGCAGCTGTTGAATATCTTTCCGTAGTAGTGACCCTATGCTATGGGCTGTTTTTTGGCCGTCTTAGAGAACTGCTACATTCTTCTTATCAACACCGTCTCATGTTCTGAGCTACTTTCCAGCCGTCTTGAGCAGCGGTTGAGTTATTCCAGTGATGCCCCTGATCTGAGTTGTAAAGACCGTTCTGGTGGCTACTGGTTTCTTTGCCGGTTTTATGCAAGTTTTCCGATGGTCGTAACTTACAGCTAGAACTTGTAAGCTGATGACTTGCCATTTAAATCTTGTTTCAGTAATGACTCATTGTGATGTTATTTGAAGATAGGTTGTTATATTTTTATCATGCATAGCTACTGCCATCTCAAGATATTATGATAAACAACCATGCTTGCTAAATACTTGCTAAAGCTAAACCTAGTCGGTTGATCCAGAGTCACCAGTCCGGACTTATCCGTGCAACCACATTTGCCTGTATGGGACGGCCTTGACTTGGTCTGACTGCGTGCTCTTTTATCGGTACCACCAACTAGGGAAGGTCATGCGTGCGTGTTGCCCTGGCCCGGTGGGCGGCAATAACCTTATGAGCCCAGTTGAGTTATTTGCCGGTGTCCCCGTTTGGGACAGTTTAGTTCGCCACGACGGTGGCAGGTGTCATGAGGTGACACAGGGGCCACCCAGGACATGACCCTGGGAGGGTATGATTGTCGGTGGTATGGTAGAGGAGTCACGGGTTAGGAAGGTTTCGTTGGAGCAAACCTGGTCCGCCCGAATGGGATCACGCGGTCAGGTGCTCCATGGTGTGGGTAAAGTGCGCAACCTCTGCAGAGTGTAAAATCTATTCGAATAGCCATGTCCACGGTATTGGACAGTCCGTCCAGACCTCTCCAGGTGGTCAACCGGAATTGTGATAATAATGATGGAAGAACTCGTCTTATGCCCTGAGATACTAAGTGGATCATGAATGTTCTGCGGGTTGTAAGGCAACCCAGAAGAGAGTAAGTTGGATATGGTTAAGGTTTGGATGGGATCCTGAGAATGTTCGGAGTATGGATTATTTACTTGCCATGCTTTACTTTACTTTAGTATCACACTAGATACTCCTGTTATGACATCATAATTAATATTGCTAGATAGGTATGCCATGCCATGATAATTAATGTTTCGCCAATAACATATACATGCTTCAATGCCATGCATTGCTTTGCTTGGTGTATATGTTAGTTTGGTTTGCTTGCGAGTACATTCAAAAGTACTTAGCGGCCTTCAATGTGGCCAGGTTCACCTAAGGATCCATCGTCCGTTGATGAGGAGCCGGAGCGTTCGTGGGCTAGGTGAGTAACCCAGTCAGATCCCTGTGGATTGGAGCCGCACCAAGACCATGCTGCCTTAGATAGAGCTTTTCCGCTGCCATAACTCTTGCAAGATATCATGTAAGACTTATATATCCATTAATAGAAATGCCTATGTTCATGATACTTGTTGTAAACACGCATGCCAGAGTGATTTCCTGGGCTGGTATGCGTGGCAACCGTTCGGCTACAGTGGTAATCAGGCTGGGCGCCACATCACTCTCTCATGCTCTCCAGATCTAAGCAAGACATAGGTGGCCACACTCTCTCTCTGCTCACGGCTGGTCACATATCTGGCCGAACCACCTCGATCGGGGCAGAGGTGTAGGTGCATCGTTCACGCTATCGTCGACGGCGAGGGAGGAGACCAACAGCTGCCCGCGCGTCCCGATTGGTGGCTGTGCCATTCTCTCTGAGAGAGCACCGGCTCGGGAGGGCCTCCGACCCCTTCTTTCTCCCTGCGGTATTGTGGCCAAGATGCGGCCTCCCGACGCCGTCTTTGCCACATCCCGATGACCCTCAGGTATATATTCCTTCGAAACCTGCCTTGCTCTACCGCCCCAGCTCCCCACGGGGTTGCGTGTGGATATTTTTCTACTTCCGTCGACTGTTCCAAAGCCACCTAGACTTTTACTATTATTAGAGGTAAAGCTAGTTCATATAGTTGAATCTAAGAGTTGATTCGAACAAGGAAGAAAGTGGGAAAGCTATAGCATGAATCCAGGACTTGGTTCTAAGAGGAAACAAGGGAAAGTAGTAGATACTGGCTACCCAACCGGTCTCTTGGTTGAAAAGGAGAAGAAAGCATGGTGGATGGCGAAGTGTGGGGGGAAGTGGACCTGTCTCTTGGTCGAAAAAGGAAAGAAAGTAAGGGGTGTTGGGGGACAACGCAAATGAGAATCAGCAGGTCTAGACTTCCTGTGCTCACATAGGAAAATGTCGCCGAGGAGATAAAAAATGGGACAAATGCGGACATGCTTCCTAAGTGTTTGCCGCTCTCGGCAACCACATCTGCCTCACCACTTTATGCCCCTGCTGTCCCTACTCCCATATCGCTACTGTTAAGGTAAAATCACATGAAGCATTAAGCAATGCCACCTATTGTCACTATAAGTAATGGTCTAGTGCCGTCGATAAATTGAAGCAATGCCACCACCATTTTATGAAGTGCTTCCGTCTTGCTTTATTCCCCATGAATTGTGTTTTTGCAGTTACACTTAATCTCACACCGCTAACATTGCTTCATCCCAGTGGAACTGCACAAATTTGATTGCACATTTACTGACCATGTGCTACTCTCATGACAGTAATACTAATGCTATTGTTCTGCAAGTTAATCTAGTGGCAGTGTTGATGTGATGTGATGCTACTTACTTAAGGGCACTTTCATACTGTCAATGTAGTGCCAATTATAACCCAGTAGATGCTGCAGTTAATCATAATCCACTGCAAATAACTGTCACTGTTTAAATAACCGTATTTCATATTTGCGCAAACAGGGATGTCTGTCTCCATATCATTTCTATCTGCGCAATCAAAAGTACACACCTCAGTTTTAGTAGAACTGCACAAAATGAGATGGCTATTCCTTGCTGCTGTCCTCTAACCACCCGTCTTCCAGGTATTCCTAGATTGGTAGTAACTAGGTAGAATGACCAACACAATATAAAAGAAGCTGATTCGTACATTTTACTTCCTGATTGCAGTGCAGGGACGAGCGAAAACAACTGCATCCTAGTCCGGAATGCACTTTCTACCAGTTCATCCATGGACCGAGGACTAGCTGGCACGGCTGCATGGATGTTTTTGGGACAGGTGCGCGGACAAGAGGCATTGTGGTCTCCTTATTTCTGCAAATAGCGGTGCTTAAATTTAGTGGAATGCACAAGAATTTCAGATGGTCAGTACACTACATGGTTCAGTTCAGCATTCCAGCTGAGAACACAATTATAATTGGTTATTCTGGAATGAGAGAACCTAACCCTGGATAGTGGCAACAAGAAAAAACCAGAGTGAACTCCAGGAAATTAAAGCCTGCCTAGGGAGGCCCTTTTCTCAGAGAAGCCTTGCTTCATTTTTCCTGATTTGTAAACGTTCTCACAACTTTGTCTTTTGCTGTGAACTAGTATATGTTTGTTATGTTCTATGAATCATTGAGATGTACAAAATTGCTTAACTTATGCTTTTCAAGTTTTTTATGAAGCCGAGTTTAATGTGAGTGTTCCACATGAATGCTGGACTAGCGTGTGAATGCTTGGAATTTACATTGTGGCCTCGGTTAACTGCATGAACCACTGTAACAAGATATGTAGTTGCTTATATGTCAGACAACAGATTATTGATTGTTAGCTGGTCGATAGCCTAGTGTTGAAGCGAGCTGAGCCAATGTGCCGTGTTTTGCACAACTGCTTACAAGTGGGGTAGCACCAATAGTGTTTACAAGTACTTAACCAGCCTTACATACCCTATATATACATCGGTGCACAGTTCTCGAACGAGTACTCTATTTCATCAAACACACAATGCTCGTATGATAAACCGTGACAACTTATGTCTTACCATGCCATATTCATTAAAAAACTAGTGAGGACACATATGTTTGGGCAACAATTACGATGGTTCTCACATGATTCACGGGCACACAAAAGTAGCAGCAGTTCCCATAGACGGATTCAAACAGAGTACTAGCCACAGAGGGCTCGATAATAGGCAAGGTTCGGATAATTAGACACAATCCAAACTACTGTTAAACACTAGCTGGGGCAACTATTTCATGCCTCGATCTAATTTGGGATGGACACAAGACGGACCATGCCATGAACATCATCAAGGACGTCCGGCAGCAGCTCAATCCTGTGAACCTTCCTGAAGATAACCTTGTGGCCTTGCCACTCATAAACTTGTTTGTGGAGGCATGCCACCTCATCTTCCTACGTAAGCTTGACAAGAACAGTATGCCTCACAAACAAAGGAGTAGCTTTGAACTTCTTGTGCTTCAGTACACCCTGGACAACACGCCTGACAACAGTGATGCTGGAATACAACTCGACATTGGTATAAGTGCAAATGGCTTCCAGGATCCAACGGCCTATGAACTCTGTTTTCCCAGTGCGTATATTCAGGTCATCCGCCTCAGAGCGAGCGACATGTACAACCACACAATCCTTGTCTGCATCAGGGCTCTAATTGAAACAGAAACAAATTCTGAATTACTTTCCAGTATAAGAAACACAAGTTATTTAAACCACTATGTATAGCATGGCATCGAAGATAATAAAATTTTGCATTATTCATCGCCACATACTTAGATGAAAAACCACAATCGAGATCGGCAAAGAAGAAAATCACCTTGGGCAACTCAGCAGGGGGGTGGGACACATCCTCGAAGGGGGAAAACTACTCCTGCAGGGCCATGGGGGCTGTAACCTCAAACGGGGGGTTGACCATCTTAGTAGTGGCCGTGAGCGTATCTGGGGTCGGCTCGGTGGCTGCCTCCATCTTATTGGAGCTCTCTGTCTCGTGGGGATCAGCCTCCCGCGTCTGCTCCAATATCGTCAGATCTTTGCCTGGTTCTCCTTGGTCCATCATTAAACTGACGAATACTAGGAGACCACTGAAAGGAAAACACAATCGCAATGACAATGAAACAAAAAAGAGAGTGAGGATCGGTTACTGCTTTGCAAAAGTCCTTTTTTTCCTCTGAATGAAAATATACCAACATCACGGATCCGCTTACCTTCCCTTGGTTGGGAGAGAAGAACAGTGGCAGATGCGAGTGTTGGATTTCTTGAAGACGGTGAGGGAGAAGGGGATTCAGCGAAGAGTGAAATGATGATTGTTTCGTCCGTCAAACTTAGACTGCGGGGAGGTGGGGTTTTTTGATACGACGGCATGTTATTGCCGCGCTACGACCGGGGTGACTCTCCGCCTGCATACTGCCTTCTAATTTGGTGGATGGCATTTGGGCCCGCGTGCTGCATGGCCCGCATGTCGATGAACAAAAGTAAAACGACATTCAGTAGAGGAAGACATTTCGATGACTTCGGAGGAGCCAGAAGCGGTAGTGTATCCACTGTACTAGTAGTAATTGTTTTTGTGGGTAGCTGTATAGTGTCTCCACTGTACTAGTAGTAATTGTTTCTCTGGGCCCAAGACAAAACAGCCCATCCACCCTAGTAAATAATAAAATCAATTCAAAAGCCCATATATTTACTTAATGAGAGGCGCTACCCACACCCAGCACACCGCACCCCAAAAAAACTTGGGTGGTCTTCTTCCTCCTCACTCCCACCCACCTCACGTCAGCTCACTCCACTCGTACCCCTAAATTCCTCACCTCACTCGTACAGAAAAACCCAGCTCCCCTTGTTCCTCACTACTACAGAAAAACCCCAGCTCCCCTTCTTCTTCACTCGCACTACAACAAGGCTCGTCATTCGTTACTCTTCTCAAATCCGTGAGCTCGACGCGACGCCCTCGAGGAAAATGGAGTCGGCTGACCCCAGTGCCAAGAAGATGAGGCTCCCGCCAGCGGTGACACCTGTTGTAGATCCCGCACCCGGCAGCGCGGGGAGAAGAGGTGAGCCCGCCCCCACCGGATCCCAGGAACCCATAGAATCTCGGGTGGACCGCATCAGCAATCTCCCAGACGCCATCCTTGGGGAGATCATCTCACTTCTCCCCATCAAGGATTGCTGCCGTACCCAAGTCCTCTCAATTCGGTGGCGCCCTCTATGGCGCGCCGTGCCCCTTAATCTCGACTGTCGTCAGCTATCTCTCTTCAATGATTTTGAACTCCCCAGAGCCATCATCTCCTCCCACTAGGGCTCCGTTCAAAGCCTCTGCATCCCATCATGCTACCTGAGCAAGCATACCATGCCCGACATGGTGGATGCCTGGCTAAAATCCCCTGAATTCACAAAAATACAGCTGCTTGAGTTCTACTATTCCCCAGGAAATCACCTACCAGATACCGATAGCCATGTACTTGTGCCCTCAGCACCGATTTCCATCTCGCAGTTTTCCTCCTCTCTCCACACTGCCACCTTTGCGCTGTGCTACCTACCAGACAACATGGTACTAAACCTTCGACTCCCATTTCTCAAAAAACTTTCACTTGTGCGGGTTTGTATATCGGAGATCTCATTGCACAACATCATCCACTCCAGTTGCCCTGCCCTGGAGTGGTTGGTGCTTGTTTTCACTGTTAGAATCGGTTGTCTCCAAATAAAGTTGCCTAACCTTGTAAGAATTGGAATTTCTTTTGACGGAAGGTAGCTCATCATCCAAGATGCCCCTTCACTTCAAAGGTTGATCCTTGATTCTAGTTATTCACCGTCACAAATAACCATCCTCTCTGCGCCTGAACTGGAGACCTTGGGTGTAATACATGATCTCTGTGCTCATTTCAAGATGGTGTTTGGCTCCACAGTTCTTCAGGTACTTTACATTATCATCTACACTTGTAACCATAAGCTGCATTTTAAATTTCTGCGCATAAGTTATATATCATCTTGGAGTACACATTTTGTACTAATATTATGTTCTATGCTCAATGAAGAGTTTCTCCATGGATAGCCTATCAATGGTGCTGGATTCTGTCATGATCTTATATATCCAAATGAATAGTTTTGATCTGAACAAGATTATTGTCTTGCTGCAAAGCTTTCCATGTCTGGAGAAGTTGTATATAAAGGTGATAATTTCACGCACATTGGAAGCCCGCATATAGTGTACTAGAATTAACCGTTCAGTTGTTGCTCTTTCGACGCTCTTTTTTTAGACCTTAACTGTTTTCAATCTTCATGTCTATTTAGGCAACAGGATGGGGTAAGAAAGTTATAACCAATCGGTGGATTCGTAAGCACCGGGATTTTCTCACTTCTCATGACATTCGATTGAAGACAATAACGCTAGAATGATATGTAGCCAACCATGCAAACACTAGATTTGTCACATTCTTCCTGCTGAATGCGAGGTTACTATTGTCCATCAGGCTTAAGTTTATCAGCAGCATGGTTTTGACGGATGGGTATGTCGAAGAGCAAAAAAAGGAGTTTCAGGTGGACAAAAGAGCTTCTGAACGTGCCGGGCTTCTATTTACAACATATTGTGGTCATAATCCAGTAAATTTTACGACCCAGGATGTTCATTCTATGGACCTGACTGATCCATTTGACTCTGACTACCGAAAACAGTGCTGGAGTTAGATGTTGTTCCCCTTTTCAATCTGGGTTTTGTCTAAACCTGATGAACAATTAACTCTCGTGCTTTTCTACAGTTTGTAAGCTGGAGTTAGATGTTCTTGCCCTTTTCAACTCGGCTGTGACTGTCATATTTTCTTTGAAACAAGGCAAATGGCTTGCCATTCGTTTAATTTAGAGTGAAATATTGTAACAAATCCCAACCAAGGGAAATAACATCACTCTCGCCGGCTGCTTGAGCTCACTGTGCATTACAGAAGCCAAGTGATTAGCCCCCACCAGCACCCACAAACTTATTTTGAGATAGCACACCAAATGGGCTATAAATTTTCATAAGAACGGCTGCATGACCGTGACAGATTTGGATTCTGACATTTGGGACCCACGAGGAAATAGCCTATCCAAGGTGGTGTCGACTTACTAGCTACTCAACAAATGATTCTGCCAACCAGCCGTTGGATTGACATCCAACATCTGTCGTGTATCTTATATCTCTTGTCTTGTTCCTCCAGCCGCCCAATCCAAACCACCCCGCCGGCTCCGCCTGCTCCCGCCTCCGCCGCCCTACCGTACCCTCCAACATTGGCCAGTCCCTCCCTCTATTCCCCCACATGTCCTGTTATTCTCCGGCGACATCAGCCCCAACACGCACCCGCACCCTAACCAGTCAACCCTCGTACTCCCCTCCGCCTACGACTGGACCGGCGCATCTTCCATGGCTCCTATTCGTTCTGTCCGAGGCCTCGCAGTCGTCCACCGCCTTGGTTCGCTCGCTGTGCGTGGTGTGCCGCCCTCTTGCGTTGTCAACGTCGTCAACAACCGAGAGGAACAAGGAGATGACTGTATGTGGAGAGGATGACAGTAGGGACCCACCAGCGTCATGGCAGTATGCAAGCAAGTGCCTCATTATTACAAGCCCAAAAAATGGTTCCTCCTAATGGTTGGACATCTGGGGCTCACGCCATTGTCAACGTAGTCAATAAACAAGAGAATTAGACAACGAGCGGCTGACACCAGGGACCCAGCAGGTCGCACAGTTGTTATTTACTTTTTTTTTGGAACGAGCAATTGTTATTTATACTAGTT
Organism: Thinopyrum elongatum; assembly: GCA_011799875.1. NCBI lineage: Eukaryota > Viridiplantae > Streptophyta > Magnoliopsida > Poales > Poaceae > Thinopyrum > Thinopyrum elongatum. Next base: position 44,917,008 of record CM022303.1, on the reverse strand, counting down.
TCAGCGACGGATCAGTGTAACAACGGGGCTGTGCGGGGGCTGTGGCCCGTCTAGCCAGGGTTTTATTTATGTTTACCACATCATGAGCCCAGTTGGGTTTTTTTCTTGCTGAAAATGGCTAGGCCAGTTCTACTTTTTTTAAAGAAATACCCAAATGAGGCCTACTTGCTTTGTCAGCCCTGCTGGGCTGCAAATCTTTCAAGACGAGGAGAGTTTCATTCGGTTTGCCTAGAAAATGGGCTATCAGTAATGAGAAATGGGCTATACATTTTTAAAACACATCAAACCGGGAATTAGTTTCAATTTTTTTTCATTACAAGATTTTAAATTCCATTGATTTTTATGCGTGGACAATTATTTGGATTTTATATTTATATAAATTATTTTTCAAAATAGTTTGAATGTGACTCAAAATTTCAGGATTAAAAACAGTTGACCGCATCGAAATATGCAAAATTTCGTATAATTTTTAACCGTGGCCACAATATGGGCTGTAATGCTAACTAAAAGAAGATGGCCTCCAAAAAATCCTTAAGAATTAGCAAATGGGCTGTAAATTATTAGAAATAATGGCAGATGGGCTGTATGCTGTTTTCCTCAGAATTGAGGCTGACTTGTGCGCCTACTATAGGTTGACGCGTATGCTTTCCTAAAAAAAAAAGGTTGACGCACACGCAACGCCGTGTCAAGTTAGTCAACACATGAGAGCAGTGACTGTTGGATGTCCATCCAACGGCCGTCGTGCTTCTTCAATCTCTGCTCTTCCTGCTCCAGCCGCTCAAACAAGCGCCGGCGGGACTGCCTGCTCCCTCCTCCCGCGGCCGGCTGTGCTGCCGCGCAGGCCTCACAGCCCCACCGTACTCCCATTGCTAGCCTGGCCATCCCTCTACTCACCCACACCTGCTGTTATTCTCCGGCAAGGGCAGATGAACCAGTAAACCCTCGTACTCCCCTCCACATGGGAAACAACTGCCGAGTCTTCCCTGGCTCCGTGTCGTTCCCTTCCTAGGCCTCGCCGTCGTCCACCGCCCTGGTGCTCTCAGCACGGCGTGGTCAACGTGGTCAATGAACGACATCCATCGGAAGTGGACTTTACGTGGAGAGGCTGACAGCTGGGTCCATGGCCACACACAAGGAAATGCGTCCTTATTACGCACAAAATAATGATTCCTCCACCTGACAGCTAGGACCCATTGGAAGGGCCTCTGTATTTTGCAAAAAAAACGTTCCTCCCGCTGACAGGTCGGACCCACCAGCTATATCTTCACACGCAAGGAAGTGCCTCCTTATTACCCACAAAAAAATGAATACCCCCTGCTAGCTGGGACCCACCGTAGTTGGAGGCTGACTTGTGGGCCTACTTACGCGGACGGAGGGCTTTGTAAACTTAGTCAATATGAACGATTCTAGCTCCAGTGACCATACGATGTCCATCCAACGGCCGTAGTGCTTCTTCAACCTCTGGTCTTCTTGCTCCAGCCGCCTAAACCAGCGCCGGTCGTGCCGCCTGCTCCTGCCTCCCATGGCCGGTTGTGCTGCCGCGGAGGCCTCACCGCCCCCTACTACTCCCGCTGCTGGCCTGGCCATCCCTCTACTGACCCACACCCCCTGTTATTCTGCGGCGACGGCAGCCTCACACCGCAGCCGAACCAGGGATCCCTCGTACTCCTCTCCGCGTGGACATCCACTCTCGCGTCTTCCCCGGCTCCCCGTCGTCTCCTTCCTAGGCCTCGCCATCGTCCACCTCCTTGGTGCTCTCGGTGCGGCGTGGTCAATGTGGTCAAGGAACGTCTTCCATCGGAAGAGTACTGTATGTGGAGAGGCTGACAGATCGGTCCACGGCTGCAGCAAGGAAGTGCCTCCTTATTACGCGCAAAATAATGATTCCTCAACCTGACAGCAGGGACCCACCGGACGGGCCACCGTATTTCACGAAAAAAAGTTTCCCCCCGACTGCTGGGACCCACCAGCTACTTCTTTGAACACAAGGAAGTGCCTCCTTATCCTCCCTGACAGTCGGGACCCACCTGGTCGAAGCGTACGTAGCGTTGTCATTCTGGTCGCGAACGTGTACGTACATACGAGTCGACCGATCTGTCTATAGGCTGCAGCAATGAACCGTGGCCGAGTAAGGAAAGGCACGTGTCGTAGTAGAGGCGCAGACGTAGCATGTATACGTACATACAGCCAGGGTGCAAGAAAGTAAATACGGCCATGTACGTACATACGGGAGGGGTCTCGAACGCCTACTCGTGCATACGTACGGCCAGGACTTGTGTACATGGAGAGGCAGCGACGGCGTCCTGTTCATCGGCAGCCAACCGGCTGGGTCGGAACGGAGAAACTGCGTCGTCGTGTTCATCGGGAGGGAATGGAACGCGCACTATTCATCGGGAGCCAACCGGCTTGGACGGAACAGCCGATCAAAACGAGGCCTGGCATACCGCAGAATGGAGGAAACGGCCTTGTGTTCGATCGCCTACGGTCGAAACGGGATCCTGTTCACTGGGAGGGGTGTGGCGTACCGTAAAACGGAGGAAATGGACTTCTCTTCGACCTCCTGCAGTCGAAACGGGGTCCTGTTGATCGGGAGGGGTGTGGCGTACCGCAAAATGGAGGAAACAGACTTGTGTTGGAGCGCTACGGTCGAAACGGGGGTCCTGTTCATCGGGAGGGGTGTGGGGTACAGCAAAAAGGACTCCACGGGCTACTGTTCATCTCCACCGTCGACCTCCTCCAGCCTCCTCGGGCTACTGTTCATCCACCGTCGACCTCCTCCAGCCTCCACCTGTGACTGTTCATCCACGGGCTCCTGTTCATCCAGCCTCCATCGTTCCTCCACTGGCTACTCTTCAACCAGCCCTCTCCACGGGGTCCTGTTCAACCACCCCTCCACGGGCTACTGTTCATCCAGCCCTCCACCGGCTACTGTTCAACCAGCCCTCCATGGGGTCCTGTTCATCCACCCCCAACCGGCTCGATCGATCGGGGTCCTCTTCATCCAGCGGCAACGGCCTCTACTACCATGGGGTCCTGTTCATCCAACCCCCATCAGGAACTGTTCATCCAACCCCCCCAAAAACGCTCACTGTTCACCAATAGGCAGCAGGTTTGATTGGCTTCAGTTAGCAGCAGTAGCGAATGAATCGCTCGATCGGGTTCAGTTAACAGCCAGGGATCGATCGATCGCTGGGGTTCAGTCACGCGTAGCCTACAGTGCAATCGCTCGGGTTCAGTAGGCGAACGCCTCGCTCGGGTTCAGTTAGAGCCCAACGCCTCGCACCCACGCGCGTACGTGTACAAGAGAAACACGCATCGCTCGGCCCCGACCACCCACCGTAACCAGGAACTCCCCGATATTTTCCTCGCCCTCACTTCTACCATGGCTTTTTCTGTCATGGACGGCCCAAAGAATGTCATGCAGCTGCGTCTCCGACCCGCCCAGGACAAAAGCCCATTTTCTATCATGATTTTTTGTCATAGAAGTAGGAGCCCACCACATCTATGATGATACCGGGTTTTGTCACAATCATCGTCATAGAAGTGTCATAAGCATGATAGAAAAAAATTCGTTCGGCCCAAAATGTCACTGATGTGTCTTTTTTTGTAGTGTAATGCGTAAGAATGAAGCAGCATTAGACGCAGTAGCGTCACATAAGATACCCTTCACTAAGCTAAATGCACACCCTCTGGAGATTGCTGCCTCTTATATTTATACAACTGTGATGTTTCCATGGGTAAAGCGTCAGATTGTCAAAGGAACAAATTGGCAGGTCGTAGACCGGGTAGCATGTGATGCTTTGGTCGTGTTTAGAGTTTGCGCAAAGTCCCATATGATAAAGTCCCATATGGCAGGGATACTAGAGAATTGCAAGGTAAGGATGGTAAGGACTCGAATGCTAAGGTTCCAAAACACTTGGAAGGTAAGGATGGTGAGGACTTCCATGCAAAAAACTTGGATGCTGAAGATCCCAATGACTTGGAAGGCAAGGATGGTGTGAACTTGGATGCAAAAAACCTGGATGGTAAGGACTCAGATGCTACGGTTCGTACAGACTTGGAAGGTAAGGATGGTGAGGACTTGCATGCAAAAAACTTGGGTGCTGAGGATCCCAATGACTTGGAAGGCAAGGATGGTGTGGCCTTGGATGCAAAAAACCTGCATGCTAAGGATCCTAAAGACTTGGAAGGTAAGGACAGTGAGGAGTTGGATGCAAAAAAGTTGGATGCACAAGGCGTGGATGCTAAGTCTGTGGATGTTAGATATCACGTGACTTGTCTGTTTACACGAGCAAGACTGGATGCTGCAGCTTGTAAATGTAAAAAGTTTGAAAGTGAGGATTACCCATGCGCACATATATTCTGCGTTCTGGATCATCTTGGTTTACGCACATTTCCAAAAAAAATTGTGAAGAAAAGATGGACAATGAATCCCAAGCCAACGTTCCCTTCTTAGAGGACTGCGAATACTCATGTATGGTCTGATCACATGAATAAGTATCATCAACTATGCAACATGGCTAGTGACACTTTATTCACAGCCGCAGCTAGCGATTCACAGTCAGAACAGGTGAAGGAGCTCCTCTGGAGTATGTTGGTTGATGGAGAAAAAACTGATTTGGATGAAGGCCAGAAGAAATCATTCGTTCCTTTGCCGGCATACTTCTCTGCTGCTCGTGAATGGTGCACTGATGATGTGGAAAATCCAATCAAAATAGTTCCAAAAGGGAGACCAACAACCGAAGAATCGAACAAGAGGATTAAATCCAGGCGCGAGCGGATGATAGGGAAAAAAGCAACGAAGTTAGTGCACATGTTTATCTCATTGTTCATTTCCATACATGCTTACAGTGTTAATATGTTCTCCGAGAGAGTGTTCACATGTTTTTCTTCAATTTACACAGGAAAAAATTGGGGAAATCAAAGGTCACAAAGAGAAAGAAGCGAAAAGAGAAAGACTCAGAGACAGAAGAAGACACAGAGTCAGATACAGAAGAAGAGGAAGATTCAAAAAAAGCAACGAAGTTAGTGCACATGTTTATCTCATTGTTCATTTCCATACATGCTTATAGTGTTAATATGTTCTCCCAGAGAGGAGTGTTCAAATGTTTTTCTTCAATTTACGCAGGAAAAAATTGGGGAAATCAAAGGTCACAAGGAGGAAGAAGCAAAAAGAGAAAGACTCGGAGACAGAAGAAGAGACAGAGGCAGATACTGAAGAAGAGACAGAGGCAGATACTGAAGAAGTGGAAGATTCAGGTACAGAAGAAGAGGATGATTCAGATGCAGAAGAAGAGGAAGATTCAGATGTAGAAGAAGAGGAAGATTCAGATGTAGAAGAAGAGGAAGATTCAGATGCAGAAGATGGCGGGCTGAGGAGGGCTAGGAAGAGACCATTGAAGGATGGTAGGGTGCGGAAGGGTACGAAGAGACCGTTCAAGGATGGGAGGATGCTGAAGGGTAGGAAGAGACCATTGGAGGTTGTAGAAGAGGAATGTGCAAAACCAAACAAGTGGGCATTACCACAATTGTGCATACTTAAACATGTTTTCGAATGCTGGCTGCATATTCATCTATTTCATTTTTTGTAGGAAACGCAAGTGCGCTCCAAATGTAAAAGCTGGGAGGAAGAAAAAGCAAGATGACAAGGAAGTGCCTGCTAGGAATTGAAGGAAATATGCCCTAGAGGCAATAATAAAGTTGTTATTTTATATTTCCTTATTCATGATAAAGGTTTATTATTCATGCTAGAATTGTATTGATCGGAAACCTAGATACATGTGTGAATACATAAACAAACACCGTGTCCATAGTGAGGCTCTACTTGACTAGCATGTTGATCAAAGATGGTTAAGGTTTCCTAACCATGGACATGAGTTGTCATTTGATAACGTGATCACATCATTAGGAGAATGATGTGATGGACAAGACCCATCCGTTAGCTTAGCATAATGATCATTCAGTTTTATTGCTTTTGCTTTCTTCATGTCAAATACATATTCCTTCGACTATGAGATTATGCAACTCCCGGATACTGGAGGAATGCCTTGTGTGCTATCAAATGTCACAACCTAACTGGGTGATTATAAAAATGCTCTACAGGTATCTCCGAAGGTGTTTGTTGAGTTGGCATAGATCGAGATTAGGATTTGTCACTCCGAGTATCGGAGAGGTATCTCTGGGCCCTCTCGGTAATACTCATCATAAGCTTGCAAGCAAACGACTAAGGAGTTAGTCACGAGGTGGTGTATTACGAAACAAGTAAAGAGACTTGCCGGTAACGAGATTGAACTAGGTATGAAGATACCGACGATCGAATCTCGGGCAAGTAACATACCGATGGACAAAGGGAATTACGTATGTTGTCATAACGGTTCGACCGATAAAGATCTTCGTAGAATATATAGGAGCCAATATGGGCATCCAGGTTCCTCTATTGGCTATTGACCGGAGAGGTGTCTCGGTCATGTCTACATAGTTCTCGAACCCGTAGGGTCCGCACGCTTAACGTTCGATGACGATATAGTATTATATGAGTTACGTGATTTGCTGACCGAATGTTGTTTGGAGTCCCGGATGAGATCACGGACAGGACGAGGAGTCTTGAAATGGTCAAGAGGTAAAGATTGATATATAGGACGATTGTATGCGGACACTGGAAGTGTTCCGGAGTGTACCGGGTACTTATCGGGTCATCGGAAAGGAGTTTCGGGCACCCACGGCAAAGATATGGGCCTTATGGGCCAAGTGAGGGAACACACCAGCCCTGGTGCGCCCCTATTGAGCCAGCCCTATGAGGATGAGAAGGAAAGAGGGGAGGGCAAGGAAAGTGTGGATTAGGATTCCTACTTCCTTCCCTCTCCCCCCCTCTTTCCTTCCACCTCGGTTATATATGGCAGCGGGCGTGCGGCTTGGGAGGGACTCCAGGTAGGATTCCTCCTACTTGGGCGCCTCCTATGGCTGCTCCTCCCTCCCTCCCACCTATATATACATGGGGAGGGGGCACCTAGAACACACAACAACAATCGTTAGCCTTGTGCGGTGCCCCCCTCCACAGTTTACACCCCCGGTGTCGTGGGAAACCACGGCCACCTATGGGGCCAAGAGCCTGTTGCTAGTTTGGCAGGGGGGATGTCACCTTGCACAAAGAGCAGAAGAACATGGGGCAGCACGGCAGAGATCACACAGGCAATTTTACCCAGGTTCGGGCCGCCGCGAGGCATAAAACCCTACTCCTGCTTTGCTGGATTGATGGTGGAAAAGTGGTGGTGGAGCGTAGTACACTGGCCCGGCAAGCTCGCCTCGGGGGAGGCAGTGGATACGCGCGTATGAGTGTGTGGGTGTCCAACTTTCCAACCCCTTCTACGGTTGCCATGGGCCTCCTTTTATAGATTAAGGGGTCACCACAACGGCAAAACAGTCATTATGCATTGATAAGATGGCAAACAGTGCTATCAGACATAATTCTACAGGCTAACAGGGCACATTAAATGCACCGCTCAACGTCACATCGTTGCTTGCCCGGCAAGCCTTGCCGGGCTTGTCTTGCCAGCTCCACGCCTGCTTGCTTGACACGTCGCAGGACGGGTGTCATCTGTAGGTATCTCCTATAGAAAGAGGCCGCCATGTGGCGAATGGCTGCCACTTAGTCTCTTTGCGGCTTGACACTGCACTGATCAATGACGTGGGTCGTGGTGAGATGGGTTGGTGAGGTGGCTCCGTCCTCGCGAGTCCCGGCAGGCCCTGCCGGGGTGTCTTGAATGTTTCCTTCCGGGGGTGACCCCGTGCTCGCCGAGCTCGTCTGCCAGGCAAGGTTGGCTTTTCTCCTGGTGGTATCTTGCTCCTTTAGCTTGGTCTTGGTCCTCTTGATCTTCATGTTGGTTCTTTGAAGATCTTGATCTCTTGTGTTCTGACTTGGTTTGGTGCCGTAATCTTGTTCCCGTGCCTGTGCACAGTCTGGGCAACAGACCCAGGGTTTGTTGCACCGATAGAAGACCCCGGGCCTGCCCTGATCATGCTGCCGAGCGTCGTCGGGGTAGGTCCTAATAAGTGCACAGGTGGGGGTGCTGAAGAGGCTGGTCTCTCGGTGTCTTCTTTGCTCCTTCATTAATCAAGATTCTAGGCCTGTTTCCGATTTTCCCGCGAGTCGTGCGCAATGCTGCGGAAAACTTGGATCGTGGCCTGTGGATTGCCCACGCCCCACGATCACGGGGCGGAAACTGTCATCCCACTTGCCTCCCGCTTCACACGCTCCCACCGCATGTTCTGCATGCATTGGGCGTGGTAGGTGGTGGATGCGGAGAGCACGGGGACGAGTGCCATCACTGAAAACCAGGCGTCGATGGTTGGGGCAGATGGTCGGCCTTGATTCTTTGAGGCACAGAAGGTGCAGGGAGGCCCTATTGGAGGAACGGGGCGATCGTTCGCTGCGCAAGAGGCTAGCCCCCTGCTCCATCCTTCTATAAGAGGGGGCAAGAGCAGTGCATTTCCACACATATGCTTCTTCTTTTCCCCCGCAATCTTTCTTCACTCGCCATGGTGAGTGGACGAGGGCGCGGTGATATTCCAGCGGCGGCGACAAGGGCTTCTACTCGACAGCGCGTCCCCCTCCTCCGGATCCCACGGTAGTGGAGTCCACCGCGAGAGGAGGAGGGAGTGGGCGAGGCCGAGGTCGCCGCGGTGCTCGAGGAAGAGGAGGACGGGGCGATGCCTTGGCCGCGCCCTCGCTGGTGGCCCTTCCTCCAATGGATGACCACGTCGGGGATCAGCCTCGAGAGTTCATCATCAGTCTGTACAGACCTCGGTGCGGCCACCTTCGCCTTCCCACTCCACTTGCACGGGAAATGGAGCTCGAACAGCCATGCGCTTTCAGGTTGCATATGAGGGGCTGTGGGAATGGCGGCATGTGGGTTGATGTCGACTTCCCTGCTCCTCATGTGATGTACATCCGCCGTGGTTGGAAGACCTTTGCTCGAGCCCACGGCTTCTCAGAGGGGCACATTTTCAAGTTTAAATTAATGGATAGCGGCCTACTCTCCGTCAAGATCTTCAGGCGCTCAGGAGCTCGCTTAGGGTGTTGCGCGGAGAGCTCAACCGACGACGAAAGCTCCTCCTCCAGCGAAAGCGACGAGGAGGACAGTGACGGCGATGACGACGGTAGCGGGCGGGAGGGCGATGACTCTGACTCCGGCTGAGTGCCGCCCGCACCATCTTCATCAGGCGGCAGCACCATCATCTGCACCCGCATCTCCTTCCCGACAATGCGATTTGCCGGGGAGTTGGATGCAGGGATGGAGATGGTGCCTCCCGGCTTCCTCCAGCAGCCTTCCAGCTGGACCCCGGCAGGCTTCCTCTCGGGCTGCAGCTCCGTTAGCCTTGCAGCATCCTGCTGGCCTTGGTGGTGGCGGTTGACGGGTCACCTCTGTCATGCTCTCGATCGACGCGTTCCCCGGTGCCCTCCCGGGTCATCAGGCTACCTCTCCTGGAGCCCGATGGGAACAGGCTGGGCTTCTGCCCAGGCACTTCTCTTGCCCTTCTCGCCTTCGACTGCTGTGCCTAGGGGGAGAAGGACAAGAAAGGGCATCACGGGGCACTTATCTTTTTTCAATCTTAAACTTGTCAGCACTTGCCAAATTTTAATTCGAATAATGTAATCTCTCGAGTCCATGTCTGTGTTCTGTAAGGCTTGTACTTGTATGATTAGCATTTAATGAAAAAGATGAACCTTGCCGGGAACTCGTGCATGTATATGTCCATGTAGAGGTGAAATGCCTCTTTATTTTAAGTAAACGAGTTTTCCCCGGCAGGATATCCTGCCGGTACCCTTTTTATTTCGTTGCCAGAGAACTGAGCCTACCGGGCAAGAAAATAGAGGGACCAGCCCCCCGCCAACTTCTTTTCATCAAAGGCCACTGCGACCACCCTGGCTGAAGCAATGTTCGAGCCAAGGATGGGAGCACCTAAGTTTCAAAGAGTGGCGAGGTTTTCTTATGCACAAATTTCAGCTTACAGAACACTTATGGACAAGAGGTAGAACTTATCTGTTTGGCTTGCCGGGGATCGCAGTGCTGGTCCATCTCCCCAACTCCTTGTAGAAGCCATGTCCTCAGCAGGAACCTGCAGCTTCATGCAGATGGGAATGATGCAGGATGCGATCCTATCTATATGCATATGAAAATGCTCATGAAATGCTTATGCAAATGCTCTTGAAATGCTCATGCATGCAAGCAACTTGGTCGGGGGCCCCCCAGCGCTTTGTTTATTTCTCTGTTGCTCAGCGTCATCGCCTGGCTTTGTACAAGGGGTTACATGCAGCTGAGGTAAGGCCTGTACAAAAGGGTGGCTGCCGGGCAGGGCCCGACAGCCGCGCCTTACGGGTAGAACTTGCGGAGATGCTCAATATTCCATCAGTTTTGCAATTGAATGCCATCTTCGGTCTCCAGACGGACTGCGCCAGGTCTGGTGACTCGTACTACCGGGTAAGGGCCTTCCCACTTCGGCGTCAATTTGTTTGTATCCTTGGTGGACTGAACGCGCCTAAGGACAAGGTCGCCTTCCTCAAAACACCGGGCATGAACCCTGCGGCTATGATAGCGACGCAGGGCTTGCTGATAGCGTGCAGCACACGTAGCAGCCCGGAGACGGTTCTCCTCGAGTAGCACAGCGTCGTCACGCCGGTGCTGATCTTGCGCTACTTCATCGTAGGCAAGCACTCGAGGCGACCCGTAAATGAGTTCCGTGGGGATAACTGCTTCTGCCCCATAGACCAGGGAGAACGGACTCTGCCCGGTAGTTCGATTTGGTGTTGTTCTGAGGGACCATAGAACTACAGGCAGCTCATCGATCCACCGACTGCCGTGCTTCTGCAGTGTATCAAAGGTTCTTGTCTTGAGTCCCCGCAGCACTTCAGCGTTCGCCCTCTCAGCTTGCCCGTTGCTTCTGGGATGTGCGACAGAGGCAACGAGATCTTGCTTCCGAGGGCATGAACATATTGCATGAAGGCGCGGCTCGTGAATTGGGTGCCGTTGTCGGTAATGATCCTTGCCGGGGTTCCAAAACGACACACCAAATCATTCAAGAACTTGATAGCTGATTGAGCAGTCACCTTTCTCACGGCAGCAACTTCCGGCCACTTTGTAAACTTGTCGATAGCAACGAACAAGAATTCAAAGCCCCTGACTGCTCGGGGGAAAGGGTCGAGGATATCGAGCCCCCAGACCAAAAATGACCATGATAAAGGGATTGTCTGAAGAGCTTGGGCAGGCACTTGGATTTTCTTGGAATGGAACTAGCAGGCTTCACATTTGGTGACTAGCTCAACCGCATCTTGGAGGGCTGTGGGCCAATAGAATCCTTGCCCGAATGCTTTCCCCAAAAATGCCCTTGATCCAATGTGGGAGCCGCACATGCCTTTGTGTATCTCAGCCAGAAGTTCATTTCCTTCTTCCCGGTAGATGCACTTCAATTGCACACCGTTGGGCCTCCTTCGGTACAGAGTGTCATCGACAAACTGATACATACTGGCCCTCCGGGCTACTCTTTCAGCCTCATCTTGGTCATTGGGGAGTTCTCCGGTTTGGAGAAAGTGGACTATGTGCCTTGCCCAAGTTGGAGCCTGGGGCTCGACAACGAAGACTAGAGGCACCTCCTCAACTGCGGGGGCACATTCCTCGTTCGCGGGGACCATGGGTCCAGCTGGAGGGTGAGGTCCGGCAAGTTGTGAGGAGTTGTTTCCGGCAGGGTCCCTGCCAGGAGCGGACGGCTCTACCGGGAGAGGCTTACCGGAGTCCATCTTTCTCCTTTTCCGGGCCATTGTTGCTGGAGATACGGAGGGCTGAGTAAGATGGAGAACAAAAGTTCCTAGTTCCACAGGAAGCTTCTGCGCAGCACACTTTGACAGGTGATCAGCTATGCTGTTTTCTGCACGAGGTATGTGCCCTGTTTGCAACCCGTCAAAGCGCTCCTGAAGTGGTATCCACAAGTTGGTCGATGCGAGGCAAGGGAAATGGGTCCTTCGGGCAAGCCTTGTTGAGATATGTGAAATCTATGCAAAGCCTCCATTTCCCGTTAGCCTTCCGGACAACCACTGGATTTGCTAACCATGTTGGATGTAGTACTCCTCTGACCAAACCAGCTGCTTCAAGCTTCTTGATGTCCTCTGCAATAAACTGCTGCCTCCCCAAGGCCTCCTTCCGGACTTTCTGCTTGACAGGTCGGGCATGTGCGCAGACAGAAAGGTGGTGCTCGATTACCTCCCTTGGAACACCAGGGATATCAGATGGTTACTAGGCAAACAAATCGATATTCGCCCGCAGGAAGGCAACGAGCGCGCTTTCCTATTTTTCATCGAGGGTGGCGCTGATGGTGAAAGTACCATCAACGCCAGCCAGCCCTGCCGGGACCTTCTTCACTTGTGGGGCGGCAACCTTGGATCTCTTGCTGTTGGAACTCTCTGGCAAGTCATCAATCAGGCGCAGCGTCCTCCGAAGAGGCATGCTTCCCGGATACCTTGCCGGCGTCCTTGCTATCTTTCTTCTTTCCTCTGTTCTCCTTGGCGGGAACTGCTGCTGCCGCTGCCTCTGCCGCAACTGTGTCCCGGTACATCTTGTGCACGCAAATGATTGTGTCTTTCTCATCTGATGGGATGTAAATGACTCCAACTGGACCAAGCATCTTCAAGGTGTTGTAGGCATCGTGGGATGCCGCCATGAAATTAGCCAGGGCTGGGCATCCAATGATCCCATTGTATGGCAAGGGGAGGTCGACCACATCAAACACAATCTTTTCAGTCCGGTAGTTCAGCTCTCCTCCAAACGTCACAGGCAACGTGATCTTTCCCTTAGGATGACTCCTGCCGGGATTAACTCCTTGAAACGTGCCGGTGACCTTCAACTCATCCTCTGTTATCTGAAGTTTGCTGATAACCTTTGGGCAAATCAGATTCAAACCGGCCTCGCCGTCCACCAACATCTTTGTGACTTTGAGGTTGCGGATTGTTGGAGAGACTAACAATGGCAAACATCCTACCGCGGTGGTGCGGTCAGGATGATCCTCTTCATAATAAATGATGGGCGTGCATGACCATTTGAGTGGTTTCCGGGCCTCTGGTGCTGGTTCCACGGCATTGACCTCACGCGCCCACCGTTTGAGTTGGTGGTGAGAGGTGTGCAGGGACGCGCCCCTGTCAATGCACAGGGCGTCAGTGGCCTTCTGAAACTCCTGCTCACTGGTTTCCTCTTCATCCCCTCCATCACTCTCATCATCACAGGCTTCCTTCTCTCGATCTCTAGCGGGTTTTCCTTTCTTCCGGAGGGGTCTGCCGGGGCGATTTACTTCATCGCCTCGACCCTTACCGCCAGTGACATTCTGACCCTTTTCCTTGTCATGCTTCTCATACTCTGCTCTTTGTCTCTTGACAAGCTGCTCAACCTGATAACACTCTTGAAGGTCGTGGCCCTTGGTCCGATGGATCTTGCAGTATGGCCCATCACCTTTCCCGGCCTTCTCGGCAGCCGCGGCCTCCCGGCAGTCAGAGCACATGGCAGCTTCCTTGCCAGGGGCTTGCCAGTACTAGGGGTACCCGATCCTTCAACAGACATTACTGCCTTATCCTTGCGCTTCTTACTGCGCTTCTTGCTCTTCTTCTGACTGGTGGACTCACCATCTTCCTCTAAATCGATATTGATGCAATCCTCCTCTCCGGGCAGCTTTCTTCCCTCCTCCATCCAAGCACACTTATCCACCAAGGTGTAAAGCTCCTTCACAGTCTTGGGCAACCGTACATTCATCCTGGAACGAATCCTTTGGTTGCGCACATTGGACTGGTAGGCGGCTATCACAACTGCTGGATGGATGTTCAGGATCTTTCTGTGGACTCTGCTAAATCTCTGCAAATACTTCCGGAGGGTCTCTCCTTCTTTCTGTTGGAGAAGCTGCAAGTCGCTGGGCCGACCTAGTTCTTGATGTCTGCTAGTGAAGGCGCCAATGAACTCATGGTACATGTCAGCCCATGACAAAATGGATTTCTCCGGCAGTGCATCAGCCAAGACCTCACATTGGACTTGAGAGCCAAAGGGAAGTAGTTGGCGAATACCTTCTCATCTCTTCCCCTGGCAGCTAGAACAACGTTGGTGTAGATGCTCAGAAACTCTGCCGGGTTTAGCCTCCCATCATACTTCTTGGGTATCTCTGGCTTGAACGTGCGGACGGACGGCCAACGGACTTGCCGCAGCTCACGAGTAAAGGCAGGGCACCCAACCTCGAAAGGTAGGCACCCGCCAATATTGAGCGCAGGCTCGTCGACGTTGGGACTGTCACACCCATCGGTCCGGCGGTGGTCGTCGCAGCGTCGTTCAACGACAACGCATGCGTCTCCCCTCCGCCTGTCCTCCGGGCCACGCTGTCGGCCTAGACGCACTTGAGGGTCAGAAGAGGCCATCGAGACGCCGTCAGGTTCTTGATTCTGCTGCGCTCGCACTGGCTGCCGTGGCTGGGACTGTACCGTGGGGGTGGCCCCTTCCATACGACCACCAGCATGAGCCATCATCGTTGCTTGTGGAGGCCGTGGCGGGCCAGCTCGCTGTGAGCCCCCAGCCTCGGCGAAACCGAGAAGACTCTGGATGGTGGCACGCCACTCATCCATCTGCTCAGCCGCTGGCAGAAACCTCAACAGAAGTTGAGCCCGCACCATGGCCTCCGTAGCAGTACTTGGCATGGGTGACGACGATGTAGATCGCACCGTCGCTCGGCTCCTGACGGTGCCAGCAGCGAAAGTACCACGACCCCGCTGTTGCGGGGCAGCCACCTGGATGGCATGGTGGCGTGTTGAAGGAGCTTTAGGGCCAGCCGCTCCGTTAGGCGCAGCCACTTGGTCGACTCGCCCCAGGGGAGGTGTACGCGCTGCGGTCGCTCCCGCGGTGGGGGCGGCGATTCGCCCTGAACCGAGCACCACCGCTGCGGCTGTGCCCGTCGGCGAGAGGAAGGGGTGTGGATGGAGTAACCCCTTCACCCGTACCTCGTGGAGCATGGACATCGAGGTGTTGCTGATGTTGCTCTCCTCTGGTGTCTCCTGCTCCTGCTTCGACCGTGGGGAAGTGGTGACGGTGCCACCTGCTCTGACCACATCCCCAGCGGCGTCCACATCCTCGCGCGCCTCCTCGTCCCCCGTAGCATTGGTGGCTGCGGGCGGCGGAGCCTTCGAGGTGGACAGGTGAGCCGAAGCAATGGCTTTCTTCTTGGGCGCCATGGACGACGGCGCCATCAAAGACAAAGATGGTGATGAAGATGACGCGCCGCACACGCTTTCAAGTTCGAGCAAGTGATCCCCCTACCTGGCGCGCCAAAGATGTCGTGGGAAACCACGGCCACCTATGGGGCCAAGGGCCCCTTGCTGGTTCGGCAGGGGGGATGTCATGTTACACAAAGAGTAGAAGAACGTGGGGCAGCACGACAGAGATCACACAGGCAATTTTACCCAGGTTCGGGCCGCCGCGAGGCGTAAAACCCTACTCCTACTTTGGTGGATTGATGGTGGAAAAGTGGTGGTGGAGCGTAGTACACTTGCCCGGCAAGCTCGCCTCGGGGGAGGCAGTGGCTACGCGCGTATGAGCGTGTGGGTGTCCAACTTTCCAACCCCTTCTACCCGTTGCCATGGGCCTCCTTTTATAGATTAAGGGGTCACCACAATGGCAAAACAGTCATTATGGACTGATAAGATAGCAAACACTGCTATCATACCCAATTCTGCAGGCTGACAGGGCGCATTAAATGCACCGTTCAATGTCACATCATTGCTTGCCCTGTAAGCCTTGCCAGGATTGTCTTGCCAGTTTGACGCCTGCTTGCTTGACACGTCGCAGGACGGGTGTCATCTATAGGTATCTCCTGTAGAAAGAGGCCGCCATGTGGCGAATGGCTGCCACTTAGTCTCTTTGCAGCTTGACACCGCACTGATCAACGACATGGGTCGTGGTGAGATGGCTTGGTGAGGTGGCTCTGTCCTCGTGAGTCCCGGTAGGCCCCGATGGGCCGTCCTGAATGTTTCCTTCTGAGGGTGACCCCGCCCTTGCCGAGCTCGTCTGCCCGGCAAGGGAGGCTTTTCTCCTGGTGGTATCTTGCTCCTTTAGCTTGGTCTTGGTCCTCTTGATCAGCATGTTGGTTCTATGAAGATCTTGATCTCTTGTATTCTGACTTGGTTCGGTGCCGTAATCTTGTTCCCGTGCCTGTGCACAGTCCAGGCAACAGACCCAGGGTTTGTTGAACCGACACCCGGTCATATTTTTGCGATGCTTAGGCGAAGCACTGCGAGAATCACTTCACCATCACCGTCGCCACGCCATCGTGCTGACGGAACTCATCTACTTCCTCGACACCTTGCTGGATCAAGAAGGCGAGGGACATCATCGCGCTGGACATGTGCAGAACTCGGAGGTCCAGTACGTTCGGTGCTTGATCGGTCGGAACAAGAAGAAGTTCGACTACATCAACCGCGTTGTCAAATGTTTTCGCTTTCTGTCTATGAGGGTACGTGGACACACTCTCCCCCTCTTGTTGCTATGCATCTCATAGATAGAT
The DNA here is from genome assembly GCA_011799875.1 of Thinopyrum elongatum. Lineage (NCBI taxonomy): Eukaryota > Viridiplantae > Streptophyta > Magnoliopsida > Poales > Poaceae > Thinopyrum > Thinopyrum elongatum. The sequence goes on along the minus strand of CM022303.1, from coordinate 44,900,436 downwards.
CTTGCGTGAGCGTAGGAATTTTTCTGAAATTGCATGCTACGTTTCCCACAGTGGTATCAGAGCTAGGTCTATACGTAGATGATATGCACGAGTAGAACGCAAAGAGTTTTGGGCGGTGATCATCATACTGCTTACCACCAATGCCTTTTTTTGATTCGGCGGTATTGTTGGATGAAGCGGCCCGGACCAACCTTACATGACCACGTTCGTGAGACCGGTTCCATCGACAGACATGCAACTATTTTTGCATAAAGGTGGCTGGCGGGTGTCTGTTTCTCTAACTTTAGTTGAATCGAATTTGACTGTGACCGGTCCTTGTTGAAGGTTAAAACAGCAAACTTGATAAATCACCATTGTGGTTTTGATGCGTAGGTAAGAACGATTCTTGATAGAAGCCTGTAGCAGCCACGTAAAACTTGCAACAACAAAGTAGAGGACGTCTAACTTGTTTTTGCAGGGCATGTTGTGATGTGATATGGTCAAGACATGGTGTGACATATGTTATTGTATGAGATGATCATGTTTTGTAAAAGTTATCGGCAACCGGTAGGAGCCTTATGGTTGTCTCTTTATTGTATGAAATGCAAACGCCATGTAATTGCTTTACTTTATCACTATGAGTTAGCGATAGTTGTAGAAGCAATAGTTGGCGAGACGACCACGATGCTACGATGGAGATCAAGGTGTCGAGCCGGTGACGATGGAGATCATGACGATGCTTTGGAGATGGAGATCAAAAGCACAAGATGATGATGGCCATATCATGTCACATATTTTGATTGCATGTGATGTTTATCTTTTATGCATCTTATTTTGCTTAGTACGGCGGTAGCATTATAAGATGACCCCTTACTAAAATTTCAAGGTATAAGTGTTCTCCCTGAGTATGCACCGTTGCGACAGTTTGTCGTGCTGATACACCACGTGATGATCGGGTGTGATAGGCTCTACGTTCACATACAACGGGTGCAAGACAGTTTTGCACATGCGGAATACTCGGGTTAAACTTGACGAGCCTAGCATGTACAGACATGGCCTCGGAACACTGGAGACCGAAAGGTCGAACATGAGTCATATAGTAGATATGATCAACATAGAGATGTTCACCATTGATGACTACCCCATCTCACGTGATGATCAGACATGGGTTAGTTGTTATGGATCATGTATCACTTGGACAACTTGAGGGATGTTGATTTAAGTGGCAGTTCATTAGTAATTTAATTGAACTTAATTTATCATGAACTTAGTCCTGATATTATTTGCAAATCTATGTTGTAGATTAATAGCTCGCGATATAGCTCCCTTATTTTTGATATGTTCCTAGAGAAAAATAAGTTGAAAGATGATAGTAGCAATGATGTGGATTGGGTCCGTGATCTGAGGATTATCCTCATTGCTGCATAGTAGAATTATGTCCTTGATGCACCGCTAGGTGACAGACCTATTAGAGGAGCAGAAGCAAACATTATGAATGTTTGGCAAGCTCGGTATGATAACTTCTTAATAGTTTAGTGCACCATGCTTTACGGCTTCGAACCGGGATTTTGAACACCACGGAGCTTATGAGATGTTCCAAGAGCTGAATTTGGTATTTCAGACTCATGCCCATGTCGAGAGGTATGAGACCTCTGACAAGTACTTTGCCTACAAGATGGGGGAGAATAGCTCAACCAGTGAGCATGTGCTCAGAATGTCTGGGTACTACAATCGCTTGAATCAAGTGGGAGTTAATCTTCCAGATAAGATAGTGATTGACAAAGTTCTCCAGTCACTAGCACCAAGCTACTAGAACTTCGGGATGAACTATAATATGCAAGGGATGATGAAAATGATTCCCGAGCTCTTCGCGATGCTGAAATCGGCGAAGGTAGAAATCAATAAAGTCCATCAAGTGTTGATGGTAAACAAGACCACTAGTTTCAAGAAAAAGGGCAAGGGAAAGCAAAGGGAACTTCCAGAAGAATGGCAAGCAAGTTGCCGCTCCCATGAAGAAGCCAAAAGCTGGATCCAAGCCTGAAATTGAGTGCCTCTACTGCAAAGGAAATGGTCACTGGAACCGGAACTGCCCCAAATAATTGGCGAATAAGAAGGATGGCAAAGTGAACAAAGGTATATTTGATATACATGTTACTGATGTGTACCTTACTAGTATTCCTAGTAGCCCCAAGGTATTTGATACCGGTTCAGTTGCTAAGATTAGTGACTCGAAACAGGAGTTGCAAAACGAACAGATACTAGTTAAGGGCGAGGTGACGATGTGTGTTGGAAGTGATTCCATGGTTGATAAGATCACCATCGCATACTCCCTCTACCTTCGGGATTAGTGTTGAACCTAAATAAATGTTATTTGGTGTTTGCGTTGAGCATGAATATGATTGGATCATGTTTATTGCAATACGTTTATTCATTTAAGTCACAGAATAATTGTTGTTCTGTTTACATGAATAAAACCTTCTATGGTCATACACCCAATGGGAATGGTTTATTGAATCTCGATCGTAGTGATACACATATTCATAATATTGATGCCAAAAGATGCAAAGTTGATAATGATAGTGCAACATACTTGTGGCACTGCCGTTTAGGTCATATTGGTGTAAAGCGCATGAAGAAACTCCATGCAGATGGACTTTTGGAATGACTTGATTATGAATCATTTGATACTTGCGAACCATGCCTCATGGGCAAGATGACTAAAACTCCGTTCTCCGGAACAATGGAGCAAGCTAATGACTTATTGGAAATAATACATACCGAAGCACGCGGCGGGTATAGTTATTTTCTCAGTTTCACAGATGATTTGAGTAGGTATGTGTATATCTACTTGATGAAACACACGTCTGAAACGCTTGAAAAATCCAAAGAATTTCAGAGTGAAGTAGAGAACCATCGTAACAAGAAAATAAAGTTTCTATGATCTTATCCCGGAGGCGAATATTTGAGTTACGAGTTTGGCCTTCATATAAAACAATGTGGAATAGTTTCACAACTCACGCCACCTGGAACACCACAGTGTAATGATGTGTCCGAACGTCGTAACTCTACTTTATTAGATATGGTGCATTCTATGATGTCTCTTACCGATTTGCCACTATCATTTTGGGGTTATACATTAGAGACAGCCGCATTCACATGAAATAGGGCACCGTCTAAATCCGTTGAGATGACATCGTATGAACTATGGTTTGGCAAGAAACCTAAGCTGTCATTGCTTAAAAGTTTGGGGAAGCGATGCTTATGTCAAAAGGTTTCAGCCTGATAAGCTCTAACCCAAAGCGGAGAAGTGCGTCTTCATAGGATACCCTAAGGAAACAATTGGGTACACCTTCTACCACAGATCCAAAGGCAAGATCTTTGTTGCCAAGAATGAAACCTTTCTAGAGAAGGAGTTTCTCTTGAAAGAAACGAGTGGGAGGAAAGTAGAACTTGATGAGGTAATTGTACCTTCTATCGAATTGGAAAGTAGCTCAACACAGAAAACCGTTCCCGTGATGCCTACACCAACTAGAGAGGAAGCCAATGATGATGATCATGAAACTTCAGATCAAGTTACTACTAAACCTCGTAGCTCAACCAGAGCACGATCCACACCAGAGTGGTACGGTAATCCTGTTCTGGAAGTCATGTTACTAGACCATGGCAAACCTATGAACCATGAAGAAGCTATGATGAGCCCAGATTCCTACAGATGGCTTGAGGCCATGAAATCTGATATAGGATCCGTGTATGAGAACAAAGTGTGGACTTTGGTGGATTTGCCCGATGATCGGCAAGCCATAGAGAATAAATGGATCTTCAAGAAGAAGACTGATGCTAATGGTAATGTTACTGTCTACAAAACTTCACTTGTCGCAAATGGTTTTCGACAAGTTCAAGGGGTTGACTATGATGAGATTTTCTCACCCGCAGCGATGCTTAAATCGGTCTGAATCATGTTAGCAATTGCCGTATTTTATGATTATGAAATATGGCAAATGGACGTCAAAATTGCATCCCTTAATGGATTTCTTAAAGAAGAGTTGTATATGATGTAACCAGAAGGTTTTGTCGGTCCTAAAGGTGCTAACAAAGTGTGCAAGCTCCAGCGATCCATCTATGGACTGGTGCAAGCATCTCGGAGTTGGAATATGCGCTTTGATGAGGTGATCAAAGCTTATGATTTTATACAGACTTACGGTGAAGCCTGTATTTACAAGAAAGTGAGTGGGAGCTCTATAGCATTTCTAATATTATATGTGGAGGACATATTATTGAATGGAAATGATATATAATTTCTGGATAGCATAAAAGGATACTTGAATAAGAATTTTTTAAAGAAAGACCTCAGTGAAGCTGCTTACATATTAGGCATCAAGATCTATAGAGATAGATCAAGATGCTTGATAAGACTTTCAATGAGTACATACCTTAACAAGATTTTGAAGGAGTTTAAAATGGATAAGTCAAAGAAGGAGTTCTAGCCTGTATTGTAAGGTGTGAAATTGAGTAGGACTCAAAGCCCGACCATGGCAGAAGATAGAAAGAGAATGAAAGTCATTCCCTATGCCTCAGCCATAGGTTCTATAAAGTATGCCATGATGTGTACCATACCTATTGTGTACCTTGCCATGAGTTTGGCAAGAGGGTACAATAGTGATCCAGGAGTAGATCACTGGACAGTGGTCAAAATTTATCCTTAGTTACCTAAGAGGACTAAGGAAATATTTCTCGGTTATGGAGGTGATAAAGAGTTCGTCATAAAGGGTTACGCCGATGCAAGCTTTGACACCAATTCGGATGACTCAGAGTCTCAATCTGGATACATATTGATAGTGGGAGCAATTAGCTAGAGTAGCACCATGCAGAGCATTGTAGACATAGAAATTTGCAAATATACATACGGATCTGAATGTGTCAGACCCGTTGACTAAACTTCTCTCACAAGCAAAATATGATCACACCTTAGTACTCTTTGGGTGTTAATCACATGGCAATGTGAATTAGATTATTAACTCTAGTAAACCCTTTGGGTGTTGGTCACATGGCGATGTGAACTATGGGTATTAATCACATGACGATGTGAACTATTGGTGTTAAATCACCTGGCGATGTGAACTAGATTATTTACTCTAGTGCAAGTGGGAGACTGAAGGAAATATGCCCTAGAGGCAATAATAAATTTGTTATTTTATATTTCCTTATTCATGATAAAGGTTTATTATTCATGCTAGAATTGTATTGATCGGAAACCTAGATACATGTGTGAATACATAAACAAACACCGTGTCCCTAGTGAGCCTCTACTTGACTAGCTCGTTGATCAAAGATGGTTAAGGTTTCCTAACCATGGACATGAGTTGTCATTTGATAACGGGATCACATCATTAGGAGAATGATGTGATGGACAAGACCCATCCGTTAGCTTAGCATAATGATCGTTCAGCTTTATTGCTATTGCTTTCTTCATGTCAAATACATATTCCTTCGACTATGAGATTATGCAACTCCCGGATACCGGAGGAATGCCTTGTGTGCTATCAAACATCACAACATAACTGGGTGATTATAATGATGCTCTACAGGTATCTCCGAAGGTGTTTGTTGAGTTGGCATAGATCGAGATTAGGATTTGTCACTCCGAGTATCGGAGAGGTATCTCTGGGCCCTCTCGGTAATACACATCATAAGCATGCAAGAAAACGACTAAGGAGTTAGTGACGAGTGATGTATTACGGAACGAGTAAAGATTCTTGCCGGTAACGAGATTGAACTAGGTATGAAGATACCGACGATCGAATCTCGGGCAAGTAACATACCGATGGACAAAGGGAATTACGTATGTTGTCACAACGGTTTGACCGATAAAGTTCTTCGTAGAATATGTAGGAGCCAATATGGGCATCCAGGTTCCACTATTGGTTATTGACCGGAGAGGTGTCTCGGTCATCTCTACATAGTTCTCAAACCCGTAGGGTCCGCATGCTTAATGTTCGATGACGATATAGTATTATATGAGTTATGTGATTTGGTGACCGAATGTTGTTCGGAGTCCTGGATGAGATCACGAACATGACGAGGAGTCTCAAAATGGTCAAGAGGTAAAGAATGGTATATAGGACAATGGTATTCGGACACCGGAAGTGTTACGGAGGGTACCGGGAACTTATCCGGTCACCGGACAAGAGTTTCGGGCACCCCCGGCAAATATATGGGCCTTATGGGCCAAGTGAGGGAACACACCAGCCCTGGTGCGCCCCTATTGAGGCCAGCCCTATGAGGAGGAGAAGGTAAGAGGGGAGGGCAAGGAAAGTGTGGATTAGGATTCCTACTTCCTTCCCTCTCCCCCCCTCTTTCCTTCCAGCTCGGTTATATATGGCAGGGGGGCATGCGGCTTGGGAGGGACTCCAAGTAGGATTCCTCCTACTTGGGCGCCTCCTATGGCTGCTCCTCCCTACCTCCCACCTATCTATACGTGGGGAGGGAATGCCTAGAACACACAACAACAATCGTTAGCCTTGTGCGGCGCCCCCTCCACAGTTTACACCCCCGGTCATATTTTTGCGGTGCTTAGGCGAAGCCCTGCGAAAATTACTTCACCATCACCGTCACCACGCCGTCGTGCTGACGGAACTCATCTAATTCCTCGACACCTCGCTGGATCAAGAAGGCGAGGGACGTCATTGCGCTGAACGTGTGCAGAACTCGGAGGTGCCGTACGTTCGGTGCTTGATCGGTCGGAACGAGAAAAAGTTCGACTACATCAACCGCGTTGTCAAATGCTTCCGCTTTCGGTCTAAGAGGGTAAATGGACACACTCTCCCCCTCTCGTTGCGATGCATCTCCTAGATAGATCTTGCGTGAGCGTCGGAATTTTTTTGAAATTGCATGCTACGTTTCCCAACAGGAATGTTGCAGCAAAGGGTGCGCGAAGAAAACCAGTGAAGTTAGTGTCTGTACTTACATGTCCGCTCTACAAGTCAGGTCTTTGCTAGTACTGTGTTGATGTTTCTTAACTTTTCCAGGAAAGACTCTAGGAAGGGAGGTAAATAACAGGCCAAAGGGGTGATGAAGTCAAAAAGGCCTGCTAGGAATGTACCAAAGGCTGTGGGAATAAGAGCTGTGAAGTTAGCTTCTGCAGCTATGAGGAGAAAATTAGTGAAGTTAGTGTTTTTTGTGTTCATGTGTACTTTACATGCTCAAATCTTCTTTGCTATCTATTAACAAATGTTTTTTCATGTAGGAAAGCTAAAGTGAAGTCGAAACAGGATGTTTAGGTCAGGCAGAGAAAACAAAAGGTTTCTGGGGTCGAAAAATTGAGAACAAACTGAATTGGACAGTTTTCCATGCCATGATCCACCTTGTTTCTCATGTATTTGACCTGTTTGATGGACTGCCACTATTTTTCTGAATTCCTCGTTTGATTGGTACCCTCATTTTATTATGGACGGGTCGAGATGGTAGGCTAGTTATGATTTATCAACAACGATCAAACAATGCATTTTTAGTGAAGTTGGTTTTCTGTATTTTTTTCATTTTTTTACATAAAATATTGTTGAAATTTGTTCCAAGTGTAGTCAAATTTCATACTTGAAATATAAAATAGAAACTGAAAATTTCTATATATACGAAAAGAGAACGTTGGATTTCCTCAGAAACCTATTATTATGAGCACAAAATTTCAAATTTGTATCAAAATAGAAACCTCGTTTTACAATAACATTGAAAAGCGTTTATTTTGAAATAGAAAATAATCATACCGATATTTTAAAAATAGCATGCTCATTTGCAAAAAGCATGTTCAATTGAAAATAGAATGAATATGCGGATTTAAAAATAGCATGCTGCTTTGAATATGCTGTTTTTAAAATACCATGCTATTTTAAAAATAGCGTGCTGATTTTAAAAATATAATGCTATTTTCAATATGCTATTTTTAAAATACCATGCTATTTTAAAAATAGCATGCTGATTTTAAAAATATAATGCTGTTTTCAATATGCTATTTTCAATATTTAAAAATAGCATGCTGATTCTTAAAATATAATGCTGATTTTAAAAATAGCATGCTGATTTTAAAAATATAATGTTGTTTTCAATATGCTGTTTTTAAAATAAGCATGCTGATTTTAAATATAGTATGCTACTTTTAAAAATATAATGCTCTTTTCAACATGCTATTTTTAAAATAGCATGTTGATTTCAAAAATAGCATGCTAATTACAAAAATAGCATGCTGATTTTAAAAAATAGCATGTTGTTTTGAATATGTTGTTCTTAAAAGTAGCATGCTGATTTCAAAATAACATCCTGATTTGAACCACGAGAGGTCACCCTTGGTATCGAACCACGAGAGGAAGAATCCGTGGAAGCAATGGTCTCTAGCAAGCTTTTGCCAAACTGTCAAATCCAGCTTTTGACCGAATCTGCAAGCAAATTGTGCTTCAAAAACTTATAATAAAAAGAAGGAACAAGGGTGAGGTCTTATTGCTTACAACCATGTATTAGTGTTGGGATCAAAAAAGATATAAGTTAGTGCTCGGGAAGTCACCCATCAAGAGGTGCTTGCTTCGTGCCGGAGTGGGGGATGTGTCCAAATTACATCTTGACCGGCTCAAGTCCTACATCAAGAATAAGTTGTAATGCAGAAGGCCCTATTTGTCTTGCGGGGTTGTCCTGATAATTACGATAATAATATCGGATAAAAGCATTGAGCGTTTAATGACTACACCTCATGAATCCCCAAGGATATAATCCATGTTGCCCTACTAAACCTTGCTGTCACCGATGTCCGGTATAACACTTCATGGTCCCCTTTCTCCTAGCCTCACATGTGCTCAATCTCCATGATCCTGCGTACCTAGAGGGGTGAAGATCTTAAACAAGATAGGAGACACTTCTCGAAACAATTTTATTTCACACATATGAGACGTTATGTCAAAGGATTCCGTTGATCCCTTCACCAAATACCTAGGGTTGCAAGGCTAATGCCTCACCCCATACCTCATATTTTATTTCACACATGGAGATCAGATCGCGAGAAGAAAACATGAAGAATACATCTTGAGATTGATAGGTTGCAATATGTCTTACAATGGAAGCCTTGTGCGATGCACGATTGCAAGAATGAACTCGATGAGAGAGCACTATGGTGGTGGAGATGAAAATGGCGGTGGCTAGGGTTTGTGGATTAAGATGATGAACAGGTTCTGGATCTGCTCGACGCTCCCCTCTCTATTGACATTTCGACAGGGTCCCTTTATAAAAGTTGTTCGGGTGGACCACCTGCCTCGGTTTCCACGGGAAACGACTGCTCATGCGAGGGCGCACGGTGGCAAGGAACACCATCTTTGACTCTGGTGGCCTTGTAGCACCTCCTGGTGACTTATTTCTTCTCAATTTTCCTTCATTCTTTTCTCCCACATGATTTCTTCCCTTTTCAGCCAATTTCCTGTGGAAAAATGTCAAAGAGAGTATCTGTGGAATCCTTTGCATTCATTTGTCATTAGTGGTAATATCAGAGCGAATATCTCTCTTTTAATGAAATATCTCAGTTTAAACAAGGTTGAAATGAGTGCAAAAATATCACTCATCATATCTTAAGATATAGTGCACTAGACTGCCTTAGAGAATTCATTAAGGATGCAAGATTGCATGTATAGATAGTGTTTGCCTCAGTGAATGTTATATGTGCAAAAATCTTCACATTAATGAACATATATCTCGTGCACTTGCAATCTTTTGTAGTACATTAATGAACATTTAAAATATATTCCAACCTCTTGCTATTATAAACTTGTCGTCCGTATCTGCCACATTTGGAGTCCAACTATTTCCTACGAACCTTACACTCGACTAGAAGTGAGTTTGTCAAGTAAGACATAACCAATATGAGAGGGAGCAGCCTAGTGCAGGCGACGGTGATATTCTTCATTGGATGCCTTGTCGTTTGTGCACAGTGTAAGTATACATCATCGTTGTCATTAGAATCTTGTGTTAACTTCTTGCCACTAATTTTTTGGATCATACATACATACATACATACACACACAAATCTGCGGTACTGCATACTAATGTTAAATATCATATATAGGTGGTCTCGATGATAAGCAAACGGCTGTCAACGAAGATGATCATGCGGTGAACACAACTACCAACACTACCATCGTCAACTCGACATCTGTAGGCGAGAGCAAGATAAACTAGAAATTTTGCCAAGAATATTTCTTATGTTCTTTAAACAATGAGATCCGTTTTACATGCTACTGCTGCGAGACTAGGAATGGAGACTATTTCAAGAAGCGGAGTGACTGCGAGCACAACTGCCACCTACAACCATAAATCCCCACCTTCACAAGCGTCTCTGGGATGGAATTCCATATGCTCGAAAAATTTGTCCGTCGGTAATAAAAGGCACCTTATATGGTTTGAGCAATTAGGTTCCAACCAAACATTAGAGGATAGCCCACATCTTTCTGTGGAGGTTCAGCAAGGAAAAAATTGATGAAAGGAATCCCAGTAAATAGTTGTTTGTCATATTTACAAAGTTCAAATCCTTTGGTTGTCGTGCTTCGACTCGGTTGTCTATTAGCCTCTCTCATTTACTTGCACATCGCCCACTTGGTTATTAGCCAGTTGTGGGCTAACAGTCATATAGAATTTTAATAGCGTGTGACGTGGAAAAAGTTAGAAACTCAAAAACTGAAAAAAGTAAATCAAATAAACAAAAGCTGCATGAACAAAATCAGACGACATAAGGCAAGTGAGATTTAGTCTGTACTCTTTCAGATGACCATTAGCTAATTCCAAGAAAACAACTTGCAGAAACATTTTTATAGCATAGCATAACTATCAAAAAAGCACATAGTACAACGACAGCCCACACATCTATATTCTATCCATATCTATCTATCTATCTATATATGTATCTATTTATACCTACTAATAAAATAAGAAGCATTTATGCCCATTCATCTCATGTTTTGCAAGAAAATACCCTACTTTTTTTTCTTTAATTAAATCATGGTTCAGGTTTAGTGAGGTTCGTCCATTGTGTTTTCTGCAAAGAACGAGGAAATGGTTGCATTTTGTGAGATTCAAACTCATGACATCGCCTCCAGGCCCAAAATCCACAACCAACTAAGTTAGCATGCGCTTGTGCTACCAAATAGGTCCATTATAATACTGCAGAGCACGTGTATCATATGGGTGATCTAACGGATGAGACTAACTGGGCCTTTTTAGAGCCCATCGGTATTTTCGACCTAAATTTTTTTATACCTTTAATTGGCCCAATTAGGTCTAGGGGTATTCCCATCCTAAATTTTTCGATTAAATTAATTACATTAACATTGCACTTCATTATAACACCAATCATCGTGCGTACTCATTTGAATTTTGGTTTGAGCGGTTCGTCTTCTCTCCTCCTCTCGAGCCCTAACCTCAGGCGCCCTCGATCGCCGCCGATCGCACTCGCCGTGTCACTCCTTCCTCCTGCTCCTACACCCCCTTCTCCCTCCATCGCAAGTCACCCCACTCGGGTCGCGGCGCCGCTAATCCCCTCCTTCCCCGAGCCCACGCCACCTTCACCGACATGAGAGGCCACATCATCCTCATCGACGTGCATCAACTTTTTCACGCCGGATCTTCACTGTAAGTGCCTAGCCATCTCAAATCTTGTCTGGTCTCTTCTGCATATAGTACCAATAGGGGTCAGATTTGATTAGGGTTTAGGATATGTCATGTGAGGTTTAGTGTTTATGGTTTCAGAAAGTTGTGATGAGATTTCGATTGAAAGGAAGTGTAAGTCGGATTTAGCTAGGACATATTGAAGGACTTAGTTAGGGTTATGTGGCATCAGAAAGTTATCTGCAGATTTGGATTCAAAGAAGGTTATTTTGGATTTAGTTAGGATATACTTTTGAATTGAGTTTCGGGATATTTTGGATTTAGTTAGGAGATAATTATTTTTGTATGGAGTTTGGAGTTATTTTGGATTTAGTTAGGAAATAATTTGGATTTAGTTAGGAGATAATTTTGGATTTAGTTAGGAGATAATTTTGAATGGAGTTTAGAGATAATTGATCTATAGGGTGGATCTATCAGGGCATTTGACGAATTCGTGGAATTTGGATTTAGTTAGGAGATCATCAGTTACAGCAAGTACAATCAATTAAATATTTCTGGATTTAGTCAGGGCATATTTTGTAATTACTTACAGCTTTTGAAGGACTGAGTTAGGTACATGAATCCGATATGAAAAATTAAATTAATTATTTAAGCAGAGTAGTGCATAATTATTACGTATGCAATCCATCCGTAACAATGACTATCTGTTTTCGTTGGCAGCATAACGACTTCGATGATAAAGGCAACGATGGCCAAAACTTGGGTGATACAGGCATGGATGACAAGGACATGGGTGATAGAGGCAACGAAGGCAAAGGCATGGATGATATCGACAATGATTTCTTAGCCATGGACCCCAAAGGAATGGGTGGTATATGCATGGATGATAAGGATAATGAGGATTCAGGCAAGGATGGCATAGACATGGATGATGTACACATGCAAGGTAAAGGAATTGATAATAAAGGCATGGCTGGTTCAGACGTGAATGAGTATATGGAATACTTAGAGATTGTGAAGAAGACTTTCAGGACTGAGGAAGAAGCCTACATGTTCTACATAGGCTATGCGAGAAAAAAAGGGTTTGGTGTTAGAAAGGATGATCTGAAGTACATGGGTCCGGGTCCGAAACAAAATGCATACAGAAGGACATACAAGTGCTGCAAACAAAGATGGCGGGCCCTTAAGCACTTTAACAGAGCTGAAAGAAAAAGAACACCGAGGGGTCTTTCTCGGTGTGGGTGTCCCGGTCTTTTTCAGGTTGAGCTACAAGATAGCAGTGGCCTTTGGTTCGTCAAGAATTTTGTGGACAAGCATAACCATCTGTTTGTCCCTGCTGACCTAACTCCCTACTTATCGGCTCATCATAGAATGACTGACGCACAAAAGGCCGATGTCATCGAGTATGCTGTCGGTGGACTTCGAACACATCAGATTATGAATGTAATGGAGAAGAATGCCGGAGGTCCCAACAAGCTTGGATTTATAGATCGAGACCTATACAACCATGTTTCAATCCAGAAGAAGCGCAAGATAGAAGGCAGTGATGCTAGATATTTGCTCACCTATATGATTGCACAGAAAAAAGCAGACCTGGAATTCTTTTTCACATACACAAAAGACAGCGAAGGCCATTTGAGGAACATATTCTGGGCTGATTCACAATCCCGGATTGACTATGTTTCCTTTGGTCGTGTCGTGGTGTTCGACAGTACATATCGGTCTAACAAGTACATGCTTCCGTTTATTCCATTTGTTGGTCTGAACCATCACCGCAGCACAGTTTTGTTTGGGGTCGGTCTAGTGTCAGACGAGACAGTTACATCATACCAGTGGCTTCTTCATGTATTTTTGGAGGCAATGTCCCAGAAGCCACCCATTTCAGCAATCACCGATGGGGACAGTGCAATGGCTAAAGCAATAGCTACTGTCTGGACCGCAACAGATCATCGTTTGTGCACGTGGCATATCGAGGAGAATATGGTGATGCACCTCCGCAAGAAAAAGCTTGAGGAATTTAGGGAATTCATTTACCGTCATTGGGATGTTGATGAGTTTGAGAAAAGATGGGAGGCTTATAAGGTTCGTTTCAAAATAAAACCAACGGGGAAGAGGTCGTCATGGGTTAACAGGATGTACGAGCTGTGACACAAATGCGTTGCTGCGTACACAAAGGTAGATATTTCCTAGGCATAATGAGTAATCAGAGGAGTGAGTCTCTCAACTCAAGGCTTGATGTGAACCTGAACAGGAAGATGCAACTTGTTGATTTGTTGCAGCATGTTGAGCACTGTGTATCCATAATGCGTAAGAATGAAGTAGCATTAGACGCAGTAGCATCACTTAAGATACCCTTCACTAAGCTGAATGCACACCCTCTGGAGATTGCTGCCTCTTATATTTATACAACTGTGATGTTTCCACGGGTAAAGCGACGGATTGTCGAAGGAACAAATTGGCAGGTCATAGACCGGGAAGCGTGTGATGCTTTGGTCGTGTTTGGAGTTTTGCGCAAAGTCCCATATGATAAAGTCCCATATGGCAGGGATGGTAGAGAATTGCAAGGTAAGGATGGTAAGGACTCGGATGCTAAGGTTCCTACAGACTTGGAAGGTAAGGATGTTGAGGACTTGCATGCAAAAAACTTGGATGCTGAGGATCCCAATGACTTGGAAGGAAAGGATGGTGTGGACTTGGATGCAAAAATCCTGGATGGTAAGGACTCGGATGCTAAGGTTCATACAGACTTGGAGGTAAGGATGGTGAGGACTTGCATGCAAAAAACTTGGGTGCTAAGGATCCCAATGACTTGGAAGGCAAGGATGGTGTGGACTTGGATGCAAAAAACCTGCATGCTAAGGATCCCAAAGACTTGGAAGGTAAGGACAGTGAGGAGTTGGATGCCAAAAAGTTGGATGCACAAGGCGTGGATGCTAAGTCTGTGGATGTTAGATATCACGTGACTTGTCTATTTACAGGAGCAAGACTGGATGCTGGAGCTTGTAAATGTAAAAAGTTGGAAAGTGAGGATTACCCATGCGCACATATATTCTGCGTTCTGGATCATCTTGGTGTACGCACATTACCAATAAAAAATTGTGAAGAAAAGATGGACAATGAATGCCAAGCCAGCGTTCCCTTCTTCGAGGACTGCGAATACTCATGTATGGTCTGATCACATGAATAATTATCATCAACTATGCAACATGGCTAGTGACGCTTTATTCACAGCCGCAGCTAGCGATTCACAGTCAGAACAGGTGATGGAGCTCCTTCGGAATATATTGGTTGATGGTGAAAAAACTGATTTGGATGAAGGCCAGAAGAAATTGTTTGTTCCTTTGCCGGCATACTTCTCTGCTGCTCGCGAATGCTGCACTGATGACGTGGAAAATACAATCAAAATAGTTCCAAAAGGGAGACCAACTACCAAAGAATCGAACAACAGGATTAAATCCAGGCGCGAGCGGATGAGAGGGAAAAAAAGCAACGAAGTTAGTGCACATGTTATCTCATTGTTCATTTCCATTCATGCTTACAGTGTTAATATGTTCTCCGGGAGAGTGTTCACATGTTTTTCTTCAATTTACGGAGGAAAAAATCGGGGAAATCAAAGGTCACAAAGAGGAAGAAGCGGAAAGAGAAAGACTCAGAGACAAAAGAAGACATAGAGTCAAATACAAAAGAAGAGGAAGATTCAAAAAAAGCAACGAAGTTAGTGCACATGTTTATCTCATTGTTCATTTCCATACATGCTTACAGTGTTAATATCTTCTCCCAGAGAGTGTTCACATGTTTTTCTTCAATTTATGCAAGAAAAAATCGGGGAAATCAAAGGTCACAAGGAGGAAGAAGCAAAAAGGGAAAGACTCAGAGATAGGAGAAGAGACAGAGTCAGATACAGAAGAAGAGACAGAGGCAGATACAGAAGAAGAGGAAGATTCAAGTATAGAAGAAGAGGAAGATTTAGATGCAGAAGAAGAGGAAGATTCAGATGCAGAAGAAGAGGAAGATTCGGATGCAGAAGATGGTGGGCTGAGGAGGGCTAGGAAGAGACCATTGAAGGATGGTAGGCTGTTGAAGGGTACGAAGAGACCGTTCAAGCATGGTAGGCTGCCGAAGGGTCGAGATGGTAGGCTAGTTATGATTTATCAACATCGGTCAAACAATGCATTTTTAGTGAAGTTGGTTTTCTGTATTTTTTTCATTTTTTTACATAAAATATTGCTGAAATTTGTTCAAAGTGTAGTCAAATTTCATACTTGAAATATAAAATAGAAACCGAAAATTTATATATATACGAAAAAGAACATTGGATTTCCTCAGAAACCTATTATTATGAGCACAAAATTTCAAATTTGTTTCAAAATAGAAACCTTGTTTTCAAATAACATTGAAAAATGTTTATTTTGAAATAGAAAATAAACATACTCATATTTTAAAAATAGCATGCTCATTTTAAAAAAGCATGTTCAATTGAAAATAGAATGAATATGCGGATTTAAAAATTGCATGCTGCTTTGAATATGCTGTTTTTAAAATACCATGCTATTTAAAAAATAGCATAATGATTTTAAAAATATAATGTTGTTTTCAATATGCTATTTTGAAAATACCATGCTATTTTAAAAATAGCATGCTAATTTTAAAAATATAATGCTGTTTTCAACATGTTGTATTCAATATTTAAAAATAGCATGCTGATTTTTAAAATATAATGCTGATTTTAAAAATAGCATGCTGATTTTGAAAATATAATGCTGTTTTTAAAATAAGCATGCTGATTTTAAAAATAGCATGCTACTTTTAAAATTATAATGCTCTTTTCAATATGCTATTTTTAAAATAGCATGCTGATTTCAAAAATAGCATGCTAATTACAAAAATAGCATGTTGATTTTAAAAAAAGCATGCTAATTACAAAAATAGCATGCTGATTTTAAAAATAGCATGTTGTTTTGAATATGTTGTTTTTAAAAGTAGCATGCTGATTTCAAAATAACATCCTGATTTGAACCACGAGAGGTGACCCTCGGTATCGAATCACGAGAGGAAGAATCCGTGGAAGCAATGGTCTCTAGCAAGCTTTTGCCAAACTGTCAAATCCAGCTTTTCACCGGATCAGCAAGAAAATTTTTCTTCAAACACTTATAATAAAAAGACGGAACGAGGATGAGGTCTTAATGCTTACAACCATGTATTAGTGTTGGGATCAAAAAAGATATAAGTTAGTGCTCGGGAAGTCACCCATCAAGAGGTGCTTGCTTCGTGTCGGAGTGGGGGATGTGTCCAAATTACATCTTGACCGGCGAGTGACGATCTTGCTCTTCCCTCTGATGAATACCGAGCGAGTGACGGTGCAGACATAGTATGGTATGGGAGGAGGTTTGCAATGCTTTACTATGGATTTGAGACGGTCCCACCTAATCTGGTCTAGCGATACATGGTTGGCATAGAAGATGTGATCCTCGAAACCTCCTTTTCTCACAATGTATCCCGGACTTGTATAAAAAAAATTAGGATGACAGAGTAGTAAATAATTTCATACATAAGATCTAGAACATCAGCACTGGGTTGATGATCAATGCCTACTTCAATGATCAAGAAATGAAGGACATAGATAACCCAATCACATCCACCTAGCAATATCTCGTAGAAACATGGGCAAATTTAATATATGATTTATTTAAAATAACAACTAAACAATGCTCTATTTAAGCTCTAGTTTAGTCAATGTTTATTTGGAAACAAAGCAACAAGGTCATCTAGAACCCAAACAGAGTAATGTGTGGTAATCAAGTGTTACTCAAACCTCAACTTTACATAGTTCACGGTTCATTTAATATCTGACCAGCCATATAGAACTTTACCCCTGTGTGCCAAGATGGTCGACATATCGATCTCCATCAGAACTATGATCATTTTCATAGTCGCTAGAGGTGTCATCATCATCGCTATAGCCGTCACTCCCATGGGAGGTGCCATCTGAAGCATCATCTTAGGTGGTCTGTTGATCACTCTCTTCGCTGCGGATGAGGATGGTTTCCCTTGCCATTCAAACCTGTTGCATGCATTACAATGAAGAAATATGGTAGTTATTGATATATGAAATCAGTCTTACATTAGGACTTGTTAGCACCATATAAAATGTGAATAATCTTTTCGCATACTTCTTGCTAAGTACGTAGTTCATGTACAAACATCTACACAAAAAAGCTAGTCGACAACCAGATTGATACTACTAGACTATTCGCACGACTAGTCAAGACTAGTGGTTAGATTCATAATCATTGGGCAGACATAGCCAATTAGGATATTTCAAAGTTACAAATTTTTTGGCATATTTTTGTGACATAGGCAAAAATAGTTGGTAGCCAACCAATCACTAGCCAACATTTGGCATTTTTTCAGATTTTGGCATGCCAAATTTTGGCATCGAACCATTCATGTTGATAGATCATGATTGGCTTGCTAGCAATGTTGGCATTGCAAAATATTGGCAACTTTATGTGAGCTGGACAAGAAAACTGGGTAACCAACCAATTAGTAGCCATGTATTTTTGGCATCAAACCAATTTCGCTCATAATTCGAACAAGTAGTAAAAAGAATCAGCAAAAATATAAACCAACCATAATTGTTACACCCTGATTGGTAGCCAACCAATCACTTAACAAATCATTTCATCAAAGGTATGCAAAAATTAGTAGCCTTGCATACTTAACAAATCATTCAAAAAATGAACCATGATTGACTACTCTCATCGAGTAATAGGTGAAACTATAACTGATCTGCCTTCGATCACACCAAATTTCCTGATGGGCTGTTGTGTGGTACCATCAGCTAATAAATATAAAGTCTTTAAATTATCCCAACAAAACAAATAATGCATTTGCTCCTGTACATAACATTTTTAGAGGTAGCTGTGGAGGTTAATTTTCCAGTGAGAATAAGGACATGATAGCATCTCTCAAGCAAGATGACAGCATAGTGAAGGCTATGAGAACGAGCAAGGTATGCTAACCAACAGTTACCCTTTTGTATACCTTGCTATGTATTTACTCATTACTTCCCATAATAAAAATTAAAATCATGATTATGAAGTATAATGGCTGAAAATCCAAAAGTGAGGAATTTGTTGCAATATGAACTACTAGCTCACAGCAAATCTTCATTGACCCCAACTAGCCCATACCACATCATGGAGATAGGCTGACATAATTCAAGTAAGCAGTAACACAATCATCAAAAATATGCACCAACCATAAATGTTACATGTGTGCACATATCATCAAAAACATGCACCAATCAGTAGCCGTCTATACTTAACAAATCCTTCAAAATATGCACTAATCATCATACTACCATCCAGTAATACATGAAAATATAACTGATCCTCATTCCATCATTACAAGTTTCCTCATGGACTGCTTCTGTGCTTGCCTTTTAGTTTTTAATTAAGCATCAGCAAATACATATACACATTCTTCAAACGATCCCAACAAACCAAAACATGTGTATGCTCCTGTAAATATACCGTTTCTATATCTAGCAGAGGGGGCTCATTTTCCAGGGAGAAAAAGTACTTGACAGCGTCTGTCAAGCAAGATGATAGCATAGTGAAGGCTATGTCGACGAACAAGGTATGCTGGCCAACACCCACCCTTTTCTCTTACTTGCTAGGAAATTGTTTACCCATTACTACCCATACGAACAAGTAAAACCATGATTATGCAGTACATTGTTAGATTATCTTGCTGTAAAATTACTTGTTGCAATATGACCTACTAGTTGACAGTAAATCTGCGTATACCCGAAACATGCACACAAGCAAGTGTCAGATTTTAACTTGGGCGGTGCTGCTAGATCGTAAAATTAAAGTCAGATCGACAAGCGAAGGGCAGGGAGGATTAATCTTACCTGCGAAGTGGTACCAGATGGGGCTAGAATAGACTTGTTCGAAGCTGGCACCACAGGAGCTTCGGGCGGCGCGGCCAGGGACTGGGGAGAAGAGGTTGCGTTGTCGGACCTTGTTGCCGATGAAGCAGTGGAGAATCGTGGCCGGAGTAGGGGGAGTGGGTGGCCTCATGGATTCGGCCGATTTGACGACGACGGGGTCGGCCAAGGTGACGGCTTGGCAAACCCTAGCCGTCGCCCTCCGCGTCGCCTCTCTGTCACTGCAAAGAACGAAGTGTGGTGGGATTGGGAATGGGGGTGCGGTTGGGGTTGGGGCCACCGCTCGTTTTTCTCTCTGCCTCCCACTTGTATAGGCCCACAAAAGGAACAAAGTGTTGGGCCGGATCAGATGCAGATTTGGCAGCTTACCAATTATGGCCAAACAGAAAAGATCAGCATGACCAGGCCAGCAGGACCACCATAGATGTGCTTTTGAAGAAACCCTAAAAATACAGTGATGTTCATATTGCATGTGCATGAGTATTTCTGTACACCAATTGATCTTGAATAATTTTAAGCACTCCACAGTATATATATGAAAATAATAGTTAACCGATAAAATGGTAAACTATTAGATGTAAGGTTAAAAATATTTGAAAAAATCAATAATTGAATAGTATGCATTTTTATGATTAAATTTAATAAATTTAACATTCTTGCAAAAACTGTGATAATTAAAATATTCATTGGTATTTAAAAAAAAAACAACCGCAAATGACTACTTATGCCAACCAGAACTTCTTTAGGGTTTCGATTATTCGACTATTCTTTGGCATGCTGGTTCTCATAATGCCTTCTTTTGACCTTCTCTTTGTCCGACAAATTCCTGAGATATTGGGCTAGCACCTTGTGTTTCGCCCTCACACCATGCTTCATTTGGTAGCCTTTGGCAACCCCTTCGGCGTGCTCAAGAATACTAATGAAAGCCGGGTCCAGATATTTGCCACAGAACGCGCAACGATACGCCATACGCTTAAGCATGTTGCATTGTCCATTCTGCAATTCTTCAAGGGTTTTCTGAGTGTGTGCATCCATCTCTCCTTCGGAAATGTCCGCATAATCATCAGAATAAGGCTGCAAGTTTAAATTATGTACGATATAAACTGCACCATTGTTTACAGTACCTAATATTCCCTAAGTTCCATACCGTAGTGCCTATAAATTATTTTTAAAATATATATTTATTAACTTTGAAAATTTAAGGAGAAAAAAGCAATATCCAATCCATATGAAACCATAAATCATATGATGTACTTTTTAAAAAAATTGTCAATAAACATGGACAACCTTTATGATGTCTGACTTTTAGCATAAAACCAAAATGCACTAAATTGTGGACTGGATGAACCATTAATTTCTCAAAGATTGATTGAATAAATAATGATCATTACGTACTGATGATCAACAGTATATTTAGAGCTAGATTCCATTATGCCAATTCAACAACATATTGATGGTTTAATGATTAACCTAACCTTAAACTTGAAGACAGGTCTAGGGTTAAAAAAATAAAATTCCCGTAACGGAATTCCAGTCCATGCTGTGCATGTGCTGCTGCTTGTGATCGATGACGGAGTAGTGCACCTCCTCGTGGACACGATGCTTCTCTAGGTCGGACACCGAGTAGTCCAAAGCTTTCTCGTGGGGATCCTGATCCATGCGATGGACGTCTGTAGTTGGCCCTGCAAGTCCACGATCTTTCATGACGGCATCCATGACAGGCCCCCCACGTCCATGGCCACGATCTGTCACGACGGCCAATCGACCCCCACAAGTGGATTTCATATCCGGCGGCATCTCGACGGCGGAGGTGCGGGGCATCTCGACGGTAGAGGTGCAGCGGCGGGAAGGGTGCACGGCGAGCGGTGAGGCGTGGGAGGAGAAAACCCTCATTTGTGCCTATCTGTGGATTTGTGGATGGGGAAGAGGACGACGCGGCCGACGATGAGATTGATAAGGGAGAAGCGGAGCGGCCGGTACTACTTTGGCCACGTTCACACCAACCCGTGCGTTGTTCACACCGCCCCTGATCTGCTAGGCATGTTTGAGATCGGCACGATCGTGCACAGGCAGGATTTAGGAGTAATGCACGTGTCATGTTGTATTGTTTTTTTGAAAATATGTTGTAAAACTTCAGAAACAAAGCAATGGCTAATGAAAAGTTACAAAAATTCAGCATTAACTAGTGGCCATCGGCTTTGATGTAAAAACAATTGATTTGTTGTATTTTTTTGATAATTTCTAAATATTGAATTTCAACATGCACCTAAACCATGGCGGTAAGTTCAAATTTGTCTCATCGTGCGGATTCATCTACCATATGCATGTCGTTACGGCATCTGGTACCATCGAGGGGAATCAGATGCGGTGCGATGTGACAACATTCATACCGACCCATATCATATACCCATAGCCAACCCGATCGGCAACATGCACTGCTAGCCACCTCGATCCGAACCATGCCCTCATTTCCACCATGGGCAACATGCTGCTCAACTAGACACATTTTATGGCAAAATAGTGCATGATGCCCAATCTCGGTGTGCAATATGTGCAGTTGGCTAGCGGTGCATGATTTGCGTATAGTTGGCTAGGTGTGCATGGTTGGTGGCTAGATGACTAATAAGTGTGCCTGCGTCATGTCCATGTTGTCAAGGGTGACCGATGGGTGTATACGTGGCCATGTGTGCATGCATCGTGTTGGTCCAGCAGGCGTGCGGTGCATGGGGCGTGCCTTGGTGGATAGAGACCACATAAAGTGGCACCCAGTTATGAGGCAAATGAAGGATCGGGCCCCGCACTCCCTCCGCGGGCCGGACTCGTTCCCTCTTGATGGCTTGATCTGGCATGCAATATGGTCCCGTTTCATGTGGCCGTGATCTAGATCTTGATTTTTTGAGGTTACAACCCTAGAAATTTTATAAATGTCCTGAATATGGTAGCGGAGCGATAAAGGCAGCGCAATGAACAAACTCCCTCCCCCCTGCTAATTTAAGTTTATTTTTCTCTACTCCTATAAAACACTCAGTTTGTGATGGTGGTGTGCATGTCATCCGTCATTTCTGACCATCAGATCTGCATCTAACGACTGTTATGTAAGCTGTGACATTTTTGGAACAAGACCCCACTTCTTTGCTCGAATTTGCAGAAACACCTTAGTATCTTCAAACGAATCACATCGCTCCCCCAAACCATTTTATTTTGAGTGAAACTTAATACGATTATATTTTTAGTGCTATATATACCAAAACTAGTGTTTTTCTTTCAATTTTGTGACAATGTATTATTCTAGTTTGGATCTGTTGCAACGCACAAGCACATTGCTCGCTTCTTAGTGAACGAGCTAACGAGTTTCACGAGTAGCTCGTTAGTAACAACATAACACCAATTTTCATCTTACGCGGCAACTTTTGTAGGCACCTCAGCCCATCTATTCAGTCTAATCTAGATAGGAGGCAACAAACTAGTGCATTTCCTTTTTGAGTCACCATCTTCCTTCTTGAAAACCACATCTAGACACTCATCATGTATAGCGTAACACATCAGAATCTATTAACGAGCGCTCACGAGCTTAACTAGCTTCAAACGAACCTAGCCAATCAGAGTTTTTTGCTACTTAGTCTCAATGAGCCGAGGATTAATGAGCATGAGTTTAACAAGCAGAGTAGCTCGTTAACCCCCCTTCAAAAGGCTGCAATTGCATTGCACTAGTACCTTAGATGCCAAACCGCACACCAATTAACATAGGTCTACCTTAGTTCAACGCTTCCATATATACAAAACCACACACCACTTAGCAGTACTGGTGCACATAGTTCAACCCTAAATGTTCACCAACATAGAATAGCCCGGGGTAGTACTTAGCATAGTTAAAACCAAAAGAGCATCAGTTCTAGCTACGAGGGTGCGCACTGCCCTAAAGCCTCATCAAGTACTCCGCGTACGTGGCGTGCACCACCCTGAAAGCGTGGCCATTATTCTTGAGGGAGCCACGGGATGCTCCGAGTGCTTGCTGAATGACACTCGTCAGGCTGCCTTTCATCAACTTATTGCAGAAAGGGCATCCGTAGCCCGGCCTTCCGATTCTAGGCCTGACACATTTTTCGTGCAACCCATTGTCAAGCTCCCTCCCATTGCGCCTCCTATAGATCCTCTGGGATTCTGGGTCGCTGTCGACGTCGTCAGTTAGTACCTACATATAGTACAAAATGTTGCGTACGTATATTTAATATGAGAATTCAGCAGGCACAGAGTCTATGAAACATAATATAATAGATGACAGCGTAAAATATCTTCAAATGATCTTGAAAAAATAAATGCATAACTTATTAGTTGCTACATAAGCAACTAAATGGGATAGTACCATATAGTAAAAAAAATGAAGGATCAACCATACATGTATGTTCCAAGCCTCGAACACAGATACCATGTCGAAGAGAGCAAACAAACTTTGCCAAAGATTGCCACACCTAAGGTTAGGCAAGTTTGACCAACTTAAGTGAGTGTTTGGTTCCAGCCACACCTTAGGCAAGCCACACTTGGGCCCCACATGGCATACACACAAAAAGTGTGGCAAGATTCCCTTAGGATTGGCAACTCGTGGCTCTCATTTTGATGAACTAACCTTTGGCAAGCTTGGGAAAAATGTGTGGCAAAATGTGGCAATGCTAGGCCTAGAACCAAACAGCCCCTTAGTCACAAACCAAACAGCCCTTTAGTGCAACAAAATTCACTTATGACGTAAAAATGCAAGAACTGATGATGTAACATGGCAGAGCAGCATACAGATGTACTAAAGCAAAAAAAAAAGACTTATAACTTACATGCATGACTTTCTGATGTGCCACTGGTGCATGACTAGATAAAATAGCTAGGGAGCTGTATCTATTTAGGGTTAGAATTTTGTGTGCTTATGATCATGGATATTTAAAGTTCCCATGTTGTCGTCGTGGAAGTTTCCCTTGTTGATCGATACCCCACCCATCAATATTCCTGAACTATTCAACGTTCTAGGTAAAGTAGTTATTATGAATTCTGACAAAAAGTGATCCCAAATATTGTACTTACAAAAAAGGGTTTTTATCATTTATGCCACCAGTTGTGTCCCACAACTCAGTTTCGCCACTAGGAATTTCAACTGCTAAAAAATGCCATCGCTTCGTTAGACACATGCTCAAAAATGCCACTGCACATCATTATTGTGATCTCAAATCTCTTCTGACATGTTATAATGGCATAAATACCTATGGACCAACATGCCAGCTCTCCCTCTATCTCACTACCATAAAGTGTGGGGCCCACTTGATCCCAACAGCGTTCTTATTTTCCTGTAAAATTATTCGCTTACTTACTCCTCACAAGTGGGGCCACACTTATCATTGTGAGATACAGAGAAGTGAAATGTGGGTCTAGGTTTTTTTTTGTCATATTGGATGGTCAACAAGTTTGACATGAAAATAACAATGTCTAACGGCATTATTGAGAAAACATCTAATGGAATGATGGCATTTTTGATATATCTAATGGCATTTTTGAGTAAGCATCTCACGAATCAATGGCATTTTTTAGTGGCTGTAACTTCTAATGGAATAACTGAGTAGTGGGATACAACTGGTGGCATAAATGATAAAAACCCTACAAAAAAAACTAATTAAAACAACTCAAGTAAAACATTGATGATATCCAATTTCTTTCTAAAATAGCCATTGCTTAGAGATAATTAATGTTTAAAATCATTGCCACAACCACTTATGGAACATTTAAACCAAAGATCGATCAAGTGCACATAGAACAAAAGCATCCAAACATGTACTGAACATTTTAATACCTTACTTGCCTTGTACTAACCAGAGAAAACGTAGGATATTACAAAATAAATAAATAAATAAATAATGGGGACAGATGACTAACGTCTTCTTCGTTAACGTCGCCGATGACCACAGGCGGGGGCAGAGGAGAAAACACCCGCGGCAGACGAGCCACCGGCTGAGGCTGTGGAGCCACCACCTGCTTCGGTAGAGAAGCCAAAGGAGCTACCTGTTCTGGATTATTAGCAGAATAATTTATATAGATCAAAAACTAACATATACATGCCTCAACAAATGTAATCTAGCTACACGGCTGCGGACCCACGATTTCATACTTGGGTGTTCAAAAATTTATATTGCAAAATAAAACCACAACAATATTTTTCAAATGGAGGGAGTAATATCTAAAATGTTCATGTGAAAAGATTCTTTGTCCATCATAATGACAGTACTGACATGAATGACAGAAAATGAAGATTATTTACTTCATGAACATACAATATGACATTTTCATAAACAAGGCATGGTGTTGTTATCCTTAAGTTGCAAAAAATATTGTCACAATCACCTACGTAGGCAATTCAATTCCATGGTCCAGCTACGTATTTGTATTAGCACAATCACCAAACCTAGCTGGATTTATTAGCAGAATAATTTATGTAGATCAAAATATGACTTGTACAGGGCTCAACACATGTAACCTAGCTAGTTACGTAACGCATCTACAGAATATTGTCATGGAGTCCATCGATCAAAGATAAAAAGAAACCCTAGCCTTCCCCAAAAATAGAGAAAAGGACTGACCGGAGAACACCTAGGATTTAAAAAAATTTAAAGGAGATAGATGACTAACGTCTTCTTTTTTGACGTCGCCGACGACCACAGGCTCGGGCACAGGAGGCGTCACCCATGGCAGAGGAGACACCTGCTCCGTCTGAGGAGCCAAAGCAGCTACCTAGGCCCACATAAATAGCAGAATATTTTATATAGATCAAAAAATGGCATATACATGCCTCAACTAATGTAACCTAGCGACACAGCTTCGGATCCAGGATTTCATAGTTGGGTGTTCAAAATTTTATATTGTAAACTAAAACCACAACAATATTTTTCAAACAGCTGAGATCAAGTAGGCTTTTGACTGCAGAAGGCATTCTTCTGCCTCTGCTTCTGTTACTCAAGAAATGAAAGAGTTAGGAGTAGTATCTAAAATGTTAACATGAAAATATTATTTTTGCATCATACTGGCAGTACTGACATGAATGACAGAAAATGAAGATTATTTACTACATGACCATACAGTATGACACTTTCATAAACAAGGCATGGTGTTGTTATCCTTTACTTGCAGAAAATATTATGCTAAAAATAAGAAACCAAATAATATATTTCAAGTAGGGATGATAACAAGTCTAAAATATTACACCCTATGGTAATTGGACTAGAGGAATCAAGCAATTGGTGTTGAGCAAATTGAACGACAAAAATTGTGTCTGCTGGATTAAGCATTAGAGGCTAGTTTTATACAAATTTGACATGAAGTTTAGTGCACAAACTACACCACTTTTAGTCCATTTACCAATAAAAGAACCATATATAAGAAATTTATGCCAAAAAATTTTGGGTGCACTACTGTACCGGTGCTGCTGCTATTAAAATTTGGCATCAACACATTTTGGATGCACGAGAGCCATGGGATCGGAGTGGTTGGTAGATCTGAAAAACAACATAACCTATACAATGAGGAGCCGACCCCCACACCCATGCACCCATGTGGATCCTCCCTGGAACCTAACGGATCTAAAGAATCTAGGTATGGATTTCATAGATGGAAGAAAAGCAGAAACCCTAGCCATGCCCAAAAATAGAGAAAGGACTGAACAAGGAAACCTAGGATATTACCAAAAATAGGAGTTAGATAACTGACCTCTTCTCCGTCGTTGTCGCCGTCGACGTCGACCACGGGCTACGGCAAAGGAGGCAGATGGCGTGGCAGAGGAGTCACCTGCTCCAGCGGAGGAGCCACCTGCTCCGGCGTAGGTGCCACCTGCTCCGGATGAAGAGCCTGGACGTCGTCGAGGACATCTAGGCCGCCCTGCTGCCCGCTCGGCCCCTCGCTGGCGGGGACGGGTTTCTCCGTGTCCAGCTTCGCACGAGGTTTGGATGCTTCGTATGCCATGGCGTCGGCCCCGGCGTCGGCCCTCCCTCCTATGGTGCGCTTGGGCATCTCGACGGCGGAGGTGCAACGGAGGGAAGGGTGCAGCGGCGGGAAGTGCTCGGTGAGTGGTGAGGCGTGGCAAGAGAAAACCCTCGATTGTGGCTATTTGTGGATTTGTGGATGGAGAAGAGGACGGGAAGAGGGGGGCGGCGATGAGATTAATGCTATGGGGAAGCGGAGCGGCCGACTTTAGTCCTTGGCTAGTCAAACACATTTGTTGCCACGTTCACACCTCCCCGTGCGTTGCTCACACCACCACGCCTGCCACGTTCACACCTCCCCGATCATGCACAGCCATGATTTAGGAGTAATGCAACTTCCCTTAAAAAAAAATGTGTAATGCAACTGCTCCCTTAATACACAGAACAAAGTCATACAATGGGACAATTGCATTTGTAGGCTTGTTTCATTTGCACGTGTCATGTTTTATATTTGTCCGAAAATATGTTTTAAAACATTACAAACAATGGAATGGCAAATGGATGTGACAAAACTTCATTGGCAACCACGCGGATTCGTCTGCCATATGCCCGATGTCCGGTACCGAGGAGGGGAATGTTGATCCACGTGATGCCATACGTTTCATCTGGACCCATATCATGCACCCCTAGCCAACCGGTCCAACAACATGCGCCACTAGCCTTCTATATCCAAACCATGAGCTAATGTCCACCATGCGCAGAGATGCTCATGTGGACAGGTTTGCAAGCAGTAGTGAATGACGTCGGATCTCGGTGTGCAATATGTGTAGCCGCGTGTCTCTTTGGCATGCCTGGCATACCGACGGGAGGGACTCATCAAAGGTCCAACGAACCACGGTGGGGTCAATGGTGGATGTATGGTGTGGGTCAACTTGGCTAACGGTGCATGGTTTGAGTGTAGGTGGCTAGGTGTGCATGGCTGGGGGCTTGATGGCTAATGAGTGCGCATCCGTCATCTGTACATTGTCAAGGTTGAACGGTCGGTGTCTACGTGGCCATGCGTGCATGCATGGTGTGGGTCCAGTTGGCGTGCGGTGCACTGGACATGCCTTGGTGGCTAGGGCCCACATCTTGCAGCACAGAGTTCTGAAGCAGATGAAGGTGCGGGCCCCGCTCTCCGTCCACAGGCCGGACTCGTTCCCTCTCGATGGCTGGCTCCGGGATACGTTTTGTTTTTGTTTACACACAACCTACGTGAAGGCTTATGTGTGCCGCTCCCGATGTTCGACCACACCCACACCGCGAAAGGTCCCAAGAAATTCCGATCCCTCGTGAATTTGCACGGATTATTGCGGTGGCAGACGACACCCGACATTTTTACCCTTAACAACGGCTCTAAGGCGGCCCTTCCCATTGGTAGCACATGCACCATATATGGACCAGAGCTTAGCATGGGACTGTCACACCCAATCCCTGCTATGATTTCATGTGGCCGCGGTATAGATCCTGAATTTCCGAGGATACTACTGTAGAAATGCGGCAAATGTCCCGAATATGGCACGCGCGGGCTCCGAGAAAGGCCGGGACATTGCATGCGCTTTTGGATTGTTCTTCGTTGACCCGAGAGAAATCATCGACGAAAACGGAGGAACGGGCCCGCACTTAGTGCGCAAACCGGACGCGTTACCTCAAGGTAGCTAGATCCAAACCATGCACCCCCGCCGTCTAGACCCACGTGGCGCACCACTTAGGCACTAGACCCATACCACTTATGCCGGCACCCAAGCCAAGCATTCCCCCCGTGTAGACTCATATGTCGCACCCCGCAAAACAGCTTAGCACAAGACTTTCACCCCGATTTCCACAACATGCACCACTACACGTAAGTGTCCACAAAGTGGACTATCGCATTATCAACATTTTTTTTGCCAAAACAAGTAAGTTGTTTTTAAATTGCTTGAAAATAGCGAGGTTTCTGTTAAATTATAATTTCATTGATTATATATTATAAGGTGCATTTTTTGTCCCTCAAAAAGGGGTGCATTCCTTTTTGTAAACCCACAAAATGCCATCCTTCCCTCGAAAAAATGAATCCTTCTTCACCCTCTCACGATAACGTTCACGGTGGCCTCGCCCTATAATCTAGGAGTGGTCGATCCAATCTCCCCACTGGGGATAACTTCCGCGCACTATCTATCTTGGTTGGTTCCAACCATCTCTCCAAAACGGTTTATTATGGGAAAATCACATTCTTTTGTTTTTCCTTCCAAAGATATGTGGCGAAAAAACATGGAACAAAATTGTAGAAGGCATGGTGGGATACATGCACATGCTGTCTTTTTGTACTACAAGTGCACTTGTTGGCAAATTGCATGTGCATGTGTCATGTTTCATTTTTTCTTGAAAATTATGTTGTACACCTTTACATAGACGTTTGAATTATTGTTTTCATATGTTAATAATTCCTAAATATTGAATTTCAGCATGCACATAACACATGGCATCCAAGGTTCATCGGCTACCGCTTGGATTCATCTGGCATATGCCCGCTGTCCGGTACCAGGCAGGGGAATGTGGATCCATGCGATGCCATGCGTTTCATCTGGACCCATGTCATGAACCCCCAGCCAACCGGGCCGACAACATGTGCCACTCTGCTTCTCAATCCTAACCATGCGCTAGTGTCCACCATGGTTAGAGATGCTCAGGTACACAGGTTTGCTTGCACTAGTGAATGACGTCCGTATCTCAGTGTGCAATATGTGTAGTCCTGTGTTGCTTTGACATGCCTGGCATGCCGAGGGAAGGGACTCGTCGGAGGTCCAGCGAATGGAGGTGGGGTAAATGGTGGATGGATGGTGTGGGTCAACCTGGCAAACGGTGCATGGTTTGAGTGTAGCTGGCTAGGTGTGCATGGCTGGGGGCTAGATGGCTAATGAGTGTGCATGCGTCTTGTGTACATTGTCAAGGTTAACCGGTGGGTGTCTACTTGGCCACGCATGCATGCATGGTGTGGGTCCAGTTGGCGTGCGGCACATGGGACAGGCCTTGGTTGCTAGGGTCCACATCTTGCGCACAAACTTCTGAAGCAGATGAAGGGGCAGCCCCCACACCGTTCGTAGGCCGGAGTCGTTCCCTCTCAATGGACAATGGCTCCGAGGCGGCCCTTCTCTTTGGTGGCACATGGCCCATATATATGGCCCAAAGAGCTTAGCATGCGATTGTTACCGCATTCCCTGCTATGATTTCATGTGGCCGCTGCCTAGATCATGAATTCCTGATGATACTACCCTAGAAATGCGGCAAATGTCCCGAATATGGTACACGGGACCCAAGAAAGGCCGGGACCTGGCATGCGCATTTGGATTGTTCTCCGTTGACCCGAGAGAAAGCACCGATGAAAACAGAGGAACGGGCACGCACTTAGTGCGCAAACCGTATGCATTACCTCAAGGTTGCTAGATCCAAACCATGCGCCCCCGCCGTCTAGACCCACGTGGCGCACCACTTTGTCACTAGACCCACACCACTTATGCCGGCCCCCAAGCCAAGCATTCCCCCCGGGTAGACTAATATGTCACACATCAGAAAATAGAATTACCACAAGACTTTCACCCTGATTCACGAGGTTACTACCCTGTGCAACCCTAGCCAGCATGATACACTGCATGCACCTAGAGCTACCTGGGCCCACAGCATGCACCACTACACGTAAGTGTCCACAAAATGGACTATCGCATTATCAACATTTTTTTTGCCAAAACAAGTAAGATGTTTTTAAATTGCTTGAAAATACCGAGGTTTCTGTTAAATTATAATTTCATTGATTACACATTATAAGGTGCATTTTTTGTCCCTCAAAAAGGGGTGCATTCCTTTTTGTAAACCCACAAAATGCCATCCTTCCCTCGAAAAAATGAATCCTTCTTCACCCTCTCACGATAACGTTCACGGTGGCCTCGCCCTATAATCTAGGAGTCGTCGATCCAATCTCCCCACTGGGGACAACTTCCGCGCACTATCTATCTTGGTTGGTTGCAACCATCTCTCCAAAACGGTTTATTATGGGAAAATCACATTCTTTTGTTTTTTCTTCCAAAGATATGTGGCGAAAAAACATGGAACAAAATTGTAGAAGGCATGGTGGGATACATGCACATGCTGTCTTTTTGTACTACAAGTGCACTTGTTGGCAAATTGCATGTGCACGTGTCACGTTTCATTTTATCTTGAAAATTATGTTGTACACCTTTACATAGACGTTTGAATTATCGTTTTCATATGTTAATAATTCCTAAATATTGAATTTTAGCGTGCACACCACACATGGCATCCAAGCTTCGTCGGCTACCGCTTGGATTCGTCTGGCATATGCCTGCTGTCCGGTACCGGGCAGGGGAATGTGGATCCACGCGATGCCATGCGTTTCATCTGGACCCATGTCATGAACCCCCAGCCAACCGGGCCGACAATATGTGCCGCTAGGCTTCTCAATCCTAACCATGCGCTGGTGTCCACCATGGGTATAGATGCTCAGGTGCACAGGTTTGCTTGCACTAGTGAATGATGTCGTATCTCGGTGTGCAATATGTGTAGTTGCTTGTTGCTTTGACATGCCTGGCATGCCGAGGGAAGGGACTCATAGGAGGTCCAGCGAACGGAGGTGGGGTAAATGGTGGATGGATGGTGTGGGTCAACCTGGCAAACGGTGCATGGTTTGAGTGTAGCTGGCTAGGTGTGCATGGCTGGGGGCTAGATGGCTAATGAGTGAGCATGCGTCTTGTGTACATTGTCAAGGTTAACCGGTGGGTGTCTACTTGGCCACGCGTGCATGCATGGTGTGGGTCCAGTTGGCGTGCGGCACATCGGACGGGCCTTTGTTGCTAGTGTCCACATCTTGCGGCATAAACTTCTGAAGCAGATGAAGGGGCAGCCCCGACACCGTTCATAGGCCGGACTCGTTCCCTCTCAATGGACAATGGCTCCGAGGCGGCCCTTCTCTTTGGTGGCACATGGCCAATATATATGGCCCAAAGAGCTTAGCATGCGATTGTTACCCCATTCCCTGCTATGATTTCATGTGGCCGCTGCCTAGATCGTGAATTCCCGATGATACTACCCTAGAAATGCGGCAAATGTCCCGAATAGGGTACGCGGGACCCAAGAAAGGCCGGGACCTAGCATGCGCATTTGGATTGTTCTCCGTTGACCCGGGAGAAAGCATCGATGAAAACGCAGGAACGGGCACGCACTTAGTGCGCAAACCGTATGCATTACCTCAAGGTTGCTAGATCCAAACCATGCACCCCCGCCGTCTAGACCCACGTGGCGCACCACTTAGGCACTAGACCCACACCACTTATGCCGGCCCCCAAGCCAAGCATTCCCCCTGGGTAGACTAATATGTCGCACATCACAAAATAGAATTACCACAAGACTTTCACCCTGATTCACGAGGTTACTACCCTGTGCAACCCTAGCCAGCATGATACACTGCAAGCACCTAGAGGTACCTGGGCCCACAGCATGCACCACTACACGTAAGTGTCCACAAAACAAACTAACCCATAATCAACTTTTTGTTGCCAAAACAAGTTAGTTGTTTTATAATGGCTTGAAAATAGCAAGGTTTCTGCTAAATAATAATTTCCTTAATTACACATTATAAGGTGCATTTTTGTCCCTCTCAGAGGGGTGCATTCCATTTTGTAACCACACAAAATTCCTACCTTCCCTAAAAAAAAGAATCCTTCTTGACCCTCTCACGATCACGTTCATGATGGCCTCACCCTATAATCTTGGAGTCGATCCAATCTCCCCACGGGGGCCAAGTTGCACACAGTAGATATTTTTGGTTGGTTGCAAATTTCTCTCCAAAACGGTTTATTATGAGAAAATCACCTTATATATTTTTTACTTCCCAAGACATGTGCCGACAAAAGCATGGAACAAAAATGTAGGAGGCACAGTTGGATACGTGCACATGCTTTCTTTTTCTACTACAAGTGGACTTGTTGGCAAATTGCATGTGCACGTGTCATGTTTCAATTTATCTTGAAAATTATGTTGTACACCTTTACATAGACGAATGAATTATTGTTTTCATATGTTAATAACCCCTAAATATTGAATTTAAGTATGCACCTAGAAATTATCAGTCATAGAACCAACATCTCTTTCGTAGAGATTAAGGTACTTCCACATTAAACCTAATACTACAAATTCAAAGGATCAACTTAATACATTAACAACACATAGGGATGTAGCCCAGGAATCCAACGAGTGGAGACAAAAGGAGGAACAAAAGCTGGAAGAAAAAGGATCAGCCAGCAGCAGCGCCATCAACCTCCTAGCCTCACAACTCCATGTCTCCAGCCTTGTGAACTACTGGTTTTTTCCTACGAAACATGAATGGCAAAGTTGTTGTTACAGATCAGGACTTAGTGAAAATTACAGTTATGCTGAAACAGTTATAATGACTAGCAGTGTTGACATGATGGTTAAAACAAGCAAACAAAACCAAGCTCACAAGTTGCAACTTACTTTTAACATCAAACAATTATATTAACATGACCACTTTAGAGCAAGATTTTACCATGCAACATAAACTTGTCATAGCAACAAAAGGAATGGCATGAAAGTATTGACAACATAATGCAAATAATGTTTAGGAAGCATGGCCATAGGAGTTATATTTTTAGTGGCAACCTTCAAGCAAAGTTGCATAATTTTATAATAGACAGAGGGGCTGGAATTGGTAGAGGCACACTTAGGTTGGCTAGCCATCGAGGATGACCAGTGGGCCAGGGGCCACATGGCTGGGAGCGTTTGTGTGTGTGTGACTGCCGTGGGACCCGGATGTCAGTGGCTTTCTCTAAAAACAAAAGCGGGGTTTATAGTTTAGTGGGAACCATCAAGCAAATTCGCAAAGTTTTATAGCTGACAGATTTATACTTGCTGAGATGCACAGCGTAAAATGATGGCATGTTGAGGCAATAAATAAATATGCTACATGGCTTGTCATGGCATCTAATTGCACAGAATGCTAGTACAAATCATGGAGAACAAGACATACAACATGAGCATCTCCATAAGAGCTGGTAGCTCTACCAAAATGCAATCAACAGCTAAAAAAAGGTTCAAATATAGTATCAAGCACTTAATAATAGAAATACACATAACAAATTTTTGGAGTAGAAGTGCAGGTGAACATCAAATTCTACCACTACAACAGTACAAATTTAGCCTAGGGTTCATATACATCATAATTCAGCCCCCAAAAGCATGTACTTAAATCTTCATTCCCTCTCTAAACTATTATCATCACTACCACCACAGCTGTAAGCACGAGCAGTAGGAAGATTGGGAGTGGGAAAGCTTACTCTAAACAACGGTACAGCCGTCGTTTAGACGAGGGGAGCGGTGAGGGAGCATGGAGAACGGCGGGGAAGCGAGGTTCCGACCACTATCCTCCTCCTCTTGCGCTTCAAAGTCTCCGGTGACTCCGTTGGGGCCTGCACAATCTGCAACGGCACCTCATGCACGGTGGCTTCCTGATCCAGTGGATGCTCTACCCTGGATCTGAACGCCCACCACCTCCACCTGAACCACGGGTTGAGCGAATCGGCCTGCTCCATCGTGCAGAGGAGGATCTTGATCTTGTTGATCGGTTGTGTGGACGGGGGCAAAGCTTCTTCTTTTCTTTCTTCGTCATTTCCTTCATAGTGGCCATCGCCGTCCAACACATCTGCCATGTGTTGTCAAACCAAGAAAGGATCTCGGTCAACCTGGCCATCTTACGCTGGTCACCGCCGGCGATCTGCTGCTCCATAGAGAGGGGGGTGGATGTGGAAGAGGAGATGAGCAAAGTTGCGGCGGCGAGAAGGAGGAGAGGGCTGCTATGAATCTGGAATGCAGGAAAGGGAGGAGATGCCTATGGTTGTGTAATGGTGATGTAAGAGGAGAGGACCATGGCAGTGGCGGTTCTGCATTGGATGAGAGGGACGGCGCGTGATTGTTTTTTTCCTATGACTAAAATGCCATAGATTAAAATGTGTCCCCACAATGTCATTAGTACTGACCCCACAAGTTGTAGTACTTTCGAATACTTTCATCTGAATACTACCCAGTACTAGGTATTTGTCGCCGTTAAATTGAGAGCAACGAACGGTTCCAAAACAGCCCAACCACTGTAAAACTTGTATAATATATAAATATTGATAGTTCGGGCCAACCAAAGCCCACAACATGAGATATAGTACTCTTACAACTTAAATAACACCAAGACAAATATAGATAGATAGATTTAGCTAAAAAAGATAGATAGATGGCCGCCGCCTTCTACACCAGGCTCCTCCTCGCTCCTCCTCCGGGCGCCCTTCACTGCTCCTCCGGGGTGTTGTTGATGGGGTACGGTAGAGTGTGCATGGGCTCCGCAGTGGGGAAGATGTTGTCGTAGTCCATGAAGATGTTATTGGTGGTGAAAGCTATGAACTCGCAGCCACACAAGAACACGCGGCCGAGGAGGTAGAACGCGTCGAAGGGGTTGGTGAAGTGGGCAAGGATAGCAACCACAACCTCATTGTGGATGACCTCCTGGACTCGGTACTTCCTTGGAGATCCCCGGGGGAGGTGGCGGTAGCCGGGCCCAAGGAAGAAGTCGGTGAACTCCCTTGCACCCCTCCACCGTGACATCGCCCACACACGGAGGGTGCTCTCGACGTACACCCCGGCGGGGTAGAGTATCCCCGGCACGGTTGGCCCGGTGTACTCCATTGCTGTGGCGGGCTGGGTCTTGGGGCTGTTTGTGGTGAAGAAGAAGAAGGGCAGACGCAAAATGCAGGTGGGAGAGTATGGGAGATGGATGAAGGGTGTGAGAGGAAGAGGAACATGAAAGGTGGCTTAAATAGCCACCGTGGCAGTAATGGGGTCAAATGTGAACAAGTTTTTCCACTCACCGCGGCATCGGGTGTGTACACGTGTGGGAAACTGTAGTCTGAATCAAAATGCGGTGTTTAAGTGCTGCCCTATGTGCCATCGGTCGGGTCAAGCGGGGACGGCTCTGCGGCGCGTGCTCCTTCGCGTATGTGCACGCATGCAACGTAGGCTTAAGCGGGCGCATGCATGCAACCGCATGCAACGTAGGCTCGCTCGTGTGCATGCAATAGCAGCGGACATCACTCGGTCCAACGGGTGGGCTTCTTTACATAGCCCAACGGCGCGCATGCATGGCAGCCCACCCTCGAGCGCAGAAAAAAAAACAAGGCGCAGAAAAAAAAAAACATAAGTATTATTTGATTTATCGACGCGAAAACCCTATAAAATCCTTACAACGTCAAAAAGCTACGAAACTTGGCAAGGATGCTGGTCATGTTGGTACAAGGCTGAAGAAGAAAAATTGGTCCACATCAAGGATGTCGACAAAAACATGCTTCGAGACAGACCCTTCCCGTCCTACCCGAAAGGCCTCCCGTGAAGCAGGTTCAGAATGACACCAAATTTTGCCAGGATGTGAGTCCAATGAAATCAATACTTGTTCATGTTGGCCAATGTGGCACTGACTGTCGAAAGAGATAAAGATTGATACTTGTTCATGTGGGCCCATATTTTTTGTACATTTGGTGTCGACAGAACACACAAAAAAATATGACTATATGCTTTTAGGTCTTCACCCTCCCCAATTTGTTGGCCAACTTAGCAGGTTTTGCCTTAAGATGCCACCTCTTTCTGTAAGCTGCAATTGCTTTGGTTTTGGAATGCTGGTTCTCCTTCCTGCAGAACGGGCATTTATAGCGACCGTTACGCCGGTACACAATCTTTGCAGCCATGAGCCACTTGAAGATTTTCTTTCTGAAAGCTTCCCTCAGCTGCAATCTGGTATTAGAAGAAAAAAAATCTCATGCCAGTGAATTGTACATTATATCAAAGGCAAGCATAAATGGATTGTTTTTTCTTTGTATTGGTTTTCTAAAACTTTGGTTATATGAAAGACATGCATAAAATGGAATACAAATGATCCATTCGTCTAAATTTGCAAACCCTAGGACTGATAATCATATGATTACTCAAAAAAGTGAACTGTACGATTGTCTGTACGAATAGCGAGGAATAACAAGAGAGCAATTTCTAGGGTTAACCTCGAGAAGGAAAATTCTAGGGTAAATCTCTGCAGACACTAACCGATTCGTCGTCGTTGGTGCTGTGTTGGACCAGCTGCGGCTGTGAATCGGCGACGACGACGTTCTTGTCGACCAGTTCCTGCATAGGGTCTACATCCTCCGCACGGAGCGCATCAGCCATGCCCCCTCCTCTGGCAGGTAGGATCATCCTCGCCGGCAAGAATGTGGGCTTTTTGGCGGCAGCGAGTAGTTGGCGGTGACGAAGACGTGGGTGAATAGGCAGAGGCGATCAAACGCTGGAGGCGGGAGCGAGATTTGGGGAGTGAAAATTCAATTTGTTTGGGAGAGAGAGGTCAAAAGCCGCGCACACTTCGTCACTTTTAAATTTTAGGTAGAAACATGCACGTATACGCCGATCATGCACACCCAGAGATTTGTCCGAACCAACCAATCAACCAACCAAGCAAAGGAAAAAGTGCACATTGTCGGTCCACAAACGTGGCAACATAAACCGAACACCAAAATAGGAGGGGCAGTTTTTTTGTTTTGCGCAGTACTACTAAATACTAGAAGGGACAACTACTAAAAAAATGCTAGAAGGGAGAATTGGCACATTTAATTTCACATGGCATCTAGATTTTTTGTTCATCGCTAGCTATGTTGTACCGATTAGGCAAAATAAATGGATAATTATTAAACCCTAGCTATTGTCAAGGTTTATCGGTGTGTGTCTACGTGGCCAAGTGTGCTTCCACGGTGTGGGTCTAGGTGAGTGTGATGCACGGGACGGGCCTTTGTGGTTAGGGCCAACATCAAGCGGCACCGAGTTTTGAGGAAAGTGAAGGAATGAACCCCGCACTCCTTCCGCATGCCGGACTTGTTCCCTCCCATTGGCTAGATCCAACATGCGATATGGCCTCATTTACACTTAGCCCGCGTGAAGGTTTATGCATGCCGCTCTCGGGGTTTGACCATACCTTTCATGGGTCATACGATGAGACCTTGCCAGGCCCCGTGATGCACCGCCTAGGGACAAACCGGACACGTTACCTCTTGTTAGCTAGATCCAAACCATGCACCCCCGCCGTCTAGACCCAAGTGGAGTAGCACCTAGACACATGACCCGCGACACTTATGCCAGCCCCCGAACCATGCATCCCCGCCGTGTAGACTCATACGTGGCCATGTGTGCATGCATGTTGTGGTTCCAGCTGAGTGCAATGCACGGGACGGTTCTTGGTTTCTAGGTCTAACATCACGCGGCAACTAGATTTGAGGCAAATGAAGGAACGGGCCCCGCACTCCCTTCACAGGACGGACGCATTCCCACTCTATGGCTTGATCCAGCATGGGATATGGCCCCAGTTGCCCACAACCTACATGAGGTCCTATGCATGCCGCTCTCGATGTTTTACCACACCCTCTAGTGGTCGTATGATTACACTGCGCCAGGTCCCGTGAATTTTCGGCCCCTCGCGAATTTGCATGGATTATAACGGCAGATGACGAGCATCATATACTAGAGAACAGCGTCGAGGCCACCCCACCCTTTGGTAACATATGGTGCATATATGGACCAAAGAGCTTCACATGGGGCTTTCATCCCAATCCTTGCTATGATTTCAAGTGGCCGCCGTAGATCTTGAACTTTCGAGGTTACAACCCTAGAAATGCATGCGGTAAATGTCCCGAATATGGGAGGGAGGTGGGGGCGAGAAATGCCACGCAATAAACTACCCCCATAATTTATGTTTGTTTTATCTGGCAAGACAAACAAGTTTTTTTAAATAAGGATTTTTATCATGTTTTAATAAGGATTTTATAATTTCACATTATAAGGTGCTTATTTTTTCCTAAAACAAAGGTGTTGTAAACGCACAAAGCTCCTCATTGAGCCTCTCACCATCACGTTCACGTTGAACTCACCCTAAAATCAAGGAGAGGTAGATCGAATCTCCCCACGGGGGGCAACCTCCACCTAGTAGCTAAATATGGTTAGTTGAGAATTTCTCCCCAAGTCATTTTTTGAGGCAAAATCACATTCTTCTTTTTTCCTCCAATATTGTGGCGAAATACATGGAAGAAAAATCGTGGGAGGCACGGTTGAACGAGTGCACCTGTTTTTTCCCTCCAAAAGTGCACTTGTTGCCATATTGCATGTGAACGTGTCATCTGTACAAACAATTGAATTGTCGTTTTTATTTTTTTAACAATTCCTAAATATTGAATTTTAGCATGCACCTACCCCATGGCGGTTAGGTCAAATTTGTCTTATCCAAGCTCCGCCAGCGACCGTGCAGATTCTTGTACCATGCACGTGCTGCTCCGGCGTCCGGTACCGGATAGGGGAATCTGGATGTGATGCAATACAATTCATGTTGACCCATATCATGCACCCTTAGCCAACCGGGCTGACAACATGCACCGCTAGCCACCTCGATCTAGACCATGCAGTAGTGTCCATGATGGGCAAAGATGCTCAGCTGGACATATTTGCTGGCACTAGTGCATGATGCCCAATCTCGGTGTGCAAGACGGGTAGCCGTTTGTCGCTTTGACATGCTTGGCATACGGAGGGAGGGACTCGTTAGAGAACTAACGAACCGAGGTGGGGTCAAGGGTGGATGGATGGTGTGGGTCAACTTGGCTAAAGGGGGACGGTTTGAGGCCATTTGAACATTGTATGCCATGGCTATGGTCATGAGCTACCTCACTTGACTTACCACAAAATTTTACATAAGGGGACAGTGTAAACTTAAATTTTTTGAGTTTTATTTTTGGATATCCTATTTGCTACATTTATGGCACCATGTACAACAAATTTGGGGTTATTTTGGAGATGGTCAAAAAAATCACTTCATTACAGACGGACCTTTTGGTCTCACTTAAGCGAGTTTTTCTAACAAGATGGTTTTTTCGACCACATCCAAATCACCTCAAATTTTGTACACATGATCTCTTTCATAAACATAGACAGAATATGAAAGTTTTCTAGTTTTTTTAGAATTTTATATAATTTATAGTGGCTCAGTGAAACTCAGGTACATACCTCTGACTTTACCTTAAGGGGACAGTATAAACTTCATTATTATTGAATTTTCTTTGATAATCATGTTTATTACATGTACGTGACAATGTAAAAAAAATTGGGTGATTTGGAGATGGTCCAAACATAAACATGTGACCATATACAAAAGAAAAAGCCCACCTCTAAAAGGAGATTTCAGATCCCACGGCCTGCATACGACTAGAAACGCAAGCATATGGGCCAGGATGCAGGCCCGTGGGATATTGATTTCTCCTGCTAGTAGGCCCAATAGGGCATACAAGGAACTGGATAGAGAACATGCTGTTTCAGTGAGAGAGGCTCATGCAAATGGTCTCTCAGCCGTGTATATAAGCAGGTGCGTGCGCGTCTCGCTTGGCGATGTGGGACTAAACTCCCACCACACGTCAGCTACGCCCGGTGCGGCTCAGCGTTGGGCCAAATTTTGTTGGGCTGTCCCAAGCGAGCCTCACCCGCGTGCTGGACCACGCGTCCTTGTAGATGGTTGGGCTGGCCCATCTTGTATGCATATCCTTTTTCTTTTTTGTTTTTCACATATTCTCTTTTATTTATTATTATACAGTTCTAAAACAAAGGTTGTTGTAAATGCACAAAACTCCTTCTTTAGCCTCTCACCATCATGTTCACGTTGAACTAAAACTAAAATCAAGTAGAGGTCGATCTAATCTCCCCACGGGGGGCAACCTCCATGGAGTAGCTAAATATGGTTACTTGAGATTTTCTTCCCAAATCATTTTTTGAGGGGAAAATACATTTTTCTTTTTTCCTCCAATATTTGTGGCAAAATACATGGAACAAAAATCGTGGGAGGCACGGGGGCTACCTGTTTTTCCCCTCCAAAAGTGCACTTGTTGCCAAAATGCATGTGAACGTATCATATTTCACATTTTCCTTAAAACATGTTGTACACCTGTACAAACAATTGAATTGTCTTTTTCATTTGTTATCAATTCCTAAATATTGAATTTCAGCATGCACCTATCCAATGGGGTCTCATCCAAGCTCCGGCATCAACCGCGCAGATTCTTCTACCATGCACGTGTGCTGCTCTGGCGTCCGGTACAAGAGAGGGGAATCTTGATCCGATGCGATGCAATTCATGTCGACCCATATCATGCACCCCTAGCCAACCGGGCCGACAACATGCACCGCTAGCTGCCTCG
This sequence comes from Thinopyrum elongatum, assembly GCA_011799875.1. Classification (NCBI taxonomy): domain Eukaryota; kingdom Viridiplantae; phylum Streptophyta; class Magnoliopsida; order Poales; family Poaceae; genus Thinopyrum; species Thinopyrum elongatum. The sequence goes on along the minus strand of CM022303.1, from coordinate 44,858,581 downwards.
ATCCAGACCATGGGTAAAGATGCTCAGCTGGACATGTTTGTTGGCACTAGTGCATGATGCGCCATTCTCGGTGTGCAAGACATGTAGCCGTGTGTCGTTTTAACATGCTTGGCATACCGAGGGAAGGGACTCGTCGGAGATCCAACGAACCAAGGTGGGGTCAAGGGTGGATGGATGGTGTGGGTCAACTTGGCTAAAGGTTTACGGTGGGTGTCTACGTGGCCAAGTGAGCATGCATGGTGTGAATCCAGCTGAGTGTGATGCACTGGACGGGCCTTTTTGGCTAGGGCCCACATGAAGCGGCACAGAATTTTGAGGAAAATGAAGGAACGGGCTCCGCACTCTGTCCGCATGCCGAACTCGTTCCCTCCCATTGGCTAGATCCAGCATGCGATATGGCCTTGTTTCCACATAGCCCGCGTGAGGGCTTATGCTTGCCGCTCTCGGTGTTTGACCACACCCTTCATGGGTCATACGATGAGACCGCGCCAGGCTCCGTGAAGCACCGCCTAGGCACAAACTGGACGCATTACCTCTCGGTAGATAGATCCAAACTATGCACCCCTGCCGTCTAGACCCACGTGGAGCAGCACGTAGACACATGACTCACACCACTTACGCCAGTCCCCGAACCATGCATCCCCGCTGTCTAGACTCATACGTGGACATGTGTGCATGCATGTTGTGGGTCCAGTTGAGTGCGATGCTCGGGACATGCCTTGGTTACTAGGTCTAACATCACGTGGCATCGAGATTTGAGGCAAATGAATGAACAAGCCCCGCACTCCCTTCATAGGCCGGACGCATTCTCTCTCGATGGCTTGATCCGACATGCGATATGGTCCCGTTTGCACACAGCCTATGTGAGGGCCGATGCATGCCGCTCTCGATGTTTTACCACACCCTCTAGGGGTTGTATGATGACACCACGCTAGGTCCCATGAATTTTTAGCCCCTCACGAATTTGCATTCATTATAACAACAACAGACGGGCATCATAGCCATAGAGAATGGCGTCGAGGCCACGCCTCCCATTGGTAGCATATGGCGCATATATGGACCAAAGAGCTTAACATGGGGCATTCATCCCATTCCCTGCTATGATTTCATGTGGCCGCGTAAGATCTTGAACTTTCGAGGTTACAACCATAGAAATGCGGTAAATGGCCTGAATATGCGAGGGAGGGAGGGAGGAGGGAGCAAGAAAGGCCACGCAATTACCTACCCCCATTATTGAAGTTTGTTTTTTCTGGCAAGACAAACAATTTTTTATAAATAAGGAATTTTTAGCACTTTATAATAACGATTTTATAATTTCCCATTGTAAGGTGCATTTTTTCTCTAAAACAAAGCTGTTGTAAACGCACAAAACACCTCCTTGACCCTCTCACCATCACGTTCATGTTGAACTCACCCAAAAAATAAGTAGAGGTCGATCGAATCTCCACACGGGGGTGGGCGGGGGGGCAACCTCCACGTAGTAGCTAAATAAATGGTTATTTGAGAATTTCCCTATCTTTTATGATTTTCCCTTTTTTTTTTTTAGACAAAAGGGTTTTCCTTTGTGTTTTTTTATTAGTAACATAGGGTTTTACTTTGTGACTCGTAAGCGGCCTGTGGGTCTGTTTGGTTGTTTCTTTACGAACTGGACCCATGGGCCATTATTTTCCATGCTTGTCATCACCCCCATCGCCCACACACCCCCGACCACCCTCCCCACACACCACCCCGCCATGACCCCGCCGCCTACTCGCTGGGTGGCTCTCGACGATTGGAGCAGAAGAGCGCGGAGTGAGATTGGGAGGCCGCCAGCAAGCACCTAGCGACTACCGACGACTAGGTGAAGTGAGAAACCCTAACTTGTAATCTTCGACTTCTTTGTTCCTTGTTGTGTTGCCGTTTCGGGTGTTGGATATGGTTTTCAAAGTCGGAGATTAGATAGTTAGGATTTTTAAATCGGAGGTTAGATGGAAGGCGATGCAGAGATTGAAGGAAGTTTTCTACATCGGTGGCTTGCTCGATTTTTTTTTCTAGGGTTTTGGTATTCCAAGGTTTTCATTACAATGAGGAAGTGCAGATGCGTAACACAATAGCTGCAAATATAAGCAAATAGTCCTTTAAAAACTTCTCAAAAAAATTGGCCTTTTGCAGTGGCGAATCCAGGAAGAAACGGGAGGGTGGGCTCAAAACTTATAAGCTGGGCTAGTGGATTAAATTCCTTTTTAGGCCGAAATTAGGTTGGGTTTAGTAAGGCAACCATTAACTTGTAGTCCAAGATTGCAAGTCAACTAAACATTTCTTAGAATAATATTTACTGCAGTGTTTGTTTTTTTTGCAGAATATGAAATTTTGATCCAAATATTTGTATCTTTCTAGGGAAATAAAATAACCTCTTAATTTTGTTGCCCAAATTAAGTTCATATTTTAAAGATTATAAATGTGAGGGCGTACAATATATCAGAGTTTTTAGGAATTATTTTACTCTTTATTTTGTGTGCTTATGTAGTACCAGGAAAAAGTGAAGTAAGTTCATTTTCTCCAATATGACAGACATGTGGCTAATTGAGTTGGTTACCCTGACGATCCTTCGTCCTTCCAGAACAGATTTTATTTTCTTTTTCCAGGAACAGATTGTTGGATGCGGATGTATATAGATGGGCTCTATGTTGAAGGTGTCCGTGTGTACATTCGGGTGGGCTGAGTAACAGCACTAGTAGGATTTATGTTTTGATAGGACTTTTCTCAGAGATTACTGCTCAGTCTCAGACACTACCTCAGTTGTGCTAAAGAGGAGGAGGAGCCAATGCCGCGTGTCGACGCTCGGGGTGAGCCCATGCTGCCGGTCGAGGATCAGGAGAAGGACATGTCTGAACAAGCTGTGGTGCGGCGGGCACGCGCTGCGTTGCGGGGTTATGAGGAGTGGAGGGCGAGCCACCCGCTCAGTTCAAGTGTATGATTGTTGATTACTGATGCAGTACCTTTGTTGATTATACTGTATGATTGTTGCCTAGTGTGTTTACATGCATAAGCCCTTTTCTTAAATTCTCATCCTTTGCTTTTCTTCATTTTATTTTGTTTACACAGGTGGTGTGCATAACCTGTCGACAGGACTGCAATAGGCCCAATGCCACTGGGTTGACATTTACCATCAGGCTAGATGGGGGCACTTCAGCTGTGGTAAATAAGCATGTCAATTTTTACATGTATTGTGTTTGTTCCCCTCTACTTTGAAGATCAACAAAATGTAGCAAAACAAATAGCAATTAAATTCTACATCTACAGATCGTGCCATGCTACGCATGGCACCAGTTCAGCGCCAACTGCACATATGATTTTGGCGTGTACAAAGGGAATTCAAGGGCGATCATCGGTGGTGAAAACTGGTGCAGGATTGTTGAAGACTTCGACCTGTGAGAAGGTGACCTTGTCTCCTTTGATTTGACTGAAGACATTCCTATGGTGTACTTCTGCAACCTGCCAAGGACATGCGATCAAAACGAAGAGCGTAAAGATCCTCTAGAATCAGCTGTCATAACGAAGGGAATTAATCTGATGAATCAAGAGGAGCTGAACCTACATGACATTTTCGTGATGAAGAAAGGTTATATAGGTGCATTTTTTGTCCACCGCTTCACCAAGTCGAACATAGCAGGAAAGACGATGGTATGTTTTTGGTGTACTAGTATTTTCTATTTTGTATGCAATTTTCTTTGTTTTTTCATGGAGAGAAAGATTAATGATAAGCTATTGTAGCTGAAACCAGTGAATACACTTGTGTGTGTTTTCGCATATCCTTTTGTTTCCCATAACTGAAGATCCTTATGTAATATATGTAGATGTAGCTGAAGATCCTTTTGTTTACTGTTCCTTCACATATTTGATAATTTTTCTTCCTATGATGGTGCATACAGAGATTACCGGCGAAAGATGTCGACGCCCTGAAGACCCCAGGAGATGGGGAGATATCGGGAGATGGGCTTGCTGGCATTCAGCTATGCAAGGACAGTTTCATGCCGGTCAAGTACCACAAGTGTGATGATGGCCGCATCATCTTCGGCAAGGGATGGAGTGATTTTGTTGACAGTGAAGAGCTCAAGATTCATAAAGCCGTTCTTTTTGGTTTCAAGACCACCACCCGTGAAGATCTTCAGATCAAGGTGGTTATGAACATGCTGACCGAGTAGCCACAAATGTAGCACGACAACGCAAGAGTGTCCTTTTACACTAGGTCTAGTGCGAAAACTATGTTGATAGCAGTTATGCATCTATGGGGTTACGTCTTCATTCTGTCTTGGGTGACGATGACTGTGAGAGGAGGACATGTTGTAGTTAGAGTAAATGCTAGGATTGGGCCCTATTCAGGACTCAAAATAGGGCTTACACAGTGGTTGCTTTATTGGCTGCTGTTTCCCTGACTATAATCATGAACAATGGTAATGCAAATGGAATCGTTAAGGGGGTTTTATTAATAATTTAAATCATGGAGTTAAGATGGTAGAACTACCTATGAGTGTTTGCGTAGGAGATGCGGGAAGGGCATCAGTTGTGTTCTTGACTCTTTGGTAATGCAGGAATAATGTGAGATTACAAAATAAATGGTATAGTGATCTTATGATTCTTGTTTAGCTAATTTTCTTGTGGATCATGGGATGGTCTGTATTGCAGATGAAGGTGGCAAACAAAGAGGTGCTGATGTTGGGAGCAAAGCTGCTAGAGCATGTAGCAGGTGAATTGTACAGATCATCGCAAGTGTGGAGTCAAAGGGTACTGCGGTGTCGCCTGTGCATCTCTCAGCTATATTTTCTGTGCTCTGCCGTAGTTTTATTTATTGGACCTTCATGTTAAGTCTGGCTGGTCTTGCTACCATGTATGATTTGTGCTGCTAGTTGATTACTTTAGTTTCTAGCTGTAGTTTGTATCAGGGGCTTGAAAGACCATGTGGTTTCTGTTAATGGAAAATCAGAGTCGGCGACCCTTCTTTTGATTAAAAAAATTAACTTTCTCTATTCAATAAGAAAATGAACTTTCTCTATTCAACCCTAGTTGAGAATAGTATTTATTATAAATCTGAAATAATCTTTTGGTAAAAATGGCTATCGCATTCTGTACATAGCTAGCGAAACCGAAACAAAATAAATATCTTAAGTATAATATCTCGTGAACATGGATCAAATTAGGGAAGACAGCTAGAATAAAGGATGATTCAACTTGCAGGAAATTTGAACTTACGACTTACTAGCAGTATAATAAAGTTTACAGACTATCAGCTAGATAAATAGATGAAACATTTTAGGTTGACTCATTCTTCCTTCCGGACTTCCTCGACCGCCTAGATGGTTTGGCGAGATGCTGGCACTGGCTCTCGAACCCCTTCTGGAAGTTCACCAAGCACCTGTATACATCGTAGGTGGCATACGCGTCCCTGGAAGCATAGTAGATTTCTTCAAGGGCAAGGGCGCTTCTGCCCATATATGGTGGTTATCTTCTGTGATAGCATCCTTCATCTTGTTGTAGCTGTGGTGGATGATGGAACAAGCGTAGTCAGCCAAGCCATACTTTGCCTTAATCGTCACTGGATCAGGCACTCTCCACATACTCTGGATATCCACAAAGTTTCATACCACCAGACCAACACGCTTGAGTTTTTTCTGGTCATTGTTGATGTCCACCCCAACAAAGGTGTACTCCTCGTTGAGCAGGAAGGCGGCCAGCAGGCTGTAGTGCTCACCAGTAACGCTTATGTGGTACACGAGGATGTAGATGCCAACGCATAACTGGACCACGGCAGCCATCTGTGTCGGAGCGCGAGGCCATGTGAACTCCACATCCAGTCCAACTATCTTCTGGTCGTCGTTCTGCATCCAGTACTTGAATCTGCGAATGCAGTACTCAACACAGCTAGCCTTGTTCGTGTACTTCACAAAAATTTCGGTATTTCCATCTGCCCTGACAGCATAATCTTTCATGAACGCCATGCCGAAGGACTGTAATTGATGAAACCAGTATAAGACATGAAGCATGACAATAACATGATAACAGAAAGCCGAGATGAATATGACGGCAGATAGTATAGTAATTCTGGCGCTATTGAAAGTTTATCTAAACAAGTGCATGAACAATTTAAACTAAACATGTACTTCCTCTATAAAGAAATTTAAGATCTTTTAGGTCACTAAAGTAGTGAACCAAAAGTTGTTATATTTCCTTGTAGAGGGAGTATATGCGAATTAACAATCAAAATTTACGCTGTTGAAATATTTATCTAAACAACTGCATCAACAATCAAGAATGAACATATATCTATGAATTGTTCATCGCCCATGCAGATGAATCTGTTTGTACAAACTAAAGAAGCAGGAGAAAAACAAGAAATTGACAAGACAACGGACTAGATGTTGCATGCAGATGAATCTGTGTGCAAAATTCTCATAAGGCAACGAACTACATGTTGCAGGCAGATGAATCTGTGCACACAAAATAAAGAAGCAGGAGAACAAGAAATTGACAAGAAGAAGGCCATCGTATGTGCTGCTACTGGAGAACTACTAACAAAATTGACAGGAAGGAGAACTCACCATTCCAGAAGCCAGATTGTTGAGAGAGTGGGCGATGCAGAGGAAGAAGGAATCGAGAGGACGCAGAGGCAGAGGAACCGTTTTTGGAGAGTGGTGGCAGTGTGGACAAAGCGCCCTCGCGCATGCCTGTCCTAAATAATTGGGATGGGACTCGTCCCACCTGTTGGAGTCCTCGCTTTCCTTTCTCATGTTTTCATTTAAAATGGGCTCATCCCATTATAATAGGCCCGTATAAGAAAGCATAAGATGCCCAAACGCTTCATGGTTGAGATTACTGATCTAAACTTGCTAAAAAAACATTACGTGATCTAAAACTACCTCTTCGTGTGATCCCAAATTCCCAATATTTCCTTGTGGTCGGTTGTTAGAGAATCCCCTATAAATACAAAGCTTTTCACGATATAGATCGTATACTCCACCCCACGCCTCCCAGACCTAGCCTTCCATGACTACACCGAATTACCACCACACGCCGCCCAAAGTAGCTCCCAGGTCGGAGAAGCCGACGGAGCCATCATCTTCGAAGCCTGCGTCGGAGAATCCTGAGATAAAAGAGAAGGGCACGTCAGAGAAGCCGACAAAAGAGAAGGGCACGTCGGAGAAGCCGGCGAAGCAAAAGATGAAAGAGAACGGCAATGGAGCCGGTCGCCATCGAGAGAATCCTCCGGTAACAAGCGAGATCCTTCTATTCTGTATACTCCCTCCTTCCCTAGTCTAATTTTTTGCATGCAATCCCATAATTTACGGCGCACTTGCCTTTTGATCTCGTTTAGTTACAGCCATAACGAACTATCCCTATTTTACTGGAAGGGAGATCGTGGATGCCTTCCTCTCTTAGTTTTTAGTCGTGAATGCCTCTCTTTGTAATGAAACTTGCGCTAATTTTTGTGCTGGAAAGTTCTACGCATAACGATATGGAAAGGAGGGACTAGTAATTTAACTTTGTTTAAAACCAGCAACCGAATCAACAAAATAATCGTAGTACTCCTAAATGGCTGATCAAATACGCAGTAGACAGAATACAAAGTAGTTTTGTACGTAAGTTGTTTTCTCTTTTTGTTGATTGGCCTGTTTTGCACTAAACGTCTAGAAATTCAAGACTAGTGTTTGTAGCTAATTTGTTCACTGTGAATCTGTGGTAACTGGGCCAACTTGTCAGTTCTGCGCGTTTCAACGGTCACAATGTACATGATTTAGTAAAAACATGTAGAAATATGAGCACGCCTCACTTAATTGGCATTGAGAACATCAAATGTATGTACTATATTAAATTTTAGGCTCACATGTTTTGGTCCATGTCAACAATTTTAGGCTGCTTGATGATGCCTAGTTGTGTTTTTGGTTGCTCGAGTCACTACTATGGTCATGTTTACTGGACATCATGGTTATCATCTCTGTTTATATGCCTTAAAATTTGGAAATTGCTAATTTTTTGGCATAGGCTTTCTAAATGACGTTCAAGTTGACTGGAGAACATCATATTGATTCGACTTATGCGAGTTCTTAGTCTCTAGTCATTGAAACTGTTGGTGATTGCCCTTAATTTTGCATGGTCTTTACTATAATATTTTCTTGTAATAATATCCTTAGATCACCATATATAGCAGTTAATTTGATTGAACATTTGCTCTCGTGTACTTTAGTAGTACAAAATGGTGATTGATCTTTTTGAAGCTGATGGGAACTAAGGAGTATGTGCTCTTGAATGCTTGCAATGGAACTGCTACATTCTTTTTTTGAGATTATCTATAAACTATTGATCTTCTGATCATGTATGCAATTGTTTTTGTAAGCGTGATGCCTAAAATTTAGTAGTGTACATAGACCAAAGTCTGCTCTTTCTACTAAAAATCTATACTATTATCAGTCAATTTGCCGACTAAGAGAGCTTGTTTTTCTATGTCTGGTGTTCATTATATGGCCGAGAAGCTCGATGATTTCATGCAGTACTGTAGAGCACAATTTTGATATTGGTATAGATGAGATCTAGTTGGTTCTATGTGTTTTTAAATGAACACCATACAGAATCTAATCACACTATGTGTACATTCAGGGAACTCAGGTTGCTTCTTTGCTGCAATACGAGAGGTTCATAAAATAATTAAACCCACAGCAACGGACGTACATCCAGTTGATTTGACTGGGTGAACTTCTCAAGACTCCTGGCATGATAATGAGACGTCTACTGAGCCAGGCCATCGCTTATTCATATGATGCAGAGCAGGATGCCTTTATAATTAATGGGAGACCATGTAGGATCACACTAAAAGGTGTGGAGCATATAACAGGCCTGCCCTGCATGGGGAAGAATCACGTCTCTCCGAATCACAATGATACTTTGGAGTTGTGGAAGGAACTGAAAAACCCCAATGACACAAAAGTAACTTTGAAAGGATTGCTAGCCAAGATGAAAGGCGACAGCACACCTAATTTTGTCAGGCCATTTGTCTTCTACACCATATGCAAATATGTATGCCACACAACACAGCAGTATGTGGACAACAAATACCTTGGGATTGTTATAAACGTTGAGACGATAAAGAGCACCAATTTTGTATAGCTTACGCTTGACCATCTTATGGCTAGCGTCGGGAAATTTGTAAATGGTGGAGCAAATCTGGAGGGGAACCTACCACTGCTGCAGGTAATACAATCATTATTTACATACCATACATTTAATTGTAAGGAAAATTTTCTAAACTTCTTTTGTTGTAATGCAGACGTGGTACTACGAGAAGTGGAGGGTGCACCAATTGGACTCTACCATCTCGTATGCATCAAGGTTAAGGCCGCTGATCCAAAACTGGAGTGACGAGAAGGCATAGAAGGTTGACAACATAATCAACAAAAAATATATAGGGGTTGGAGAGGTAAAGTGTTAGTACTGCGTGCCTGGATTATCTACCATATGTTTTGAATGATACTAACGACACTAACATGCAGTATGTCGATGACCTGCTGCGGCCTTTCAATCCGCCACCAGTTGGGACGCCGGTCAAACCGAAGACTGACGGTCAAGTAAATGATGAACATCATGCACAAATATATATTGTAACTTTGCAAGTACAATCGAAGTCATATGCTTCTAACTGCTTGTAATTTGCAGGATAAGGCACTCATCGGCCGTGTATTGGCTGATTTGAAAGAAGTTGCCTCCATTGTGCGGGAAGTCAGTGCACAACAATTCGATAGGATGTGCACCCTTGAAAAAAAAATGGACGAGTGCCTTAGGCATACCCTTGTGAATGGCAGACGCACGGACAACCTCATCACAGAATTCAATGTAAGTATACCATTATGATTTCCTATAAATAATTTTATCAATACTCTCCACACTAACACATTTTTTTAAAGAACCACCGCTATGGAATATTTGATGGTGATCGCCCAGGAGTCGAGGGCATACAGCTAACTGACCTTGGAGTACCTACGGACCCAATGGAGGTCCCAGGAGAGAACACTACTCACCAGCAAAAACAAAAAGATGACACAGAGGTCATTGCCGAAGGCATTTCTGCTAAGGGAATACAAAAAGATTACATGGATGCCCCCATGAAGAACGTAGCTAAAGATTTGCAGCCTGCTCCTAGTTTGCATTCGCGAAAGCATTCAAAAACCACCACTAGCCTTGAAGCTTTCATGGTGTTACACATTTTACATCTAACTAATTCTGTTTTAAGTTAACGCAGATTCGTAGCTAACATATGATCTTCCACGTTTAGGATGAAGAAGACAGAGCTGTTGCTGCATCTTGCAAGGAGAGTCTCAAGAATGTTTCACAGCTTTATAAAGAGGTGGATGCTTCGCAGGGTGCTCCGAGTTTGGATTTGCGAAAGCATTCCAAAGCCACCACAAGGCTTGAAGCTTTCTAGGTGATGCACATTTTACAGTTAACTGGTTTTGTTTTTTATTTCACGCAGATTGCAAGCTAACAAGTGCTTTATTTCGAATCACATGATCCTCTGAATTTGAGGCACAATAAGAATGTGCGAAAGGCTGAAGAAAGAAGAAATCAAGATGACGAAGATGTCAGTATTGAGGTGGGGGGAGAGGCAGCTACCAAAAGCAAGCACGGGTCTGCCAAGGCTAAGGGAATAAGGGAGCCGGAAGAACCCCATGTCTTCCCAATTGTTGAGGACAACTATGATGATTCTTTAGCAAAGCAGTGACAAGATAGTGTGGTTGAACCAATGCTACCAACTCGTGCGAGCAGCCGGAAAAGACTGGTATCTTCATTATTGAGCAATGAAGATTATGTTCTGTACGATAGTGATAAGAAGAGAAAGAAAAACAGGACTCCATCGGAGTCTACCAATGATTCCAAGGACACAAAGAAGACAAAGAGGAAAAACCATGCAAGCAATTTAAAAGATACAGACACAGGTGCTTCGAGGCTGGAGACCGACCATGACAAGTTTTGACAGAATTACGTGGCCGAAATTATCAACACCTCAGATCTTGATAAACAATTGGTGGTAATTGATGACATTGTTCTGCTACAGAAGCATTTGCAATGCCTCACCATGATAGATGGAGGCAAAGATAACAAATGGTTGGGTGACAAAGTAAGATATTTGCCAAATTAGTTTATCAATTTTCTTTTGCATAGTACAATTAACTTGAATTTGTTTTAGGTGGTTGATGCTGTGATTCAGATCATGCATCATGATCATCCTAAGGACATAAGGGACGGGCAACTGGTTTACATTAAGAGGGTGGCTGGCGTCGCTATGCTCGAAAGAGATGGTAAGGTAGAGAACTGCCACGATGCCGCTTTGGCGGGCAGTCATGGAACAACGAAAGGAGATAACTACCTCACACATGATCTGGTACCATCTAACCATGACATAAGCACATTTATTTTTCTAATTATTATGCATGTCAATGTGATCATGTTTGCTGTCCAGGTTTTCCTACCTACGAACATGGCGAACACCCATTGGTTCCTTGTGGTCATAAACCCCAGAAGGAGGGAGATTCAGATTCTTGATTCACTTTTCAGCTACGTAGTAAGCACACAAGTGATTCTCGTGGTGAGATTTTAAACGTGTTTCAATATAACACAGGATTTAGCATCATACCTAACCATGAACCATGAGCAACTTCTCATCCAATGGACTTGGTAGATACGTGGGGTGGAAGCACATCTGAGAGCATCACTGCGAATCAATGGACCACAAAGCCATGCATGGCAAGACATTAGTGTGACCCAATGGATAGTAAAGCTTGTTCCTGTGCCAAGACAAGATGACACGTCAGTCAACAATATTAGCTTCTAATTAAGTTTTTCATTGTTAATACATGAAATGCTGCTAACAGAATTAAATGTTGTAGTTCTTCTTGCGCACTCTACATGCTGAAGAACATCGAATTCTTTACGGGAGAAGATCTTACGCTGCATTATGAACAAGTACGTAGAGTAACACCTAAAATTATGTCAATTTTGTAAACGTATGTAACGATACTAACATATCCTCCCATGTAGGCATACATCGACAATTATAGAAGAGAGCTGGATGTTGTCCTTCTTAATTCACCCTACAACAAATTGAAATCCATGAAAAGGCTGAAGATGTACAATGCTAGCCTATCAGATGCAGCTGCGGTTGAAGATCATGAAGATGCAAGCAGTTAGCCCAGCAGTGGTTGATTCTTAGATATGGAGTGTACACTTGGTTATGAAGCGGTAGAGTAGGGTGTGGTTTGGTTTTAGTCCCGAAGAAGGTTTCCTAGCCATGTTCTTAGTCGAGTGCGGATTAATCAAGTTGTAATACTTCACAGTACTTGTTCCAAATACTATTCTTGAAATAAATTTGGTCTGCATGGGAGACGCTGAAACATATATTTGTTTTTTACAACCAGAACTTTTGAAGGTTAGGTTGGTTAACTGAATTCTTAAATTTATATTTCAGTTTCGTCAGAGTCTATACAAGATTCAGAACAATTACATAGTGCACGAGCAAACCTAGATGAAGCCATGTCAATTTTTCCATCACTAGTTAGAAGTTTCAGAAAAATTTCAGCGAGTGCTAAAATATTTTGGCCGAAATTCAGTGAGGCTAAAATATTTTGGCCGAAAGGCAAATATTGCAGTGAGTGCTGAAATGAATGAAATTCAGTGATTTCATCGAAATCTCACCGAAAGTGAAAACCATGGTGTCATGCCATCTTGAGCAGCACCAGACATGATTCAGTATTATCAAAAAAAGTTGGTCTCACATATACAAGGAAAAAAGGTATGAGCATGAGCATGCAAGAACGGATGGGCAATAAAATAGCTTCACAAGAGAGAGTAAAATACTTCACGTGTGAACACTCAATCCTAGTTGACTTAGTACCAGTTTTCATCCTAAAAGAGGTCCAGTGATTTACTTATAACCAATAATAAAAGCGGTCGAGTTCTTTTGGCTGATTTTCAAAGAAACACGAACTATATTTTTTTGACAATCTTGATTCTCAGGAGACCTACGTGTTGTTACGCAACTTACCTTAGCTTTTTTTTTACAACATAACTTACCTTAGCTAAACTCTCCACGCCCCCCCCTAATATTCAACCAGGTGGGTCCCCTCCCTTGATTTCCTCCAACCGAAGAAATCGATACGTAGGTATATGCCCGGGTTGTTACGATCCCTATAAATAGGGATCCTTTGAAACCTCGTAGATCATAGTTCGTCCTTCTGCGCCGCCGAAACCAGCAAGACCGAAGAACGGAGCAACCCAGGAATCCAGCAAGACCTAACGACGGAGCCAAACATGAATCCTCTGGTAACTCCTGACGATCTCCTGCTGCAACCGCTGCTTTTTTTCGTGCCACGATCTTCCTCCCATGATCTCTTGCTGCAACCCCACTCGTTGTTTGCATATTCATGTAACTCAGCATGTTTTTAAACAAATTAAGTTGGGGGCGTTAGGGGAGGGCGCTGGGATTTGTTTCCTACCAGATTGGCAGTTCATTGATTAATTCCAGGCTAATTCCCAGCATCTGGTCATGTCGATGCCAATTAGTGCAGCAGGCGCTTGCCTTCTTTTTTCCTTCCACACAAGTTATGAAGGCATCGATGGCCCATGTTTTAATTCCATACTACTGACCATGATTAGCGCCTAGAGTTGAACAGACCACGGTTGGATAGTTTTTTATTTTCCAATCTTTATTTTATTTTAGATAAGCGCCTTGCAACGGAGATTACCTTATATGACCGTTCAAACGTAACCAAGCTGAATCTAATGTTAGTATTTGCACATTCATGGAACTCAGCATGCTTGTAAACAAATTACCTCATGCAGTAGCGTAGAGCACAATTTTTATGTTGGTATATATAAGCTGCAGTCGTCTGTATGAGTGCTTAAATTGTATACCATGCTGAATCTAATCATAGTTGCACATCCATTGAACCCAGGATGCTTCTTTGCCGCCATATGAGGAGTTCATAAACAGATTAAACACACAGCAAAGGATGTACATCCAATTGATAGGACTCAGTGGACTTCTCAGGACACCTAGCATCAAAATTAGACGTGTACTGTGCCAGGCCATCGCTAATTCATATGATGCAGAGCAGGAGGCCTTTATCATCAATGGGAGACAATGTAGGATCACACTAGAAGATGTAGTGCATATAACAGGCATGCTCTGCGATGGGAAGAAGCACGTCCCTTCAAACTTGATGATAATATGGAGTTGTGGAAGAAACTGAAAGACCGTAATGACACCAAAATAACTTTCAAAGGATTGCTAGCCAAGATGAAAGGCGACAGCACACCAAATTTTGTCAGGCCATTTGTCTTGTACACCATAGGCAAATATGTATGCCGAACAAAAGAGCAGTATGTGGATAACAAATATATTGGGATTGTTAGAAACGTTGAGACGATAAAGGGCACAAATCTTGGACAGCTAACGCTTGACTATCTTATGGATAGCGTGAAGAATTTTGTAAATGGTGAGGCAAATCTGGAGGGGAACCTACCACTGCTGCAGGTAATTCGCAGTAGTACAATTATCAGTTACCTAACATACATACCATAATGTACGAGAATGTTTGTAAACTGCTTTTGTTGTCATGCAGACATAGTACTACGAGAAGTTCAGAGTGCACCAATTGGACTCTAGCATCTCGTATGAATCAAGGTTTAGGCCGCTGATCCAAAACTGGAGCGAGGAGAAGGCAAAAAAGGTTGACAATATAATCCAAAATAATTATCTGGTAGTGGGAGAGGTAAAATGTCAGCACATTGCCTGGATTATGTAACATATTTTCTAAATCATACTAACGACACTAAACTGCAGTATGTTGAGGACTGATGAGGCCTTTCATTCCAGCACGAGATGGTACGCTGGCCAAACCGAAGACTGGCGCTTAGGTAAATGAGTTACATCACGCACAAATATATATTGTAACATTCCAACTAGTATGAAGTTATATGATTCTAACTGTTTCAAAGTCTCAGATTAAGGTACTCGTTGGACGTGTAATGACTAATTTTCAAGAAGTTGCCTCCCTCGTGCGGGAGGCCGATGCAGAACAAGTCGATAGGATGTGCACCCTTGAAAACAAAATGGATGAGTGCCTTAGGTGTACCCGTACAAATGGCAAGCTCACGGAGGACCTCATCAAAGAATTGAACGTAAGCATAGAATTATGAGATTAGTATATATAATTAGAAATTTACGTGTACAAGGTTTTTTCTAAATTAGTTTACTATGAAAACACCCCAGACTAACATGTATTTTTTTAAGAAAAAACGCAATGGAATATTTCCAGGAGTGGAAGACATACATCTTTCTCATCTCGGGGCACGTTCACACCCAATGGAGGCCTCTGTTGAGAATGTTGAGCATGCTTCTGACCAGGGGAAACAAAAGGATGTCACGGAGGTCGCTGCTAAGCACCATTGTAAGTAGGGAATAAAAAAGGATGACATGGAGCACCCCAAGAAAAACCTTGATGAAGATTTTGACGTACGCATGTTAACTTTATTATGAAACAATCATTGTCATTTCAGAAATAACATGTGATCTTCCATGTACAGGATGAAGCATTTGAAAGAGCTGCTGTAAAAATCGAACAGGATCTCAAGGGTGTTCATAAGCTTTTTAAAGAGGTGGATGATATCCAGGGTGCTCCTAGTTTGGATACGCAAATGCATTCCAAAGCCACCACAAGCCTCGAAGCTTTCCAAGAGATGCACATTTTACCTATAATTGAGCAAGAATCTGCTAAAGGCTAACACGCGGTTTATTTTGTACGACAGAATCTGTTCAACAGACGAAGTAAGCACCACTCTGTGAAGGCTACGGGATCGCGAGAGCCTGAAGAACCCCGTGCCTTCACAGATGATGACAGCCTTGATGAATCCTTTCGAAAGCAGCAAGAAGTAAGTGTGGTTGAATCGACGCCACCAAATCATGGGGGCGAAAAGAAAAGGGTGGTATAGGAATTATTTAAGAATGACGAGTACGTTTCGTACGATACTGAGAAGAAAAAAGGAAAAACAAGACTCCATCAGAGTCCACAAATGATTCCGAGGACACAAACAATAAAAAGAGGAAAATCGGCTCTAGCAACTTAAAAAAGAGGTCAGAAGTTCCTGTAGGGAAGAGGGACCAGCTAGACGTGGTTCGACAGGATTTCGTGGCGTCACTGATCAATACTACAAATCGTGAAAAACAAATGGTCTTAGTTGATGACATTGTCGTGCTATCGAAGCATTTGCAATGCCTCACCCAAAAAGATGAATCTGAAGATGGCGTATGGTAGGGTGACGAAGTAAGATATATCACAAATTGGTTTATCAAGTTTCATTTTTGTACAATACTATTAACTTGATTATTGTTTTAGGTGGTTGATGCTGCGATCCAGCTCATGCGTCATGATGAACCAATTGACACAAGGGATGGCCAAGTGGTTTACATTGAGAGGTAGGCCGGCGTCGCTAAGCTCGAAAGAGATGGTAGGATAGAGGAGTGCTACGAGCACGCTTTGGCAGGCATTCCTGGAACAACACAAGGCACCAACTACCTGAAACATGATATGGTATTTTAATCTGACGTAGAACATATCTTTTTATTACTATACACGTTGATCTAATTATCTGTGCACTCCAGGTTTTCCTACCTACAAACAGTTTAAACGTCCATTGGTTCCTTGTGGTCGTAAACCCTAGAAGGAAGGAGATTCAGGTTCTTGATTCACTTTTCCACTGTATGGTACCTAGAGAAGTAAATAACGTGGTAAGAATTTCAACATATTTAATTATAACACAAGATTTAACATCGTATGTAAGTATTAGTCGTAGGCAACTTCTCATCCCATTGGGCTTGCAGGTACGTGGGATGGAAGCACATCTGAGAGCAGCGATGCGAGACAATGGGATAGAAAGCAATGCATGGGAATACATTAACGTGACGCAATGGCCAGTACAGCTTATTAAAGTGCCAAAAGCCGATGAGACATCAGTCAACAATATTAGCTTTTTTTTTGTTTTAGATTGTTAATACATGAAATGATGATCTAACAAAATAAAAAGTTGCAGTTCTTGTTGTGCACTGTACATGCTGAAGAACATCGAATTATTTACGGGAGAAAAACTGAGGATGCAATATGACCAAATACATAGAGTAACACCTAAAATTCTGTCATTTTCTGAAACTTATGGAACGATACTAACATATCCTCGCATGCTGGCCTACATTGAAAAATTCAGAAGGGAGCTACATGTTGTGCTTGTCGATTCACCCTACAACAAAATGAAATACAGGAAAAGGTTCAAGCAGTACCATGCTAGGCTATCGGATGCAGCTGCGGTTGAAGACGATGAAGATGCAAGTAGTTAGTCCAGCAGTGTGGTTCATTCTTACATATGGAGTGTACACTTGGCCATAAAGCGATTGAGTAGGGTGTGGTTGGGTTTTAGTCCCGAAGAAGGTTTCCTAGCTGTGTTCTTAGTCCATTGCAGATGAGTCAAGTTGTAAAAAATCAATAATATTGGTTATGATACATTGCTTGAAATAAATTTGGTCTCTACGGGAGCTCATAGAAATCTATATTTGCTTTTTTACAACCATGTGATAGTAACAGTGGCTGGGCAAGGTTCGAACCAATTATAGTGCACGAGCAACCCTAGAATAATAATGGATTATGATATGTTTATTTTCATACGAGAGAAAAAGGTACGAGCATGAGCATAGCCTCACAACAGAAGGAAAAATACTGCATGAGTCAGCACGGAATCCTAGCTATCCCAGGAAATGACACAGCCAATGTCTCGTAGGCAGGCCGCAAAGCCGATAAAAAAGAGCAGAAGATAACAAGAGTAAAGCACGTACCATAGGGGGCCTCTGCAGGTGCTGAATGACCATGGTGTGGCATGGTAGGGCGTGCGCTGAATTGAAGGGATCACCTTCAGGAGCACAGTGGGGTGGCCATGGTACATCCATCCTGCCTCAGGGAATCACATAGCCCTGCAAAACTGATGAAAAATTACTACTTGTACTCACCTTGTCAAATGTATGCATGTAACAAACGTTGGACATAACTAAATATGGAAGAATGAAATGCAACATATGCAAGAATCGAATGCTCATTCCTTTCTCTCTACTTTTTCCGAGGATGATTACTCTCTCTTTAACAAGGCTAAAACATCATAATAAGAATTAACACTAATCTTCAATCGGTGGATATCCCATGTGAATCTAATTTTTTTTATAAAGCACATGCTAAGTCTATTGATCCCAGTCCAGCAATTGCATAAGAAGAAGTGAGCATCGTAAATATTGAGGAACATAAGCTATGAATTTTTTATGGTACATTCCAAAATTAATAGATTATCATCTCACCTGATCTCCAAATCTCACCTATCAGCCAAATTGAAAGAATATAGGTTGAATTAAATGTATAAGTGTATGAATGCAACGATTGAACGTTCGTAGATCTTGCAGTCGGGGCTGGACGAATGGGGCTGGCCGTCGAGGCCGGTCGGCTTCATCCAGTCCTGCAGTACCCCGTCTGCAGCGAGCCTTCGGACAAGATGCATGGACAGATCAAAGTTGCGGCCATAGCGGAGAGGTGATGTAGATGATGCAAACAACCAAGTGGGGTGTGGGAAAGAGGTTGCCCATAACCTTGTGGCTATAGGCACCCGCATGGAGGACTGGGAGGTGGGATGGCGCCGAATCTTCACCGGCGGCCGCCGCGGGGAGGGTAGCGTGCCTCCTCTCATGTTCTTCGTTGAAAACGTGGTGCGAGATCACAACGGAATTGGGGTGGAGGGATGTAGGGGCCGCGACGCGCGGCTAGATCCTGCCGGGGAGGAGTAAAACCCTAGCGGCGGTGAGGAAGAAACCCTAGCGATGGGATAAAAATCGAACCGAAAATTCCCCTCATATTCGTACCGAGAATACCCGTCAAATATTTTAGAGGGAAAATCTGATCGATTAAAAAAAATTCTCCCAAAAATGCCCCTCGGCCTCCGGTATAATACACGTGACATCAGCATATTACATTGAATCTGGACCGTCGAATCAGCTCAGACGGACGGTCCATATTGATCGGATGCACTGTAAAATGACACCAGAGCACGTGTATTATATGGGCGATCTAACGGATGAGACTAACTAGGCCTTTTTAGAGCCCAAGGGTATTTTCGACCTAATTTTTTATACCTTTAATTGGCACAATTAGGTCCAGGGGTATTCCCGTCCTAAATTTTTTGATTAAATTAATTGCATTAACATTGGACTTCATTATAACACCAATCATCGTGCGTACTCATTTGAATTTCGGTTTGAGCGGTTCGTCCTCTCTCCTCTTCTCGAGCCCTAACCTCGGGCGCCCTCGATCGCCGCCGATCGCCTCCGGCGCCCTCGATTGCCGCTGATCGCACACGCCGTGTCACTCCTTCCTCCTGCTCCTACTCCCCCCTTCCCCCTCCATCGCAAGTCACCCCCTCGGGTCGCAGCGCCAGATCTTTCGATGAGCCGCTAATCCCCTCCTTCCTCGAGCGGACGCCACCTTCCCCGACCCGAGAGGCCACATCATCCTCATCGACGTGCATCAACTTTTTCACGCCGGATCTTCGCTGTAAGTGCCTAGCCATCTCAAATCTTGTCTGGTCCCTTCTGCATATAGTACCAATAGGGGTCGGATTTGATTAGGGTTTAGGATATGTCATGTGAGGTTTAGGGTTTATGGTTTCAGAAAGTTGTGACGAGATTTTGATTGAAAGGAAGTGTAAGTCAGATTTAGCTAGGACATATTGAAGGACTTAGTTAGGGTTATGTGGCATGAGAAAGTTGTCAGCAGATTTGGATTCAAAGAAAGTTATTTTGGATTTAGATAGGATATACTTTTGAATTGAGTTTCGAGCTATTTTGGATTTAGTTAGGAAATAATTATTTTTGTATGGAGTTTGGAGTTGTTTTGGAATTAGTTAGGAGATAATTTGGATTTAGTTAGGAGATAATTTTGGATTTAGTTAGGAGATAATTTTGAATGGAGTTTGGAGATAATTGATCTATAGGGTGGATCTATCAGGGCATTTGAAGGATTCGTGGACTTTGGATTTAGTTAGGAGATCATCAGTTACAGCAAGTACAATCAATTAAATATTTCTGGATTTAGTCAGGGCCTATTTTGTACTTACTTACAACTTTTGAAGGACTGAGTTAGGTACATGAATCCGATATAAAAAATTAAATCAATTATTTAAGCAGAGTAGTGCATAATTACTACCTATGCTATCCATCCGTAACATTGACTATCTGTTTTCATTGGCAGCATAATGATATGGATGATAAAGGCAACGATGGCCAAAACTTGGGTGATACAGGCAAGGATGACAAGGACATGGGTGATAGAGGCAATGAAGGAAAAGGCATGGATGATAAGGACAATGATTTCGTAGCCATGGACCCCAAAGGAATGGATGGTATGTGCATGGATGATATGGATAATGAGGATGCAGGCAAGGATGGCATAGACATGGATGATGTACAGATGCAAGGTAAAGGAATTGATAATAAAGGCATGGCTGGTTCAGACATGAATGAGTATATGGAATACTTAGAGATTGTGATGAAGACTTTCAGGACTGAGGAAGAAGCCTACATGTTCTGCGTAGGCTATGCGAGAAAAAAAGGGTTTGGTGTTAGAAAGGATTATCTGAAGTACAAGGGTCCGGGTCCAAAACAAAATGCATACAGAAAGACATACAAGTTCTGCAAACAAGGATGGCGGGGCCTTAAGCACTTTAACAGAGCTGAAAGAAAAAGAACACCGAGGGGTCTTTCTCGGTGTGGGTGTCCCGCTCTTTTTCAGGTTGAGCTACAAGACAGCAGTGGCCTCTGGTTCGTCAAAAATTTTGTGGACAAGCATAACCATCTGTTTGTCCCTGCTGACCTGACTCCCTATTTATCGGCTCATCGTAGAATGACTGACACACAAAAGGCCGATTTCATTGAGTATGTTGTCGGTGGACTTCAAACACATCAGATTATGAATGTAATGGAGAAGAATGCCGGATGTCCCGACAAGCTTGGATTTATAGATCGAGACCTATACAACCATGTTTCAATCCAGAAGAAGCGCAAGATAGAAGGCAGTGACGCTAGATATTTGCTCACCTATATGATTGCACAGAAAAATGCAGACCCGGAATTCTTTTTCACATACACAAAAGACAGCGAAGGCCATTTGAGGAACATATTCTAGGCTGATTCACAATCCCGGATTGACTATGTTCCCTTTGGTGGTGTCATAGTGTTCGACAGTACATATCGGTCTAACAAGTACAGGGTTCTGTTTGTTCCATTTGTTGGTCTGAACCATCACCGCAGCACAGTTTTGCTTGGGGTCGGTCTAGTATCAGACGAGACAGTTGCATCATACCAGTGGCTTCTTCATGTATTTTTGGAGGCAATGTCCCAGAAGCCACCCATTTCAGCAAGCACCGATGGGGACGGTGCAATGGCTAAAGCAATAGCTACTGGCTGGACCGCAATAGATCATCGTTTGTGCATGTGGCATATCGAGGAGAATATGGTGATGCACCTCTGCAAGAAAAAGCTTGAGGAATTTAGGGAATTCATTCACCGTCTATGGGATGTTGATGAGTTTGAGAAAAGATGGGAGGCTTATAAGGTTCATTTCAAAATAAAACCAACAGGGAAGAGGTCGTCATGGGTTAACAGGAAGTACGGGCTGCGACACAAATGGGTTGCTGCCTACACAAAGGGTAGATATTTCCTACGCATGATGAGTAATCTGAGGAGTGAGTCTGTCAACTCAAGGCTTCATGTGCACCTGAACAGGAAGATGCAACTTGTTGATTTGTTGCAGCATGTGGAGCACTGTGTATCCATAATGCATAAGAATGAAGCAGCATTACACGCAGTAGCATCACATACGATACCCTTCACTAAGCTGAATGCACACCCTCTGGAGATTGTTGCCTCTTATATTTATACAACTGTGATGTTTCCACGGGTAAAGCATCAGATTGTCGAAGGAACAAATTGGCAGGTCGTACACCGGGTAGCGTGTGATGCTTTGGTCGTGTTTGGAGTTTTGCGCAATGTCCCATATGGCAGGGATGGTAGAGAATTGCAAGGTAAGGATGGTAAGGACTCGGATGCTAAGGTTCCTACAAACTTGGAAGGTAAGGATGGTGAGGACTTGCATGCAAAAAACTTGGATGCTGAGGATCCCAATGACTTGGAAGGCAAGGATGGTGTGGACTTGGATGCAAAAAACCTCGATGGTAAGGACTCGGATGCTATGGTTCCTACAGACTTGGAAGGTAAGGATGGTGAGGACTTGCATGCAAAAAAACTTGGGTGCTGAGGATCCCAATGACTTGGAAGGCAAGGATGGTGTGGACTTGGATGCAAAAAACCTGCATGCTAAGGATCCCAAAGACTTGGAAGGTAAGGACAGTGAGGAGTTGGATGCACAAGGCGTGGATGCTAAGTCTGTGGATGTTAGATATCACGTGACTCGTCTGTTTACTGGAGCAAGACTGGATGTTGCAGCTTGTAAATTTAAAAATTTGGAAAGTGAGGATTACCCATGCGCACATATATTCTGCGTTCTGGCTCATCTTGGTGTACGCACATTTCCAAAAAAAATTGTGAAGAAAAGATGGACAATGAATGCCAAGCCAGCATTCCCTTCTTCGAGGACTACCAATACTCATGTATGGTCTGATCACATGAATAAGTATCATCAACTACGCAACATGGCTAGTGACGCTTTATTCACAGCCGCAGCTAGTGATTCACAGTCAGAACAGGTGGTGGAGCTCCTCCGGAGTATATTGGTTGATGGAGAAAAAACTGATTTGGATGAAGGCCAGAAGAAATCGTTTGTTGCTTTGCCGGCATACTTCTCTGCTGCTCGCGAATGCTACACTGATGATGTGGAAAATCAAATCAAAATAGTTCCAAAAGGGAGACCAACTACCGAAGCATCAAACAAGAGGATTAAATCCTGGCGCGAGCGGATGAGAGGGAAAAAAAGCAACGAAGTTAGTGCACAAGTTTATCTCATTGTTCATTTCCATACATGCTTACAGTGTTAATATGTTCTCCCGGAGAGTGTTCACATGTTTTTCTTCAATTTATGCAGGAAAAAATCAAGGAAATCAAAGGTCACAAAGAGGAAGAAGCAAAAAGAGAAAGACTCAGAGACAGAAGAAGACACAGAGTCAGATACAGAAGAAGAGGAAGATTCAAAAAGAGCAACGAAGTTAGTGCGCATGTTTATCTCATTGTTCATTTCCATACATGCTTACAGTGTTAATATGTTCTCCCAGAGAGTGTTCACATGTTTTTCTTCAATTTACGCAGGAAAAAATTGGGGAAATCAAAGGTCACAAGGAGGAAGAAGAAAAAAGAGAAAGACTCAGTGACAGAAGAAGAGACAGAGTCAGATACAGATGAAGAGACAGAGGCAGATACAGAAGAAGAGGAAGATTCAGGTACAGAAGAAGAGGAAGATTAAGGTGCAGAAGAAGAGGAAGATTCAGATGTAGAAGAAGAGGAAGATTCAGATGCAGAAGATGGTGGGCTGAGGAGGGCTAGGAAGAGACCATTGAAGGATGGTAGGCTGCGGAAGGGTACGAAGAGACCGTTCTAGGATGGTAGGCTGCCAAAGGGTAGGAAGAGACCATTGGAGTTTGCAGAAGAGGATTATGCAAAAACAAACAAGTGGGCATTACCACAATTGTGCGTACTTAAAGATGTTTTCGAATGCTGGCTGCATATTCATCTATTTCATTTTTTGCAGGAAACGCAAGTGCGCTCTAAATGTGAAAGCTGGGAGGAAGAAAAAGCAAGATGACAAGGAAGTGCCTGCTAGGAATGTTGCAGCAAAGGGTGCGCGAAGAAAACCAGTGAAGTTAGTGTATGTACTTACATGTCCGCTCTACAAGTCAGGTCTCTGCTAGTACTGTGTTGAGGTTTCTTAACTTTACCAGGAAATACTGTAGGAAGGGCGGTAAATAATAGGCCAAAGGGGTGATGAAGTCAAAAAGGCCTGCTAGGAATGTACCAAAGGCTGTGGGAATAAGAGCTGTGAAGTTAGCTTCTGCAGCTATGAGGAGAAAATCAGTGAAGTTAGTGTTTAGGTCAGGGAGAGAAAACAAAAGGATTTCTACGGTCAAAAAATTGAGAACAAACTAAATTAAACAGTTTTCCATGCCGTGTTCCACCTTGTTTCTGATGTATTAGACCTATTTGATGGACTGCCACTATTTTTATGAATTCCTCGTTTTATTGGTACCCTCATTTTATTATGGACGGGTCGAGATGGTAGGCTAGTTATGATTTATCAACATCGATCAAACAATGCATTTTTAGTGAAGTTGGTTTTCTGTATTTTTTTCATTTTTTACATAAAATATTGCTGAAATTTGTTCAAAGTGTAGTCAAGTTTCATACTTGAAATAGAAAATAGAAACCAAAAATTTATATATATACGAAAAAAGAACGTTGCATTTCCTCAGAAACCTATTATTATGAGCACAAAATTTCAAATTTGTATCAAAATAGAAACCTCATTTTCAAATAACATTGAAAAATGTTTATTTTGAAATAGAAAATAAACATACTGGTATTTTAAAAATAGCATGCTCATTCGAAAATAGCATGTTCAATTGAAAATAGAATGAATATGTGGATTTAAAAATAGCATGCTGCTTTGAATATACTGCTTTTAAAATAACATGCTATTTTAATAACAGCATGCGGATTTTATAAATATAATGTTGTTTTCAATATGCTATTTTTAAAATACCATGCTATTTTTAAAATACCATGCTATTTTTAAAATAGCATGCTAATTTAAAAATATAATGCTGTTTCCAATATTTAAGAATAGCATGCTGATTTTAAAAATATAATGCTGATTTTAAAAATAGCATGCTGATTTTAAAAATATAATGCTATTTTTAAAATAAGCATGCTTATTTTAAAAATAGCATGCTACTTTTAAAAATATAATGCTCTTTCCAATTTGCTATTTTTAAAATAGCATGCTGATTTCAAAAATAGCATGCTAATTACAAAAATAGCATGCTGATTTTAAAAATAGCATGTTGTTTTGAATATGTTGTTTTTAAAAGTAGCATGCTGATTTCAAAATAACATCCTGAGTTGAACCATGAGAGGTGAACCTCGGTTTCGAACCATGAGAGGAAGAATCCATGGAAGCAATGGTCTCTAACAAGCTTTTGCCAAACTGTCAAATCCAGCTTTTGACCGGATCAGCAAGCAAATTGTGCTTCAAACACTTATAATAAAAAGAAGGAATGAGGATGAGGTCTTAATGCTTACAACCATCTATTAGTGTTGGGATCAAAAAAGATATAAGTTAGTGCTCGGGAAGTCACCCATCAAGAGGTGCTTGCTTCGTGTCAGAGTGGGGGATGTGTCCAAATTACATCCTGACCGGCTCAAGTCCTGCATCAAGAATAAGCTGTCATACTGAAGGCCCTATCCATCTCGTGGGGTTGTCCTGATAATTACGATAATAATATCAGATAAAAGCATTGAGCGTTTAATGACTACACCTCATGAATCCCCAAGGATATAATCCATATGGGCGATCTAACGGATGAGACTAACTGGGCATTTTTAGAGCCCAAGGATATTTTTGACCTAAATTTTTTTATACTTTTAATACGCCCAATTAGGTCCAGGGGTATTCCCGTCCTAAATTTGTTGATTAAATTAACTGCATTAACATTGCACTTCATTATAACACCAATCATCGTGCGTACTCATTTGAATTTCGGTTCGAGCGGTTCATCCTCTCTCCTCCTCTCGAGCCCTAACCTCGGGCGCCCTCGATCGCCGCCAATCGCAGTCGCCGTGTCACTCCTTCCAACTGCTCCTACTCCCCCCTCCCCCTCCATTGCAAGTCACCCCCTCGGGTCGCGGCGCCATATCTTCCGACGAGCCGCTAATCCGCTCCTTCCCCGAGCGGACGCCACCTTCCCCGATCCAAGAGGCCACATCATCCTCATCGACGTGCATCAACTTTTTCACGCCGGATCTTCGCTGTAAGTGCCTAGCCATCTCAAATCTTGTCTGGTCCCTTCTGCACGTAGTACCAATAGGGGTCAGATTTAATTAGCGTTTAGGATATGTCATGTGAGGTTTAGGGTTTATGGTTTCAGAAAGTTGTGACGAGATTTCGATTGAAAGTAAGTGTAAGTCGGATTTAGCTAGGACATATTGAAGGACTTAGTTAGGGTTATGTGGCATGAGAAAGTTGTCAGCAGATTTGGATTCAAAGAAAGTTATTTTGGATTTAGTTAGATATACTTTTGAATTGCGTTTCGAGATATTTTGGATTTAGGTAGGAGATAATTATTTTTTTATGGAGTTTGGAGTTATTTTGGATTTAGTTAGGAGATAATTTGGCTTTAGTTAGGAAATAATTTTGGATTTAGTTAGGAGATAATTTTGAATGGAGTTTGGAGATAATTGATCTATAGGGTGGATCTATCAGGGCATTTGAAGGATTCGTGGTCTTTGGATTTAGTTAGGAGATCATCAGTTACAGCAAGTACAATCAATTAAATATTTCTGGATTTAGTCAGGGAATATTTTGTACTTACTTACAGCTTTTGAAGAACTGAGTTAGGTACATGAATCCGATATGAAAAATTAAATCAATTATTTAAGCAGAGTAGTGCATAATTATAACGTATGCTATACATCTGTAACATTGACTATCTGTTTTCGTTGGCAGCATAACGACATGGATAATAAAGGCAACGATGGCCAAAACTTGGGTGATACAGGCAACGATGACAAGGACATGGGTGATAGGGGCAACGAAGGCAAAGGCTTGGATGATATGGACAATGATTTCGTAGCCATGGACCCCAAAGGAATGGATGGTATGTCCATGGATGATAAGGATAATGAGGATGCAGGCAAGGATGGCATAGACATGGATGATGTACACATGCAAGGTAAAGGAATTCATAATAAAGGCATGGCTGGTTTAGATCTGAATGAGTATATGGAATACTTAGAGATTGTGAAGAAGACTTTCAGGACTGAGGAAGAAGCCTACATGTTCTACGTAGGCTATGCAAGAAAAAAAAGCTTTGGTGTTAGAAAGGATGATCTGAAGTACAGGGGTCCGGGTCCGAAACAAAATGCATACAGAAGGACATACACGTGCTGCAAACAAGGATGGCGGGCCCTTAAGCACTTTAACAGAGCCGAAAGAAAAAGAACACCGAGGGGTCTTTCTCGGTGTGGGTGTCCCGCTCTTTTTCAGGTTGAGCTACAAGATAGCAGTGGCCTCTGGTTCGTCAAGAATTTTGTGGACAAACATAACCATCTGTTTGTCCCTGCTAACCTGACTCCCTACTTTTCGGCTCATCATAGAATGACTGACGCACAGAAGGCCGATGTCATCGAGTATGCTGTCGGTGGACTTCGAACACATCAGATTATGAATGTAATGGAGAAGAATGCCAGAGGTCCCGACAAGCTTGGATTTATAGATCGAGACCTATACAACCATGTTTCAATCCAGAAGAAGCGCAAGATAGAAGGCAGTGACACTAGATATTTGCTCACCTATATGATTGCACAGAAAAAAGCAGACCCGGAATTCTTTTTCACATACACAAAAGACAGCGAAGGCCATTTGAGGAACATATTCTGGGCTGATTCACAATCCCGGATTGACTATGTTGCCTTTGGTGGTGTCGTGGTGTTCGACAGTACATATCGGTCTAACAAGTACAGGCTTCCGTTTGTTCCATTTGTTGGTCTGAACCATCACCGCAACACAGTTTTGTTTGGGGTCGGTCTAGTGTCAGACGAGACAGTTACATCATACCAGTGGCTTCTTCATGTATTTTTGGAGGCAATGTCCCAGAAGCCACCCATTTCAGCAATCACCGATGGGGACGGTGAAATGGCAAAAGCAATAGCTACTGTCTGGACCACAATAGATCATCATTTGTGCACGTGGCATTTCGAGGAGAATATGGTGATGCACCTCCGCAAGAAAAAGGTTGAGGAATTTAGGGAATTCATTTACCGTCGTTGGGATGTTGATGAGTTTGAGAAAAGATGGGAGGCTTATAAGGTTCGTTTCAAAATAAAACCAACGGGGAAGAGGTCGTCATGGGTTAACAGGATGTACGAGCTGCGACACAAATGGGCTGCTGCGTACACAAAGGGTAGATATTTCCTAGGCATGATGAGTAATCAGAGGAGTGAGTCCCTCAACTCAAGGCTTCATCTGCACCTGAACAGGAAGATGCAACTTGTTGAATTGTTGCAGCATCTTGAGCACTGCGTATCCATAACACTACAAAAAACATACACTTCCGTGATGGTACGTGTTTGTCATAGTAGGTCACGTTTTCTGTCATGCATGTACATCCATGACGATTTTATGACAGAATCAAGAGAGTCATACCTGTGCTGTCGTAGAAGTGTTCCATGACATTACCAAAATTATCATCACGGAAGTGTCCACTTCCATGACGATAAATCGCGCGTCATAGAAGTGCTTTCGTCAAGGGTGACCGACATGTGGCATCCACCGTAATGGGTCGCCGTTAAGCCATTGGGTTCCGGTTTGGATCCGATAACCCGTTTACAGCTGGGATTAATGAGGACTTTCCACGTGTATAATTATCATTGGCTATAGCAACCACGTGTTAGCACCACGAAAGGACAGATGTCAACTGCCCAAAGGACAGGAGGCGCCTATGATACGTCGACACGTGGCGAGGCCCAAGAGTGGCCCATTTAGGTTAAAAAGGCTGACCCAGTCAAAATTAGCGCGCCGACCCATTAACGGCCTGCTTGCAGACAGCCCATTCGCAGTTAAGGCCCATACGGCTAGTGTCAAATCGGCCCGTCAACGGCCCGTCCTAAACTTGTCATCATCGCGGCCCATTGTCACTGCTGGCCCATTAACACTCCGCTAAGTATTTGGGCCGAATTACGGCCGGCTGTGTTTCCGGCCTATTAAAGGTCCTACTTCATTTGGGCCCATTTATAGGCCATTGAAACTTTTGGCCCATAAATGACCGTGAAAGATTTGGGTCATATTTGGCCATGTTTGACATTCGGCCTGTTAGAGGCCCACTATAGATTCGGGCCACTTTCAGCCTGTTGTGATTTTCGGCCTGTTAACGTCAGACGAAATCCATGGGCCATATGTGGCCCAATGTCACATCGGGCCTATTAACGGCCCATATAAAACTGACACTAATCAAGCCCGACCTAACTTCCGGCCTGTTAAAGGCCCGTGTAGTAGGTCGGCGCATTTACGGCCCGTCTGAATTTCGGCCTGTGAACGATCCGCATTGTAAATGGGCCACCATTTTGGCCTGCTAATGACCAGTGGGTTATTTGACACAATCAGTTCCCAATCTCACTTTCGGCCTATTAAAGGCTCATATATTTTATGGGCTCGAGATATTTACACCTGTAAATGGCCTATTGTTACTGAGGGCCCAAATTATGTTTAGGCCTGTTAAAGGCCCATTGTGGGCACAGGCCTACCAAAAAAATATGAAAGCTTATGCTGATTTAGGCCCAGATATTTTTAGTGGCCTACATGCAAATTACAGTCCATAATTGTTTTTAGCCCAATTGGAATGGGCCCGATGAATGTTGGCACGTTGGGCTCCTACAAAGCTTTCGGCCAAATACATTACTAAGATAACCTACACTATACAAAAATAGCGTCGTAATTACTGCAGCCTTTGGCAGCATCATAAATGCTGTATCACAACAAAATAAATTCCAACCATACAACAAAAGGACTGTTGGCATAAAGTTTACAGTCCTTGTAGATAAAAGCACCATCAGATGTATAGAAGCATAGATCATTTGACCTGAGTGCTAATGTTTCAGGCTGTAGAATCTGATGGAGCAGCATGATCTTCCCCTTTTTCCACCATTGCTCTTGAATAACGAAGCAAATGTCTGATAGTCTGGTTTCAAAACCATTCATATCTTGACGACATTTGTCAACCACTATTCTTGTTTCCGAAATGACGTCCATTAGGGATTGGACTTGTGTCTGGAGCACAGATATATCACTTTGTCTAGCCGGAAGATTTTGTTCAGTAAGCGACTTGGATAAGGTTACCTTGACAACCAACCCAAAATTACGCAGGAAGGTGCTTTCTGCACTGTTAGTGTAGAGATACCGACGCACTGCAGCAAGAGGTGACATTGTGCCTGTGGTAGCCTCCTCACCTTCAGGTGGTTGTGGCTATTGAATCATTTGTTCCGTAGCTTGCTAAAAGTTTGAACTTGTAGATTAGTGTAGCAGATAAGTTACTAATGAGACAAAAACAAACAAAGTAGGTTTCATGTTTATACATAACTTATTTTGGTGAACTACTGTAATACATTAGCATTTATTGTAGTGCCAACTACATAATAAAATCACTTTCGGAACATATGTCCATGTAGCATGCCTACTGTATTGTCTATTTCCTCACATTCGTTGACATCTAAGGATAAAGAGACATGGTTTAAAGTAGGATGAACATAGTATGACATCATTCATATCATGGGCAAACAGATATAAAGCAAACAGGCTATTGTATCATTGTGTGCGCACGTGAACATCACAACTAGATTACAGATCAAGACCAAAAGAATATCCTTCATCTCTTTTAAACCATATAAGGTGAAATGATATGTTAAGACAACTGTGTATAAAAGTGAACAGAGTAACTGACATTGGCTGCAAACCAAGCAGTTAAATGAACACATCACAGTACCAATCAGTTCAAAGGCAGGAGGAGTAAGGACCTACAACAGCGGCTTGAACTGGTGTGCTCATGCCCTTCATCTTGCTGGTGTTGCAATCCTTGAAGATTTGCACTGCAATCGGTTCAGGTTCCTTTTGGTCCGCACAGGCTTTCCTCTGTATTTGGAACAAGTCAATATAGATACAATAATATGGCACAGAAAAAAGAAGGAACTAGCAGGTATTTACAAGAGCCTCGCAGTGTGCAATATAGCTACGAGATCCTGTTGTCTGTTGGAATTTCACTTTAGAGCGGTTGGTCTTGTCCTTCAAACAGTTAGCCTAGAAGAAGATACACTTGTAAGGCACATACATAAATACAAGTTCAATATGTGGTCTGATCAAATACATATACCCTACCTGATACTTTGGATCAGACCAGTGTTTAACAAGGGCTGTCCAGTCTTCATCTGTAATATATTCCACTGGAAATGTTTGGGCGATTTCATTGTTAGCCTTGCCTTCAAAGTGAGCTTTTCTAAGGTGGTACCGATACTGTCGCAGAGCAGACTGAAAAACATGAGTGCATGCTTGTTTAGTTGCATCATCTTTTGGATCCAACTTGAACCTCATTTGTTGAAAAAAGAATGTGAGTCTTATTAGGAGGAAGCTAGAAAGTATGGGACAGAGCAAGACAATATTACAAATTGTGATGAATAACATTACTTATGGATAAATGGTCAAGGAAGGTGTTAAACTCGGTATTGCCTTTCTCATTCCTGTACTGGATCCACGTTGGGAGGATACGTGCATGACACCTAACGGCAATGGCTGCCTCTGATACTAACTTGGCTGACTCTATAGCCTCACGTGGCCTTTTTAAACCTGCCTCAAAATGGATCTCCATTCTTCCTCCTTTAGATTTTGTTAATCTGTCAAGCATTATCCCTGATGTCTGTTTCCGCTTGCGCCGTGGTGCTAGTTCCACAACGAATATGGAAAGTGTTAGTGCACATCAAACTGTGAGAGTACATATAAAGGAGCATGCAACTGCAACTTGACTCGGTCAGGTACCGTCTTGGTGTTGATGCTCATGAGGTTCATCTGATCTTGCCAAGTCCTGTTGTGTCAGCAGTGCTTCGGAAGTAGTGTTAGGTGTGAAGGCAGCTTGGGAACTGGCCAGTTCCGGAGCAAACGAACGAGTAACTCATTGAGATGCTGGTACATTTGAAGCGGATGCTGCAGCTGGTGGAGAAGGTGATACTGTGTTTGTAGATTTAGCCGGTGGACTTGGACCTTCTACTGCACTATAAGTACCAGCAGAATTTCGAGGGCAGATCATTTTCCGTTTCACCCGACGAGTAGCACAATTCCCTACTATATTCTTTTCCTTGCCCTTTTTTTACTTTGCCATGTCAAGCCGTACCCAAAACACAAAAGAATAAAATCGCTCTTCAGAACTCATTGTGATGCATGATACAGACAAGCAATACTTTGATGTAAGACAACCGTATGAGGATGGAATATGTAAGAAAAACAGGACGGCGTGACATATTCACAGCTACGATGTGTAAACTAAGCAGAAGGATTTTCAAGAAAATAGAAGTAATGCAAGCTAGACACCATATGAAAGATGCAACCAATATTACTCTGCCAAGTTAAAAGTGTCTTGCAATAAGTGGCATTTCGAAAAATTAGAAGCAGTACAACGTAGAAATCAATGCAAGATGCAACCACTATCAAACTGCCATGTTAAAAGCGTCCAATCTTGAGTGACTCATGCGGGATACACAACAGCAGTATTTTGATGTAAGAACATGGTATGATAGATAGATGCAGTGTATTCTAGACATAGAAAGGCATGTCATATGCACATGTATAACGTATAAACTCAGCAGGTGCAATTTAATCAAAATCGAAGAAATACAGGCTAGACAACATATGCAACATGAAACCAATTATTACACTGTCAACTTAGAGCAAGCACCTGCGATGGTGGAGTACGGGAGATGAACTCATTATGCAGACTTGGGACTTCAACTGCATTAGCAGTACCAGTGGCAAATCTAGAGAATCTCTATTTGCGTCAGTCCAGAGGACCACCAACATCCCCTAACTTTCTCTTTTCCTTCCTCTTTTATGATATTGCCTTATGAAGTGAAAACCACAAGAAGATGAATAAAATTAGCTCTGCATAACTGGTTGATGCATGATACAAATGAACACTACTTTGATCTAAGGCAAGCGAATGATAGGAGGATGGAATATATAAAAAAAAAGACAACATTGCATATTCACACGTACGATAGGAGGATGGAATATGTATGAAAAATAGTAAGCAGAAGGCATTTCAACAAAAAATAGAAGAAATGAAAGCTTGGCACCATATGAACAGGCAACCAATATCACTATCAGGTAAAAAGTGTCTCGTCGTAAGTGCCATTTCAAGAAATTTTAAGCAGTACAAGCTAGAAGACAATGCAAGATGCAACCTACATCACACTCCCAAGTTAAATGTGTCTTATGGGTAAGTGATTGTTGCAGGTATAAGTTGTAAGCTACGCAGATGCAATTCAACAAAATTAGAAGCAATACAAACTAGACATCATACGGAACACGCAACCACATATACCAGTTCCAAGTTAGAGCAAGCACCTGTGATGGTGGAGTAGGGGAGATGTGCTCATCATCTACACAACTACGTTGACTGTCCAGCCGTGTGTTGTCTTGCGAATTTTGTTGGGAGGATGGCAGAGTAGAATCTGTAGAGACCCTCTGTTTGAGTTGCTGTGAAGGACCACCATCATCCACAGCCTTGCTAATTTCCTTCAGCTGTATTGATTTTGCATTGTGAAGTCAAGCCGATAAGAAAAAGAATAAAATTCGCTCTTCAGAACTCATTCATGCATGATACTGACGAACACTACTCGGACGAAAGGCAAACACATGATACGAGGATGGAATATGTACAAAAAATAGGATGGCGTGACATATTCACACCTATGATGTGGTAACTAAGTTGAAGGCATTTCAACAAATTAGAAGCACTGCAAGCTAGACACCATATGAAAGATGCAACCAATATCACTCTGCAAAGTTCAAACTGTCTGGCGTTCCAACAAATTAGAAGCAGTACATGCTAGAAATCATATGCAAGAGGCAACCAATATCACAGTGGCGACTTAAAGGTGCCTTATCATAAGTGACTAATGCAGGATATGCAAGAACAGTAGTCTGATGTAAGAACATGGTGTGATCAGATATAGTATGTTCTAGAAACAGGAACACGTGTCATATTCATAGGCATTATGTGTAAAGTAAGCAGATGCAATTCAACAAAGTTAGAAGCAATACAAGCTAGACATCATACGCAACATGCAACCACATATAATAGTGCCAAGTTAGAGCAAACACCTGTGATGGTGGAGTTGGGGAGATGTGCTCATCATCTACATAGCTACATTGACTGTCTAGCCTTGCGTTGTCTTGCGAATCTTGTTGGGAGGATGGCGGAGTAGAATCTATAGAGACCCTCCGTTTCAGTTGCTCGGAAGGACCACCATCATCCAATGCCTTACCAATTTCCTTCCGCTTTATTAATTTTGCATTGTGATGTCAAACCGACAAGAAAAAGGAATAAATTTCGCTCTTCAGAACTCATTCATGCATGATACTGACGAACACTACTCTGATGAAAGGCAAAGTCATGATACGAGGATGGAATATGTACGAAAAATTGGACGGCTTGACATATTCACACCTATGATGTGGTAACTAAGCAGAAGGCACTTCAACAAATTAGAAGCACTGCAAGCTAGACACCATATGGAAGGTGCAATCAATATCGCTCTGCCAAGTTAAAACTGTCTCGTCATAGGTGGCGTTCATCAAACTAGAAGCACTACATGCTAGAAATCATATTCAAGACGCAAAACAATATCACACTGCCAACTTAAAGGTGTCCCATCATAAGTGACTGATGCAGGATACACAAGAAGAGTAGTTTCATGTAAGAACAAGGTGTGATAGACAGATATAGTATGTACCAAAAATAGGAAGGCGTGTCATATTCACACGTATCATGTGTAAGCTAAGCAGATGCAGTTTACACTAATTAGAAGCAATAGAAGCTAGACACCATAAGCAACATGCAACCAGATATAACGCTGCCAAGTTAGAGCAAGCACCTTGGATGGTGGAGTAGGGGAGCGGAGACTTGGAACTTGTAATGCACTAGCAGTACGAGGAGAATCCGTACAGATACTCCATTTACATTGCTGCAGAGGACCACCATCATCGCCTTCCTTACTCTTTTCCTTCCTTTTTTTTGATTTTTCCTAGTCAAGTCAAACCCTCAAGAAAAAGGAATAAAATTTGCCCTTCAGAACTCATTGATGCATGATACTGACGAACACTACTTTCATGTAAGGCAGCCGCATGATAGGAGGATGGAATATGTATGAAAAATAGGACGGCATGACATATTGACATGTATGATGTATAAAGTGTAAACTAAGCACAAGGTGTTTGAACTAGTTAGAAGCAATGGAAGCCAGACACCATATGAAAATGAAACCAATATCACTCTGCGAAATTAAAAGGGTGGACTCATAAATGTATTTGACCAACTTAGGAGCAATACATGGCAACAGGCTAGAAATAATATGTAATATGCAATGAATAAAGGTGTCTCATCGTAAGTGATTGATGCAGGATATAGAAGAGAGGTAGTTTCATGTAAGAACATGGTTAACAGATAGATGTAGTATGTACCAAAAATAGGAAGGCATGTCATATTCATAGGTATAATGTGTAAACTAAGCAGATGCAATTTACCCTAATTAGAAGCATTACAAGCTAGACACTGTATGCAACATGCAATCACATATCACACTGCGAAGTTCGAGCAAGCACCTGCGATGGTGGTGTAGGGGAAATGCGGTCTTCAAGTACAGAGCTACATTCAATATCTTCATTTAGGCTTGCTGTTTCTTGAGAATCATGTGGGGAGGATGAAACTGCACTCTTTATAAGAGTAGCGCGTCTCATACTAACCCACGGGCGTGACTGTCTCATCATAAGCGATAGATGCAGGATACACAAGAACAGTAGTTTGATGTAAGAACATGGTGTGATAGGCAGATGTAGTATGTACCAAAAACTGGAAGGCATGTCATATTCACATGTATAATGTGTAAGCTAAGGAGATGCAATTTAACAAATTAGGGGCAATACAAGCTAGGCACCATATGCAACATGCAACTAGATATCACACTACCATGTTAGAGCAAGCATCTGGGGTTGTGGAGTAGGGGAGATGAGATTTGGAACTTGCACTGCAGTAGGAGTAGCAGGAGAATCTGCAGAGATCATATGTTTCGGTTGCTCCAGAGGACCACCATCATTCTGTGCCTTCGTCCTTTTAGATTTTGCCTTGTCAAGTAAACACACAAGAAAAAGGAATAAAATTCGCACTTCCAAATTCGTTGATGCATGATACTGATGAACACAACTTTTATGTATGGCAACCACATTGTAGGAGGATGGAATATGTACAGAAAACGCTAAGAAGAAGACATTTCAACAAATTGGAAGCAATGCAATCTAGACACCATATGAAAGATCCAACAAAAATCACTCTACCAAGTTAGATGTGTCTCATTATAAGTGGCACTTCAACAAATTAGAGGCAATACATGTTTGAAATGATATGCAAGATGCAACCAATATTACAATGTCAACATGAAGGTGTCTCGTAAGAAGTGATTGATGAGGGATACACAATAAAAGTAGTTTGATGTAAGAACATGGTTAATAGAAAGACGTAGTATGTACCAAAAACAGGAAGGCATGTCATATTCACAGGTATAATGTGTTAGCTAAGCAGATGCAATTTACCCTAATTAGAAGCATTACAAGGTAGACACCATATGCAACATGCAACCACATATCGTGCTGCCAAGTAAGAGCAAGCACCTGCGATGGTGGTGTAGGGGAATTGCGGTCATCAACTAGAGAGCTACGTTGACTATCTTCATTTAGCCTTGCTGTTTCTTGAGAATCATGTGGGGAGGATGACACTGCACTCTTTGAACGAGTAGCGCGTCTCACAGTAACCCACTGGGGTGACTGTCTCATCATAAGTGATTGATGAGGGATACAAAAGAGCATTAGTTTGATGTACGAACATGGTTAATAGACATATGTAGTATGTATCAAAAATAGGAAGGCATGTCATTATCAAAGGTATAATGTGTAAAGTAAGCAGATGCAATTTAACCAAATTGGAAGCAATACAAGCTAGACACCATATGCAACACGCAACCACATTTGACAGCGCGAAGTTAAAGCAAGCACCTGGGATGGTTGTGTGTGGCAATTGAGATCATCAACTGCAGAGCTACATTTACTTTCTCCATCTGCTGACACTACACCCTTTAGAGCGCTGAAATGCTTAGTGCATATCTTCGAATTACACTGGAGTGACTTCTGTCTTTCCTTTTGTGTATTCATAAACGCTGCGTTAGAGTCCGAAATACCCATGCATAAAATAATAATAGTGTGAGTATGGGTGAAGTGTGTGCACAAGTAGTACAGTGTAAAAGTAGCAGATAGCAGGTCGGTGAGAAATAAATGATGGAAGACATATGATAGCTCTACAACATGCATGGCACACGAAATTACTAGATTCTAGGATTTTGAAATATGAGCACATGGATGGCTGGGAAATGCAGATGCTCCTCCAGCACACCACAAGGTGTGGTCCTATGAAAATAACAGTTGACTGAAAACAAATAGGTCAGTCCATTTTTTCTGCACCGTACGATGTACGAAGAACGGGCTGATCGCCTTCATCTACCTCCAGCCATTCAGTGTTGACGATCTTCCTCGAAACGCCAGCGACCACCGGTCTAGTCCCCTGCCTCCGCCCTCCCCTCGACCTCACCGCACCGCCGTGCTTGGCACCGCCCCCCGGCCATCCCTTCAAGCCCCGCCGACCTCCAGATCGGGCGCAAGCAGCTCCTGCACCCCACACCCCTATGATAGACACCGATGCACCGCTTCCCTAGCGAACAGGCAGACTAGATGCTCCACGCGCGTAAGCGGGTGCTGCTTCTTTTAATTGCGATCCAACTGACCCTGAATTGAAATCCAGGTGGGCTACTGACCTCTAGCCAAGGTGAAATAGTAAATGGGAGGAAACCTTGTGCATTTAGTATCACGAAGAAGATGCAGTAAGAAGCGCTCAACTAGTTTCTTTCGTGGGATGAATACGGTGTGAGCAGAGACGTAAGATTTGCATGAATAAGGTAAGAGGAGTACCTCTTTTTGCTGGAAGTGTTGTGTCCTCCTTCTGCTTTTCCAACAATATTCTTGTTGTTCGCTGGAAACGAGAAGTTGTGGAGGACGGAGGAGCCTTGGACGAACCCATGGCCAAGTTGTTGAGTGTGGTGCGGTGGCCGTTTGTCAGCGGCAGGGAACCAGATCCGAGGCGGCGAACGACGGCGTAGCGGGAACAGCTCCGGTGCGGTGGACGGTTGCGACAGTGGAGCGGCAGCGGTGAGGCACAGGACAGCGTGGTCGAAGTGGTTCTGGTATGGTGCACATCAGCGTCGGTGTCGTGGAGGCAGCTCTGCCTCGGCTTCAGCTGCTAAGTCCTTGAGGGCTATGCGGTTGCGGTTGCGTTGGACGACGACGTAGTGGTACCGGCTCCGGCGTGATGGAGGAGGGCAGCGGTGGATTGGGCGCGATGGGTTGGAGGACGGAGGAGGCTGGGGTTTTGCGGCTGGTGGAGAGGGCGTTTTGGCACCCACGGAGTATGAATGGGGAAACAGAGGGAGGGGGAAACTAAGGGGGAACAGTGTTTCGGTTTGGGACGCGCTTGTTTGAAATTTGGGGAAAGTTACAACCTTTGCCCCCATCTAAAATTTCAGAAATATTCCGGGTTGGGGGTAGGACAGTAATCTCAGGTGACCCAAATGGTGGGCGGGATAGATTTCGGCCGAGCGCATGGGTGTTTAGGCGCCCACGGCGCATGAATGCTTCTCGGAGGCGGTTGAGACTGGCGTCTTGGTGAAGTTACAAACCTACCCCGGTTTAGACCTTTGGACATCGGGCCGATAGGCTACATGGGCCAGAGTCAGGACAGTAATTTCCTACCACCAAACATTAGTCTCGCGCGGTTTCGGGTGACCAGAGGCTTATTTGCCGCTTCGTTCAATATTTGGGAGCAGAAGCATTAACGTTTTCGGTTCTCTTGAATTGAACTTTCAGGATTTGTCAAACTTCACAAATCTTGACTCTTGAAAATCCTAAAACTACAATTATTTTGGAATGGAGGGGGTACATTTGAATATACATTGTACATGAGTATATATTAAAAAATATGCAACTTACCTCAGTTCATGCATGGTTCCAGATATAATCTCCTTGGTTGCAAAAAAATAGTTAGACATGCGTATGAATATATAGCATGTTCAAACGCACAACAAAGATTGATGCCCCCTTTTAGATCTGATTTACAAATGCAATTATCTCGGATTCAAATAGATGAATGCACTTCCTATGAATTCGAATCTTTGAAACCCTCATTATGTTGAATTCAACATGTATTCTATTTCGTAGCTAGCAATTTGGAATGTATCCATGTAAGTAACAAATGTATAAAGTGCTTCACACTAACAACATGGAGTGCACTAATTAATGTTTATATATGAATTGCAAAAGCAATGCATTGTCTGTGTTTCAAACCGCTCTCACTCTATGGATCGATAATATGAAATAAACACATGCACATGCTAGAATTCAATAGAGTATGTGTGTCTGATAGACCGATTTTCGTTCATACGCAAATTGCAAAATTCATTATCTCATCCAAAAATAATAATGCCATTTATATTTTAATTTAATGCGTAGAACCACCTTTTACACGTAGACGCACTATGCCTCGGCCCGTTGTCACACACGCGCTATATATCTCTCTATCTAACGCATAAGTGCACACACTTTATATACATCGGCATTTCTCTTTCACACATGCTCACAATCTCTCCCGGGGTGTTGGGGTGTCTCACGCACACGCTCTCTATATATCTCCCTCTCTCTTTCTGACTACTATGTACCACTCTTTTCACTAATCTCAGTTGGAAAACACTATTTCTCTCACGAACTAGCCCCCGGGCTTCTATAACATACTCGGGGCCTAGGGTTACAAATCATATATAGTCGACTTATCATCAGTGGGGATAGAGTCCTCCACGACTCTGGTAGCTTCGTCTTGTATGCCGAGTCCTCCACATGGGTCTTCGTATAATGCCTCTCGGTGCAACCTATGTGGTGCAGGATGGAACCGACCCATGAGTCCTCATGTTGACCTACCACAACTAGAAATGATGTGCCCACCACAACTAGAAATTATGTGCCCACCACACCACACACGCAATCGGCCACTAAGAAAATAAGCATATACAATAGTACAATGTTATACATGACAGTTAATTGCATGGTGCATCCAAAAAAATTTATTCTGCATTGTGAATGTTTATATTTTCTCCTAAAATATTAGTCACGGGAAAGAGAAACGAAGGGCATATCTCTCCTTGTCTCCACCGGACACCCCCTCTTTCTACACCACTTTCACGTACGCACACAAACTATCTCTATGGCCCTCTAAAAGTATGCATGCCCCTGACACATTCACATGTGACGGTCACTGTATTTCAAGCGAAAGCACTATACAGTCACTGGACTTCAGAATATGCTCATTACGGTCACCGTATACATTCTCGTGGTGATCATACGGTATCTAGCTCACGATACGTCTCCGTATTTTGTTGATGACACGGACAGACATTGTATTTGATGCGTGCTCCGTATTTTGTTGACGGCACTTACGGTCATTACAATTGAAGCGAATGCACGATATGGTCACTGGACTTCAGAATAAGCTAATCACGGTCACCACATACATTTTGTGGTGCTAACCATCCTGTGGTTGGATAGTTAGGAGGACAGTGGTTTCCCGAGCCGACCAGGGTTAAAGTCGTGGTGCTCGCATTTATTCTGGATTAATTTCAGTATTTTCCGGCGATGTGCGTTCAGTGGGAGGAGACGTTCCCCTCGACTACGAGGCACCTATGGTGACTTCGTAAAATCTCAAGATCATATGCTGGCTCACTCTCTCGAAGGTGCTCATTGGGGTAGGGTCTACATTTGTGCGCTTATAGCGGTGAGTGCTTACGCGTATATATGAGCGCTTGCGTCTGTACCGTGTTAAAAAAATATATGTCGTGATTATACGGTCACTGGCTCACTCGTACAACTCCGTATTTTGTTGATGACACGATCAATTGACCAGTCAAACATTCCACGTGGCGCAACTAGTGTTGCATCATCGGCGGGCGTAACCGTGGGGCTCACCTGTCAGCGCGTATATGAAAGAGAGAAATGGTAGTTTGAGTCTGTACTGTGTTAATAAAATACATTTTATGGTGATCATACGGTCACTGGCTCACCATACAGCTCCGTAATTTGTTGATGACATGATCAATTGACCAGTCAAATGGTCCACATTCAGCAGCGCACATTACCATAGGGCCCACCCGTCAGCGCGTATATAAAAGACATAAATTGTAATAAATTAGTGGTCGGTGGGGATTCGAAGTCGTGAGACCTCTGGTTGGCAGTCGCCGGCATTGGGGGGGCGCGGTGATTGCGCGGTGGAGTGTGGATCGCCGGAGAAAAAGCTCGCCGCGGGGGGGCCTAGAGGGATGGCCGGGTCGGCGGCGGACCGGCGGTGGGGGGTGGTTTCGGGGCGGGCGGGGCAGCGAGGCGGCGCGGGAGCGCCGCCAGCCCCGGGCGGCGGGGGCCGGCGGTTCGGCCGGTGGTGTCTAGCGGCTCAGGGGGCTGGAGGTTGAAGATGAACTGCAGGCCCTTGATTTCGTATCCAACGGCTAGAAAATCGACTGACCGGAGATGAAAAAGTCAGTCGACTGACGTGTAGCCTCACCCCGCACGTACACATGCACTCACGCAACACTCGCACGAACACACGCACGCCTGCAGGCGAGGAACACTGACACGTACACATGCACTCACGAACACACGCACGCATGCAGGCGTGCAACACTGACACGTACACATGCACTCACGAACACACGCACGCACGCACACATGCATGCACTACTAGGGAAAACCTTATACACAGAGGTATAGCAGCAGCGCTGGTCAAAACTAGGCGCTACTGCTACTTAGTAGTAGCGCTCATCAAAAAAGCATGCTACAACTATAGTTGTAGCAGTAGCGCCTCTGCGCAAAAAGCGCTACTACTATAATTCCCACACTGTTGCTGGTAGGCTAGGAATAGTAGTAGCGAGCCTGTGTGAAACACGCTATTGCTAAGTGCGTTGTAGCAGCGCGTTTCTATGGTAGAGCGCTACTGCTAAGAAAAAGAAAATAAGTAGAAAAATTTATGGAAAAATAAATGAAAATGAAAGAAATAGAAAAAGGAGAAATGAAAAAAAAGAAAACAAAAGAAAAAGAAAAATAGAGGAGAAAGGCATAGCAGTAGCGTTTGTTCTCACAAAGCGCTATAGCTACTTTAGCAGTAGCGCTTTTCTGGTCACGTGCTATAGCTAAGTTCCTTAGATAAAAGGAAAAGAAAAAGGAAAATAAATAGCTGCTTCTAGTAGCAGTAGAGCGTTTTAGTGGAAAGCGCTATAGCTACCTTAGCTATAGCGCGTTTTCCTCGCCAGCGCTACTGCTAGTTTGACTTAACCACACACGCCGGCTCAAAAATTTGCTAAGTCCTTTTCCCCCTCTCCCCTTCTCCCCCCACCCTCGCCCGCCGTCGATCTGTCGCCACCGTCGATCGCCCCTCGCCACCCCTGCTCCCTTGTCGCCCCTGCCTCCGTCGCCGTTACCGGAGCCGCGCGCCCCCGGAGCCAGCTCGTCCGCTCCTCACCGCCCCTGCCTCCCTCGACGCCCTTGCCTCCCCGCAACCGTTCCCCCGAGCCACCCTCAACGCCCTCCTCTCTGTAAGCCCCACCCCTCCTATCTAGGTTAATTAACTTAGGTGAATTTAGTTATGAACCCTAGGAATTAGAAGTAGTGGTACTAGTAGATGTTAATTAGGTTAGGGCAGTAGAGCAGCAGCATATAACAGGACACTAGGGCAGTAGGGTTAGGGCAGTAGGGTTTAACTAGATGTAAATTAGGGCAGTAGGGTTTATTATAGAGAAAAAATTCAGTATAAAAATATAAGTTTCTATCAGTGCTGCAAGTGTACTGGGTTCCTAATTTTTACTGATTTTTCATTATGACAGAAATTTAGGACATAATTTGAATTGAGTTCTAGGGTTCATAATTTGAAATTTGTGTAGATTTTCTTGAAGTGTCAAACATTGAAGTGGTCATGATATATACAAATTCCTCAATTGTGTTTGCTCATGTTTATGTACTGTTGTAGTTGCTCATGTACATGTTCTTAAGTGGTCCTGTTATATGCAACATTGAAGTGGTTCGATTGTGCCCAAGTGGCCTTTTGTTGTTTGCAGGGAATGATTCCGAGTGGCCTATGTTTTGCCAGAATGTCGATTCATTTCTGTTCCGGCAAATTTTAGGTGCTCGATTTGTCCACTTTTTAGCAAAGGTCATGCCGAAATTTTTCGTGAATTTCGGTATGACTTGTGCTACAAACTAGGACATATCGAGTGCCCGGGATTTGCCGCACCGGGAATGAATCAACGTGCTAGCAAAACATAGGCCTTTTTTTATGTCATTATCCATTTTATTAGGTCTAGAATTAATTGACTAGATTTAATCGTAGGAAACATGGCTATCAACGATGAAGGACAGGGTTCTGGTGATTTCAATGTCTACGAGGCGGCAGACGCCTATTTCAACCTTCTCGATCAGCAACGGTTGTTACAAGGCCCACCTGTCACATCGGAGACTGAGACCGACATCGAGACCGGCGCTGGGACTAAGACCGGCGCCGAGACCGGCACCGAGACTGGCGGAGCCGGTATAGA
Source organism: Thinopyrum elongatum (assembly GCA_011799875.1). NCBI lineage: Eukaryota > Viridiplantae > Streptophyta > Magnoliopsida > Poales > Poaceae > Thinopyrum > Thinopyrum elongatum. Next base: position 44,814,723 of record CM022303.1, on the reverse strand, counting down.
ACCAAAACCAAAGAGGCAACGGTGCCCAAACCAGCTCATCACTACTAGAGTGGTGGTCATGGAGGTGGACGACGGCAATTTTGAGCCAAAAGAGCCCGCGGAAGCGCACGCGTGCTACGGCAATCAAATAGGCTGCTTACTACGGGCTTGCACCATCGTCAATGATGTGAAACTACGGAAGATACCAGATATGAAGCAGTCCCTCCTAACGAAGCTGCACCAGGTGTTCTTGTTCCTAGGCCGGGATGAAAGAAAATATAAAAATCCAGATAAAGACCCGGCAATGAAGAAGATAAATAGATCTGCCATGGGCAAGTTTAGCTGTGCGTTGTCCGCCTGGAAAGTAAGGGTGAAAGCTTGGATCATCGACAAATTAGCGTCGCCTGTCATGCCGGGTGATAGCGGACGGGGTGAGGAAGAGGTCCATTAGTCGCTGATGACGTCGCCGTCGTCGAAGAAGCAATGCATGATATCGATGCCATGGATGAGGATGAGGATGATGATGACACTCTACAATTTATAAATACTGGCGCCTATGACAATGGAGGATTGATGGCTCAGCAGTATGAGTACTCAGGGTTTGAGCGTCATGAGTCGGTGCCTGAATTGCCGCCTCCGGAGGCTAAACGTATTATAGACGACCCTCCAGTACCAAAGAAGCATTGGAAGAGAGTGAGGAAAGGCAAAAAAGCTGCTTGTATGATCCAGCCGCCTCCACAGCCTCGGGTTCAAGACCGTATACCTATCCACGGTGCGGCAAAACACCATATCCCCGGTCATCCAATCCTACCTAAGGCAGCGTTAGAGGCCATATACGGCGATCTAAGGAGACTTCATGACGATGTGCTGCAGAGAGAGAAAAGCCTAATCGCCTCGGAAAATCCAGGATACCCACTCTACATGGTTAACGTGCTGCGGCAAAGGTTGTACATCGACACATTCCCCGCAGAGAAGTTCTTCCTTCGATTCGATTACATCTTCGACATGTTTCACTTGAAAAAGCTGGATTTTACGTTTGTCCGCCTTTTTGCCTTGCACATGAACTACATCATCAGGATTGAGCACATACCTTATATCTGTGTCGCTGACCCGTACATCATGCACGAGGCCTTCTTGGTAGTCTGCCCAGAGCACCGTGAATACGCGAGGGACTACATCCCCAATTTCATGGTCACCAATAAGGACAAGGAGACGATTCTCGTGCCTTATCATCCCATGTAAGTCATCCGCGCGGATATCCTTCCTTCGATTTCAATCATTTATTTGCACGGTGGAGGCTAATTTGAGGTGTACTTATTTTGCGCAGCGACGGGCGCGCCGTCCTCGTCATCCTTTACCCCCGATTCTCCCACGCTCTTTACTTGGACTTGTCGAAGAACATGAAGAAAAAGGATTACACCCACATCAAGTCTATTCTCGACAGTGCTATCTTTGTCTACAACGCACGTGATGGAGAGATCAAGACCAAGAAGACAAGGGACCACAGGCCCTGCTTCGGCCATAAGACTGACTTCTACTGCATCCAGCAACCGAGTGGTACTCTTAGTGATGGATTCTAAGTCCTCCACCACATGCTGGAGTACAGACGGGATCAGCAGAACCTTCGCATGTCACCTACATCCGGCGATGCCCATATTCTTCAATGGGCAAAGAACCTAGGAGATACCCCGGATCATCGACTTCGAGCTAAGTTCTATCACATCTAGCGTGAACTTGCCCAAATCATCATGAAGGAGGTCCTCGAAAAAATAGGGATGTTCTACGAGGAAGGGCAAATGTCGCGGGAAGACGTCCGAACACGCTTAGCCGCTCAGCGTCTCGACCTGAAGCCTTTCACTAAGCTTGGGGACTATCTCTCTGACTTGGATGGATGGCACGACATGTTGGAGTGATTGACGATATATGACAATGTGTCCGTTTAGTCCATACTTTCTGTATGACGAAACTTTGAGTTATGCACGACGAAACTTTATTTGTGATGTAATTAAACCATCCTCCTCAACTAGCGAAGATCACTCTAGTTAGGGCATTTTGGGTATGATGGACTTTGTTATTTATGCTTATGATATGTTGCTTCTATTTTTGCCAAGTCTGTCTCTTTCTGTTGCTCAACTATATATGTGGCATTTCATCGACTCATGTGATGATGCAGGTGCATAGATCATCGATCGCGAAGAAGTGCTACGCCAGGAGTATACGATGAGTGGCCGGAGTGTCAGGCCCAGGTTTACCGGTTTCTGGTTTTCGAGCGACAGCCAGTAGTTAGTTTAGGTTCACGCTAATGCGAGAGAGGGATACGAACTCATGTACTGCATAGTTCCACTCTCACTCATAGTGATAGCTCTTCTCGCGTATATCATTGTTTAGATGGATGACGATGTAGGTGCAAGTAATCGAGACTTGTATCACTATTTTCGAGATGATGATAAGAGACCACTTTGTGTTTGATGATGATTATGATGATGACATGATTTGATGAGACTATTTGTATGTATATGCTATGATTACATTTGTATGTGTATGATATGCTAGAGATTATTTTATAAAGCCCTAAACAAAATTCAGCAGCACAAAATATGGAGCAGAAAAAAAAATTCAGAAACTAATAACAGTAGCGTGGGGTATGGCTTTAGCAGTAGCGCTCTTTGTTCAAGGGCGCTGCAGCTATTAGCAGCAGCGTGTGTTGGAGACCAACGCTGCTGCTATCCCTCGATAGCAGTAGCGCGGGTCAAACCGCGCTACTGATAAGAGTTAGTTGTGGCGCCGTATCAGTGGCGCGGCCGCCCGCGCTACTCCTAAGCAATAAACCCGCGCTACTGCTAGGCTTTTCCCTAGTAGTGATGCAACACTGAAACGTACACATGCACGCACGCAACACTCGCACGCCTACATGCACATAGCACACAACGCAAGACACGCGCTCAACCTATACGTGCATGCACCCTTTGTTAAGGACATGGATTGTTACGGGTATTAATCAATCTTATCTGTGATAAGCAGAACATTGATGTTTGCAGCGGTCTTTATGAATCACAACGTATCGAATGGGCTATCAACATATATATGAAAATTTTAAAATTCTCTTACATTATATAGTAGGCTTATATACATGAAATAGATGACATCACACTCAATGAAAAATCATCGGTTTATGAAATGCCCGCTTCTGACCGCCCTGGCCCACCAAATGCTCCTCTGCCATGTGCTGCCTACGTTGGGTCACTGACATGCAGGCCAGGTACCCAAAGAGCCCACACGTCAGTGGAAGAACGGCGCGGTGTCGTACGTCAAAGTCGAGGGCGCCGCTCGCTGCACACCCGGCTGAACACTCCACCTTGCCGCATTCAAACGCCTCCATGAAACCCGTGTGGAAGCTGAGAAACCCACTTTGGACACACATCCGTTCCTGACCGGCTGGCATTAAACGCAACGCCGGCCGAGCTCCTCCCATCCGCCGTCTATTTAATCTCCTATTTAAATGAGGCCAGACGTCGGCCAAGAATCGCACACCTCCACCGCTCCCCTATCTCCTCCTTCACCATTTTGTCCACTCTTACAATGGCTTACAACGAGTAGTTATCCCGCATCCAAGCCGGCTGGGTGGCCCGCCGAGCCCGCCGGATATGAGCTATGCAGCTCGCTGATCCACCTCACTCCCCTCGCCCGACGAAGCCAGTTGCCGCCCCAAGCCAGCGCGCGGTTCAGCAACTCGCCGCTCCAGGCCAGCTCGACGAGGAGTGGCGAGCTGCTCCACGCCGGCACGGCGGGGAGCACGGGCATCGTCGGTGCCGTCCACGCCGCCACCTCGTACCGCGCCTCCCGTGTCTGCGACCGCGTCTCCCATTTCTGTGGCCGAGACTCCCATGCCGGCGGCCGTGCCATGCAAGCAGAGCCAGAAGCCGGGTGCACGGAGTGCGATGAGTCAGTGGCCAGCGCCTCCGTGTCCGCCGCCATCATCGAGGAGAAGTAGAACACGGGAGGCCGCCGCCACTTGGGTCCCATGAAGGCCACTGCGGAGGCGACACCGGCGTACACAGCAGGTGTCTTGCCGGATCCTTTTGTTGCGATGACCTTCGTCGACACCGCATGGGCTCCACAGAAGCGGAGAAGCCCCCTTCCACCTCCATCTTGGGCATCAGCCAATGATGTCAGTTGGGCAGTGGGGAAGCGAGCCGTCCTTTGCGCTGAAGCATATACCTCCAGGGCTCCCGGCAGTCCGGTGATCGTGCTACTGGACATGAGGAACACAAATGGATCGGCGGGCGACCATTTAGGCCAGGTATTATTATACCTGTGCTGTCGAGAACTAGCACCGCTTAGTTGATTTGAATGTAATGAAATCTGTCATGTTTGTATGAAAATCTGGTATTTTATATGAATTCCGTCATTGTTTATATGAAATATCGCCGTGTTTGCATGAATTTCGTCCGGTTGGTTGAGTTGCTGTCAGAATGTGTGCGGCTACGGTTGGATGGCGTAATTTGCGGGTCGCCGGTCAGTCTGCGGCCGGCTCGGGCGGCATGGTGGGACAAAAAAAGCACAGCTCGTGTGAGCTCGTCTCCAACGCGCGCGCTGGAGGATGCATGAGCACCCTAGCTATTCCTCGTTCATCGGTGGCAAAGGCACCAATGGACAAAAGGGTCGCCAATATTTTGGCTACCCCAAGCAACATCCAAACAGCCCCTCCCAGCACATTCAAATCCCTCGTTCGCCATGGAATTTTGCCAAGTGTTGTTTTCATGGACTAGCAAGATCCCCGTGCATTGCAGGGAACATCACAATGCATTTTTTTACAAAACACCTGTTGTGATTGACCCATGCAGGAGTAATCCCATGTGTAAAAATTAATGCTATCTCGAGAATTTTATCAGAAAAATGGTATCTCGAGAATTTTATCAAAAAATGGTATCTCGAGAATTTCATCGAAAAAATGATATCTCGAGAAAGATGAGAGATAAGGTGAGGTGGAGTGGGGCGTGGTGGTGACTGGTGGTCATACTGGGCGGAGGCATGGGGATGGACGGCGCCGGCAGGCGGCAGCGGCCACCATGCTAGATTGTTCCAGAGACTTCCTTTTTTAATTGCTCAGCAATGAGGTTGTGGGAGATAAGGATGAATGAGGCAAGGCCTTATCTGTAAATGTGGAGAGAGGTGCGGGTATCTTTTGTAAAATTGTCATAGTTTCCTTTTTATCCGCCAGATATAGATCGGACGGTCTATATTACAAGATGGCAGGCACACCATCATCACCAACTCGGTTTTTTATAAGAGTAGAGAGTAGAGATAGAGATATTTCGCTGTGTGAAAACAAATTTAAATATGAACGAATAATCGGTGTCCGCGGTCTTCTGCCGGGAGCCCGGGACACAGTTCGACGGCCTCATGGTAGTAGTAGTGTAGAGTACTACTAGTACTACTAGATAGTGAGTGTTTACTACTGTATCTACGTACTAATTGCAACACATGCATGTGTTAGCAGTATAATGACCACGTATGGATTTGATGGTAAGATTTGTGTAAGTTGGATGTCATATTATTGCTCTAACATGTGGTCAAAGTTAGCCTCCAAAACGCATTTTATACCCCCTATGGATTGAGGGAGTACATGCATTGCTGAGGTTACTCTTAATCCTTGCGTGCAACATTTTTATTGAAGCTTGAAATGTGAACATGTGAATGGGAGGGACTAATACAACCCTTCCAAAAGAACTGTAGTACTAATGGTATCGTACTCCCTCCGTTCACCATCTCACATGCTCAGTTTTTTCATTTGATAAGAGGCAAACCATGTGGGGCCTACCTTAGAGGAAAGGCTCTATACACTGGAGATGCTCTGTACGTATTACTTTTGATGTGTCCCGTCAACTCGCAGAACGAGGAGAAGCTTGCTTAGTATGTCGTCTCCCCCGCCCACGGGCGCGGTGGCTCGCAGAGTCGCAGGACGAGGAGAAGCTTGCTTACTACGCCTACGCCCGCTCCCTCGCCCACGCGCGCGGTGGCTTGTAGGACGAGGAGAAAATTTTACTAGTCCCTCCATTTACTCCTCGTCCCTACCTTGGTTAGAGAGATTATCATATTATTTGAAATATGTCTTTTAGTAGTAGGAGTAGTACAGTGGTACATAGGAGTAGTACTACAGCAATTTCCTTGGAGTCCGTGGTGCAGCAAGCTACCCTAGGCTATGTTACTACTCCCTCCTTTCCGGTTTATGGCTCAATTTCAAAATCTCTCCAACCAAGGTAGACGGTGAGTGGTGGAATTAATTTCGTAGTTTGAACAAGTAATTAGTACGCTCGTTTTTCTTAAGAAGTTATGTTTACCGATGCATTAATTACAATGAATGCATGCATGATGTCAGGACCGGTTTTCCAATAAAACATTTATTGAAAAATCGCCCCTTTCGTCAGACCAGTATAGAAAAATCTTACTGGTAGACAAATCCTTGATACAGAAATCCAGAAGTACTAAATATATTACAGGGTTGAGCTGAGGCTGCTCAACAATTTATTACAAGCACGCCAATATTACACATAAAGGCGGATATGACACAAAGGGTATGGTGGCATAACTACTGACTCGCAATAAAAGTGGTGGTGGATATGTCACAGTGAAGCGGGTGACATGACTCCAAAATCTTACAACTCATCAAGCGCCGGAGTGAGGCTCGATGATTTTATTAAGGTAGCGGAAGCATATATAATACAGGTGACCAACTCCAGGATCGCATGGGACTGACTGGGACTCCTCTAGGCGTCGGACTCGCTATCGTACTCTTCATCCATAAGATCGCCTTCGTCAACATCTGGCCAAATCAATAAGCCAGGTGAGTACTTTGAATGTACTCGCAAGACAGTTTGGACATAAGATATAACAAATGCAAACATGATGCACATGAGCAGATTAGTAATGCACACTCAGGTAATAAATTTTCACCGCAAGATAAATAAAAAGGAAGTCAGGCGGTAGTCCTCCCAAAATCCCAAAAAAAAATAGCTGAAGACCGATCGGGTGTCTGAAGCGATGCCTCGAAAGGTAAAATAAATTAACATGCCGCAGTCGGGCGTCAGGGCGACACCACATAAAGGGCTTATACTGAAAAGTAAATGACAGTACGTACCACAGTCGGACGTCTAAGCGACATCTCGAAAAGGGCTTATAATGAAAGTAAATAACAAGGATGCCACAGTCGGACGTCTGAGCGAGTCTGAGCGACATGACATAAAGGGCTTATATCCAAAAGTAAATAACAAGAATGCCACATCGGACGTCTGAGCGACATCACATAAAGGGCTATATCCAAAAGTAATAATAGAATGCCACAGTCGGACGTCTGAGCGACATCACATAAAGGGCTTATATCCAAAAGTAAATAACAAGAATGCCACAGTCGGACGTCTGAGCGACATCACATAAAGGGCTATATCCAAAAGTAAAATACAAGAATGCCACAGTCGGACGTCTGAGCGACATCACATAAAGGGCTTATATACAAAGGTAAATAACAAGAATGCCACAGTCGGACGTCTGAGGACATCACCTAAAGGGCTTTATTTCGTCATTCAAATTCAAGTAGCCCATGAAAGTAGCACCATCCCAAGGGATACTCGGTAAAATAATAAAAACGGTTAGTCCATCCACAGGAATAATATTCAGCCGGGGTTACCACGGTCAGTTAACATGCTGCTCTCCGAAGATGTCACTGAAACTGACACTGAGACTGACACTTGATCTGTTAGTCAACGTCCTTGACCATGGACATGGTTACTCGAATGGATTTGACTCTGCAGAGTTTGACTCTTTACCCACAGCCAACGGATTTCAGTAGTCACAAAGGACTAGTTCGTTTACGGTATTTTAGAAGAAACCCATCTAACCAGTACACACCCATTTCACATCCCGCTGCCAGGAATCACCCTAGACAACGTTCAAGAAAAACTCTAAGACGGGGAGGCCAAAACCTCGAATAGCATGGATCAAATTATATCGCGCGCTCTAAGGGGTGCCCCCCTCTCGGTCCAACCGGAAAACACCCATGCCCCTGACCGGATGAAGGGCTTTAATCCAGGGCCATGGAACCCTCATTCCGGCCCCTCTATTTGGTGTGTACCTGGAAAGAGGTTTGCAACTTACTAAACCGCATTTTAGCAGAAAACATGTGGTAGCACGAAAAGGGGAAGAACGGGAACAAGACTCGATCCACGTCAAACATGGAGTTAAACAGTTGACATAGAACTGGCATGCTTCCACAATACCAGCTTGCAACCTATCATGCCACCACATGATCAGGTTGTCTCACCATCTTATGAACACATCAAGTTTCGAAGCTCACTTGCAGCTTGCTTTGCATGGAATATAACATTCAACAAATGCTATAAAACATGGCATGAGAAAACCACTCAAGCAAACATGAAAAACACATCATATCAAAGGTTCAAAAATGCTTGCCTGGTTCGGAGTAGTCGGGGTCTAGCTCGAAAAAGTTGGCGGCACCGTCGCTCCTTCGGTATCTACGTTATAAAGAAAAATCGGATACTGACGTAAATACCGTGCGTGCATAAAATTGTTCCAAATATTTTTCAAATAAATATGATAAAAAACTAGACAGAAATATAAAGATGACAGAAAAAGAATCAACTAAAAATCATCTTTTTTTTAAACTTATTAAGGTTTTAGTCCAGGGACTAATCGTATAAACAGAAAATTATCCAGGGGCTATTTGAATAAACAGAAAACGCTTCGGATCGAAATACGCCAAACCGAATGGAAAAACGTACTTTGCCCGAAGGCATCTTCAGAAAACGGTTCGAAAAAATAGAGGGACTGACGAGGGGGTCCCGTATGTCAGGTTTGAAAATCCCACCGGCGGCACAGGCGAACGATGATCGCCGGCGGCGATCGATGGCGAACCAGAGGAGGGAAAGGCATGGTTACTCACGGGTCAGTTCGTGTCGATGGGTGGTGGGAAGTAGGCGTCGGGGAGCACCACGTCGACGGCGGCTTCACTCGGCGGACGGTGGTTCGGGCGAGCACGGATTCGTCGGAGGAGAGCTGCCAACACCGAATTGAAGCTGGGTTAGAAGAGGTGGTGGACTAGGAGGTTGCTCGCAAAGTTTGGGAAGCGGGGCGCACTCACCAGAGAGGATTTTGCCGGGCCCGAAGCGGATCGGGGCGGCCGGAGGTGGGGAAGAAGACCCTCCCGAAGCCCTCTGATGAGTGGGGCGTGGTTCTGAGGAGAGGTGGAGAGGTGCTCGGTCGATGGGTGGCTCGGGGCTCTATTTATAGCTGGCCCGAGGCGGTTGCCGAAAGCGGGATTACTCCGGCGAGCAATTATGGTCAGGCAGAGGTTGGAGGGGGTTTTAGGCGGATGCGCAGCAGCGGATTGGTTCACCGGCACCATTCAAAGGTTAAACCTGGTTGGATTTGGCCTGCTCCCGTGGTCCGGCGGACAGAGCTCACGGGCTCGTCGGCGGCAGAGAGTGCGCTCTGCGCTTCTCAGGCCACGGGACGGTTCTGCAGCGTGCTAGAGCAGGAGGTGAACACGGTAGGCCACCAGTGGCTCGGGCCGTGCGGAGGACGGTGTTCTACAACGCTGGCTTCTTCCAGCCGCCACAGGAGGTTCTGCCACTGCGGAAGGGTGGAGTTGACGCGACAACGCCACCGACGCTCGCAACCGGCCAAGCAACCGGCGGCGGCTGGATAAGAAGGGGGAACTGGGAGCAAGGCACCAACGCGTGCACTGGCGAGATCGACGACGAGCTCTGACGAAAAACGACACTGAACCCTCTGAACTTTTCTGAAATCGATAGAACAGTGCGCGCAAGTTGCTCGATGAAATGTTTGACGCACATGGAAATTTTTTCTTGAGCTGAAACTTGGAGGGGTGGTCTCTTGCTGCATCCTGAGACTGCCTAAATTTTCTCAGAATTTTTGGAAAGGGAAAAGAATGAATTTCACCAAAAAGGGCAAATCTGGTCCAAACTTGCAGCAAGCAAATTTTGAAAAATTTGAACTGTGGACCAGCAGCTCTTGATGGATCAGGTTGAGGGTACTAAGGAGTAGTAGGGTAATTATTGGAACCAAAGCTCAAAGTAATCTGTACTTCTTTGTAAACTTGAGGGGTCCAAAATAAATTACAGAAAAAGTTTGAGAATAAAATCTAAAAGAGGTTGAAACTTGCTGGAATTGGATTTGGCTGACCCAAAGTAGGGAGGAGGGTTTGAGAAGAAATTTTTGAAATGTAAGTCATGGTAAGAGGTTTGAATGGGGCATTCTGAAATGAGAAGGAATAAACCCCATTTCAAATAAATTCTTTTAGTGAGGAAAAGGACAAAACATCCAGAGAGTCTTTGTGTTGAACCAACCCATGTTGAAAAACTCTCAGACTAGGATTCAAGAAAGGATCTCCACAAAAATTTGTCATTAAAAGTTTTTGAGAAGGAGAATCTTTTAGAAAAAATTAAATAACCTCCTTCCAATCAAATAAAGAATTTGATAAAAATCAAAACCAAAATTTTTGGAGTGTTAAACACCTACCCCCTTAGGAAAAATCTTGTCCCCGAGATTCAGCTGATCCTCAAATAGGTGTGGGTGTTTTGCCGAAGAAAATCCTCTCTTTCCATGTGCTCATCCTCGGTGTGATTGCTCCACTGAACTTGAAAAAATTAATTGTCTTGACGGGTTCTTCTTTCAGACTCGTCCAATATTTTTATTAGACGTTCCCTGTAGGTGAGGTCTGGTTGCATGTAATGTTCTCATGAGATACATGCTTCTCTGGGTTGCTTACATACTTCCTCAGTGTGAGATGTGGAACACGTCATGACGTCTGACAGTTCTTCAGGTAGTCTAGTGGTAGGCCACTGTGCCTCTTGTGCAATCACACAGAAGGGCCCAATAAATCGTGGTGCTAGCTTTCCTTAACTTTGAATTGTTGCAGGCCCCTTAGGGGATACTCTTAGATACACATATGCACCGGGTTCCAAACTGATTCACGATGTTTTTGATCGTAATAACTCTTTTGTCGGCTCTGTGAGCTGTCTTGAGTCGATCCTTGATTAGTTTAACTTCTCCTCAGCTTCCATGTCTGGGCCGAAGATACGACTGTCTCCTATCTCTGACCAATTTAATGGGGTAGGCATCTTCGCCCATATAAGGCTTCAAAAGGTGCCATTTTTAGACTGGCTTGGTAACTATTGTTGTACGCGAACTCGGCATACGACAAGCTTTTTCCCAACTGGTTCATAGGTGAGAACACATGCTCTCAGCATGTCTTCTAGAATTGGGTCACACGTTCAGTCGTCCCCAGTTGGGGGTGGTATGTTGTGCTGAATACTAGTTGAGTTCCCAGAGCTTGTTGTAAATGATCCCAAAATTGGAGACGAATTGCGTGCCTCGTCGGATATTATAGTCTTTGGAATTCCATGCAGACAAACAAATACGGGAGAGATAAAGTTTGGCAAGTTTTGAGTGGTGTGGGTTGTCTTTAACTGGAATAAAATGTGCCACCTTGGTTAATCTATGTGATGACCCATATGGCATACATTCCGTGTCATGACCGAGGTAGCCCAACAATAAAATCATTCCAATTTCGTCCCATTTCCATTCAGGTATCTTGTTTGGCTGTAATAGTCCGTGGTTTTGGTGCTGGCTTTAATGCGCTGACATGAATACAACATGCAATGAAGTGGCTATATCCCTTTTCATACCGTGCCACCAAAATCTTTCCTGAATGTCCTTGTACATTTTGGTTCCTCCGTGGTGGATTGAATATGGAGAGGTGTGGGCTTCGGTCAAAATTTGCTGTTTGAGGTCCTCTACATTTGGTACGCAAAGCCTGTCTCCGTACCATAATATTCCCTCATCGTCTAGACGAATTCTGAGGCCTTGCCCAAACTCACTTTTCTTTTATGGCTTCGATGCTGGGGTGTCCATGCTGAGCTTTTTAATCTGTTCCATTAGGGTGGGCTGTATTTCCAAAAATTGACATAGTGCCTAAGTGACCAACACCATGTTGAGTTTGGCAAACTTCCTCTGAAACCAGGTCTCAAGTTTTGTAAGACGTTGTTGCCGAGCTTGGGTTTGGCTGAGAGCATCTGCCACTACATTGCCTTTCCTGGATGGTAGTGTATGCCAACATCATAATATTTCACTAATTCCAACCAGCGTCGTTGTCGTAAATGAGTTCGGTTGTGTGAAAATATATTTGAGGCTTTTATGGTCCGTATATATTCACAACGATTCCCAAGCAAAAAGTGTCTCCATCTTTGAGAGAATGAATAACTGCTGTAATTCCAAGTCATGAGTAGGATAATTTTCTTCATGCTTGTAGCTGCCTGGAAGCATATGCGACTACTTTGCCTTCTTGCATTAATACGCATCCGAGGCCTTCCGGGAAGCGTTACAATATACTTCAAAAATTTTGTGTATGTCTGGTAAGACCAATAATGGTGCTGTTGTTAATCTCCGTTTGAGTTCTTGGAAACTTTTCTCGCAAGCTTCAGTCCACACAAACTGCTTACTTCTTGAGTAGCTGTGTATAGGTTTTGCTATGGTGGAGAATCCCTCAATAAATCTTTTATAATATCCAGCCATTCCCAGAAAAACTTCGTAATCTGTAACGTTGGCTGGTGGTTTCCAGTCAAGTACGGCCTTGACTTTTTTGGGTCCACGGCGACACCTTCTGGGTTAATACGTGGGCCTAGAAAACCAACCTGTTTTAACCAAAATTCACATTTGCTAATTTGGCGTACAATTTATGTTTCCTTAACTCTCCCAGTACAATTCTGAGATGTTCAGCTGTCTGCTGTCTTGGAATATACTAAAATATCGTCAATGAACACTACAACAAATTTGTCCATAATTTCATAAATCTTTGTTCATGAGGTGGACAAAAAATGCGGGGGCGTTTGTCAGTCCAAACGGCATTACTGTAAATTCATATAACCCGTATCTGGAGGTGAATGTTGTCTAGGAATATCTTTTGTTCGTACTTTTAATTGATGATATTGACCTTAAATCAATTTTGAGAAAAACTTGGCTTGTGCGAGCTGGTCGAATAAAATATATCCGTGGCATCGGATATTTGTTTTGATGGGACCATGTTGAGTGCCGATAGTCTATACTAATCTCAGTGTCCCATCCTTTTCTTGGCAATAATACTGGTGAACCCCAAGGTGAGGAGCTGGCCCGGATAAATCCTGTCCAGTAATTTTTTATTTGCTTCTTCAATTCTACCAACTCAGAGGGGTGCATTCTATAGGGTTTCTTGTAAATAGGATTGGTTCCAGGTGCTAGTTCAATGATGAACTCTATTTCTCGGTCAGGTGCCATGCCTGGTAGCTCTTCGGGAAATACATCAGGAAACTCACAAACACGGAACTTACTTAATTCTGAAATATCCACCCTGTTCAATAATGGTCGCAGTGATATTGGTCTTTCTTGAGCTTCAATTTTTATTGTCTTCCCGTGATGATGGGTGTGGATCACAGTCCGATTGAAACAGTCGATAAATCCCCTGTTGGTGGTTAACCAGTCCATTCCTAGGTAACATCCAGTCCCTTATTTTCCAATACAATGAGGTTTGCCTGAAACTTTAATCCCTCAATCTCAAAACCACACCATGGCAGTAACTCTGAGTGATTTGCTTAATCCCGGGGGACTTGATGGTCATGGAATTTCCAAGGGAAGAATCATAAAATTATGTTGCAAAGCAAATTTCTTGGAAATGAACGAGTGAGAAGCTCCAGAATCAAACAAAATCGTGGCAGGTATTGTGTTGATAGGGAACTATCAAGTACGAATCCGGAGCATTCTGTGCTTCCTCCTTGGTTACATGGTTACGTGACCCTTCTGTGATTGTTATTGGGGTTGAAGTTGTTATGCTTGGGGGCTGAATTATTTCCAGTTGTTCGACTTGAGGGAACGAGTTTCTTGGCTTTGGGCACTGCTTGGCAAATGTCCTTCCTCAACACAGGCGAAGCAACTAACGCCTGGGCGATACGTAAAATCCTTGTCCCTTGCATGAAAATTTTTGTTTGGGCGTAGAACATGGTTGCGGATTTGTCGCCCATTTTTTTGGAAATCTGTCTTGGTCCTGTTGTTGCGAGAATGGTAGTCTTGTCCCTTTTTCGCTTGCGAAACTCTCAAGCTGCGGCGCTCATTTTCCAACGTAATAACCTTGTCCACAAGCGTTTTGAAATCTGGGAAGGTGTGTACGACCAGCTGGCATTTAAGTGCTGGTGCAAGACCGTCCAGGAATTTTTCCATCCTTTATTTTCAGTCATAGTTCTTCATTGGCATAACGAGATAATTGATAAACTGACTATTGTACTCAGTCACTGTCAGGCTCTCTGTTGAGGTCATCAAACTCCCTTTTTTTGATTTTCATAACACTTCTGGGAATGTGCACCCCACGAAAATTTTCCTTAAATTCCTCCAGGTGATGTTGTTTTCATTGGGGTGCATGTGAGGAATTTTCCCACCATGATGCAGCTGATAGTGAGGTAGTGAGGTGCATAAAGTACTTTCTCACGCTCGAACATTATGCAATAATTAGTTCCCTCTCAATGTCTCGAAGCCAATCATCGCCCTCAAGTGGGTTATCAGTGGTGAGAAAAAGTTGGGGGACATGTCTTTGTAGTTCAGACAATTTGGAATGCTGCTGGTATGGTTCGCGGTGATTTCCCATATTGATAATATGATTCATCATTCTTGATGCTGCTGCTGGCTTTGCTCATAAAGGCGGCATACTTGAAGAAACGCTACTTCACTGCCTTGCTGACTTGACTGCCCTGTGTGAAATTGTTACTTGTCTGGGTACCATAATTTCTTCTGCGGACTTGGCATGGAACGAGTCCAGGGACGAGGCATTTCCACTCTGGGGTATTTTTGCAGAACTCATGAGAAAAAAAAATCTGAGTAGCAAAAATAAATAATTTTGCAAAGGCAGAAATTTAAAAAAACCGATATTTTTCAAGAAAATACTTGATTGCGCATGGAGAAGGATCGCTCAGTACATATCTTACATGCAAGCCGTAATTATACAAGCATCACTCAGGATGTGGTACACATTCCTGACATGTTATTTAGGCTAGTGCACTTCTCCGAGTTCTACATGATGCGCACACAAACTACTTCTCATCAAACCGACATAAACATATCATACAAGCTGGTACAACACACGGCTGCTCGGCGCACTCAGTCGGCGATGGCAAAACTTCCCTCAGCCTGCCGAGGGTAAGTGCCAGTGATGCTGGAGACTCCACCTCCTCCTCAATAATAGGCTCTAGGGCGCGAAGCACTGTGCTGAGCAGCTGGTGCGGGTGTGGTAGGTGGTGCACACTAACTGGGTAGGAGCAATGACTTGGTCAAACTCCTCAGTGGTAGGTAGGCGGCGAGCGGTGGCTAAGATGGCAGGTGCATAGGATGCTGGGACGAGATGTATGACAGTGGTGGTAATGTATGGAGGAGTTCCCTCCTGTTGGCGTTACAGCCCTGAACTAAGTCCATACGAGCAGCCACAAAGTCGTCCACGAGGTTATCAAAAGCTGCCTCAAGAGCTTGAGATACTCAACAAGCATATCAATAGCATCTCTCTTCTCCTAGTGCAAGCGAATGCATAGTGACAAGTGTATGGCACGTGGCATGGGAGGTGCGGTAGCGCGAGCCTTCATTGAAGGAAGAGCATCCCGGAGATGAGCTATTGCCTCACGGGAGCCATCTGCATGGCATGCCTCTCCGTTGGCATGGCCTCCCAACAATCGGAAACGGCGTGACTAGAGCGTCCTCCCTTAAATTGCACCACGGCCTGGTGCATAGACACGTATCGCTGAGCTTGTGCTGGGAGAGTGTGAACTCCGGACGAGCCGATGGGCCATCGCGCCTAGGCGATGGAGACGAGAAGCTTGATAAACCCCTCAGGTACATTGGCGAACATCTGTGACTCACAGTCGCTGCCAGCCATCTACAAAAGTAGACAAAAATTCCAGATAGTCAAATCATAAATTATGATGACTAACAGAATATTGCTACAATTTGCAAATTGCAAAATGCACCTATTACCGTAATAACCGATTAGCGATCGCACCTAGTGGCTTCCTATAGTCAGCCTGGCTCTGATACCAAGGTTGTCAAGACCGGTTTTCCAATAAAACATTTATTGAAAAATCGCCCCTTTCGTCAGACCAGTATAGAAAAATCTTATGGTAGACAAATCCTTGATACAGAAATCCAGAAGTACTAAATATATACAGGGTTGAGCTGAGGCTGCTCAACAATTTATTACAAGCACGCCAATATTACACATAAAGGCGGATAGACACAAAGGGTATGGTGGGATAACTACTGACTCGCAATAAAATGGTGGTGGATATGTCACAGTGAAGCGGGTGACATGACTCCAAAATCTTACAACTCATCAAGCGCCGGAGTGAGGCTCGATGATTATTAAGGGAGCGGAAGCGTATATAATACAGGTGACCAACTCCAGGACGCAAGGGTGACTGGGACTCCTCTAGGCGTGGACTCGCTATCGTACTCTTCATCCATAAGATCGCCTTCGTCAACATCTGGCCAAATCACAAGCCAGGTGAGTACTTTGAATGTACTCGCAAGACAGTTTGGACATAAGATATAACAAATGCAAACATGATGCACCTGAGCAGATTAGTAATGCACACTCAGGTAAATAATTTTCACCGCACGATAAATAAAAAGGAAGTCAGGCGGTAGTCCTCCCGAAATCCCAAAAAAAAAAGCTGAAGACCGATCGGGTGTCTGAAGCGACGCCTCGAAAGTAAAATAAATTAACATGCCACAGTCGGGCGTCAGGGCGACATCACATAAAGGGTTATACTAAAAAGTAAATGACAGTACGTACCACAGTCAGAGTCTAAGCGACATCCCAAAAAGGGCTTAAAGAAGTAAAAAAACAGGATGCCACAGTCGGACGTCTCACGACATCATAAAGGGCTTATATCCAAAAGTAAATAACAAGAATGCCACAGTCGGAGTCTGAGGACATCACATAAAGGGCTTATACCAAAAGTAAATAATAAGAATGCCACAGTCGGACGTCTGAGCGACATCACATAAAGGGCTTATATCCAAAAGTAAATAACAAGAATGCCACGTCGGACGTCTGAGCGACATCACATAAGGGCTTATATCTAAAAGTAAATAACAAGAATGCCACAGTCGGACGTCTGAGCGACAATCACATAAAGGGCTTATTTCGTCATTCGAATTCGAGTAGCCCATGAAAGTAGCACCATCCCAAGGGATACTCGGTACATATTAATAAACCGGTTAGTCCATCCAAAGGAATAACATTCAGCCGGGTTTTACCACGGTCAGTAAACATGCTTGCTCCCCGGAGACTGTCACTGAAATGACACTGAGAGACACTGAGACTGACACTTGATCTGTTAGTCAACGTCCTTGACCATGGACATGGTTACTCGAATGGATTTGACTCTGCAAAGTTTGTACTCTTTACCCCAGCCAACGGATTTCAGTAGTCACAAAGAACTAGTTCCGTTTACGGTATTTTGAAAGAAACACATCTAACCAGTAGACACCCATTTCACATCCCGCTGCCAGGAATCACCCTAGACAACGTTCAAGAAAAACTCTAAGACGGGGAGGCCAACACCTCGAATAGCATGGGATCAAATTATATCGGCGCTCTAAGGGGTGCCCCCCTCTCGGTCCCAACCGGAAACACCCATGCCCCTGACCGAATGAAGGGATTTAATCCAGGGCCATGGAACCCTCATTCCGGCCCTCTATTAGGTGTGTACCTGGAAAGAGGTTTGCAACTTACTAAACCGCATCTTAGTAGAAAACATGTGGTAGACGAAAAGGGGACGAACGGGAACAAGACTCGATCCACGTCAACACGGAGTTAAACAGTTGATATAGAACTGGCATGCTTCCACAATACCAGCTTGCAACCTATCATGCCACCACATGATCAGGTTGTCTCACCATCTTATGAACACATCATGTTTCGAAGCTCACTTGCAGCTTGCTTGCATGGAATATAACATTCAACAAATGCTTATATAAAATGCCATGAGAAAACCACTCAAGCAAACATGAAAAACACTCATACTATCAAAGGTTCAAACATGCTTGCCTGGTTCGGAGTAGTCGGATTCTAGCTCGGCAAAGAGTGGCGGCACCGTCACCTCCTTCGGTATCTACTTATAAAGAAAAATCGGATACTACGTAAATACCGTGCGTGCATAAAATTGTTCCAAATATTTTTCGATAAATATGATAAAAACTAGACAGAAAAATAAAGATGACAGAAAAAGAATCAACTAAAAATCATCTTTTGTAAAAGTTATTAAGTTTTAGTCCAGGGACTAATCTGTATAAAAAATTATCCAGGGGCTATTTTGAATAAACAGAAAATGCTTCGGATCGAAATACGCCAAACCGAATGGAAAAACGTACTTTGCCCGAAGGCGTCTTCAGAAAACGGTTCGAGAAAAACAGAGGAGAGGTTGACGAGGGGGTCCCGTATGTCAGGTTTGAAAATCCCACCGGCGGCAGAGGCGAACGATGATCGCCGGCGGCGATCGTGGCGAACCAGAGGAGGGCAAGGGTATGGTTGCACTCAAGGGTCAGTTCAGGTCGTGGGTGGTGGAAGTAGGCGTCGGGGAGCAACCACGCGATGGCGGCTTTCACTCCGGCGGACGGCGGTTCGGGCGAGCACGGATTCGTCAGAGGAGAGCTGCCAACACCGAATTGAAGCTCGGGTTAGAAGAGGTGGTGGACTAGGAGGTTGCTGGAAAGTTTGGGAAGCGGGGGCGCACTCACCAGAGAGGATTTTGCGGAGCCAAAAGGATCGGAGCGGCCGGAGCTGGGGAAGAAGACCCTCCCGAAGCCCTCTGATGAGTGGGGCGTGGTTCTGAGGAGAGGTGGAGAGGTGCTGGGTCGATGGTGGCTCAGGGTCTATTTATAGCCTGCCGGAGGGTCTGCGGTTGGCGGGGAATACTCGGTGAGCATTACGGTGAGGCAGAGGGGACGGGGGTTTAGGCGATGGGCAGCAGCGGATTGGTTCACGGCACCATTCAAAGGTTAAACCTGGTGGGATTTGGCCTGCTCCCGTGGTCTCGGCAGGACGGAGCTCACGGGCTCGTTGGTGGCAGAGAGCGGCTCTGCGCTCTTTGTCCACGGCGATGGTTCTGCAGCGTGCTCAGAGCAGGAGGTGAACAACCCGTAGGCCACCAGTGGCTCGGGCGGTGCGGAGGACGGCGTTCTGCAACGCTGGCTTCTGCCAGCCGCCACAGGAGGTTGTGCTACTGCGGAAGGCGCCGGAGTTGACGCGACAAGGCGGCACCGACGCTCGCAACCGGCCAAGCAACCATGCGGCACACTGGATAAGAAGGTGGAACAGGGAGCAAGGCGCCAACGCGTGCACTGGCGAGATCGACGATGAGCTCTGACGAAAAACGACACTGAACCCTCTGAACTTTTCTGAATCGATGAAAAGTGCACGCAAGCAGCTCGATGAAATGTTTGACGCACGTGGAAATTTTTTCTTGAGCTGAAACTTGGAGGGGTGGTCTCTTGCTGCATCCTGAGATGCCTAAATTTCTCAGAATTTTTGGATAGGGAAAAGAATGAATTTCGCCAAAAAGGGCAAATCTGGTCCAAACTTGCAGCAAGCAAATTTTGAAAAATTTGAACTGTGGACCAGCAGCTCTTGATGGATCTAGGTTGAGGGTACTAAGGAGTAGCTAGGGTAATTTATTGGAACCAAAGCTCAAAGTAATCTGATACTTCCTTTGTAAACTGAGGGGTCCAAAATAAATTACAGAAAAAAGTTTGAGGATAAAATCAATAGAAATAAAATCTAAAAGAGGTTGAAACTTGCTGGAATTGGATGCTTGGCTTGACCCAAAGTAGGGAGGAGGGTTTGAGAAGAAAATTTTGAAATGTAAGTCATGGTAAGAGGTTTGAATGGGGCATTTGAAATGAGAAGGAATAAACCCATTTCAAATAAAATCTTTTAGTGAGGAAAAGGACAAAACATCCAGAGAGTCTTTGTGTTGAATCAACCCATGTTGAAAAACTCTCAAGGACCAGGATTCAAGAAAGGATCTCCACAAAAATGTCATTAAAAGTTTTGAGAAGGAGAATCTTTTAAAAAAAATATAAAACTCTTCCAATCAAATAAAGATTTGATAAAATTCCAAAAAATTTTGAGAGTACAAACATGACCACATTTTAAAATGCACATAATTCCTGACATGCATTGGTGATTTTCTTGTTGACACTGCTTGCATCGGGTGATTTAACGCACCTCGAAATCCAAACATGTGATTGTACTACTACAGTAGAATAGAGAATTATAAAACAGGGAAAACAATTTTTTTAGATGAGCCCTATAAACCAGAAAGGAGGTAGTAGTAAGTAGGACTACTCCATAGGGGTACGTACTCTGTAAAATCATATTTCACAAAACTAAGTGCTAACCTTTATTTGCTTGTTGCCCTTCCTTTCCTTGTTGCCTAGAACAGACTATGCCAAACTCCCTTGCATGCCGCGCGGGGAAAAGAGCCCGCCCTCGCCTTTTTAGTCCGGGGTTTGTATCGATGGACGCGCGAGAGCAGCAAAAACCAAGCCGTGTCTTGTACTCCTCCGTCGCCGCTCGCTTTCATGAATTATGTACTTCCTCTCGCCGACATGTGGGGACATATAGCAACCGGGTCGACGTCTCATGCACCAAAATAACAGTGCAGAATAGCGGGGGACGCACCCCAGTCGTAGCGCCCCGTAGTAGTAATGAGCAATGAGACGTCAAATTACAATGCCGCACACTTCCCAGACGGACGAAGCAACCATTATTTCACACTTCGCTGAATCCGCTTCGCATCATCTCCTTCAAGAAGACCACGTATGGCTTTGCCATTGTTTGCCTCAAGAGGGAGCCATCGCCTTGGTACATCATGACACGTGGGACCGCATGACAGGCCATGCTCCCCCGCCCAACGCTCGTAAATAACCTCATTTTTACTACTTCTCTTTATCGGTTTACAGGGCATGCACGCGTTCTAGGTTGAGAATTTAAACTGGCTATATTTGTGATGAACAGTATATGGTTAGAAACTACCTCCGCTTAAGAATCCAATGATATACTTTTTGTGACATAGTAACCATATTAATAGTCAAATGGATGACCTAGAACTACGTGAATGCCCTATAAAACGAGATGGAGAGAGTAGTATCTTTTAGATCAATTAGTCGGGATCACCAAGGAGCAGAACCAAGGTAGGCTGCTCCTGTCGTGTTGGCATAGCAACTCAAGCAGGGTCAGTCCGCACACGAAATGGGACACATTAACAGGACCCCTTTGGCCGACATGTAGCTCTTCCACCATCTTGTTCCACGTGCGATGCCACCAAACTACAGTCGGAGCAGCAGTTGGAATTGGAGGCACCCGGTCGTAGCGCCGCCAGAAGTAGTAATGAGCGAGAGGGGTCAACTCACAAAACCCCACTTTCCGCATTAAGTAGATGGACGAAGCAACCATCATTTCACTCTAGTCGCAAGAGCATAAGAAAAGAGAAAGCCACTGATGCGTGCGGCAGCTACCAGGGCACCCTAGGGTAGGAGCTCCACTACAAATCCTTTTTTAAGTGCTCCACTACAAATCCGCTTCTCCCTCGTTCCTTTAGAAAAACCGATTATGCGTGCGGCGGTAGTGTTTGTAGGAGTACTACGCATTCGGGGCCACATCGTTGTAAACGGGGAGGATTGAGTTCGAGTCGACGCCTTAATAGTGTGGGCCACTTGGTTTACGGGAACGAAGGCAACATTTTGGGTTCGGGGACCGTGGAGATATACGTACAAAAATTGTGCACTGTAGGTTCGACGAAAGGCAATGGGCAATGATGCAGGGCCCTGCATTTTGATATACCCGCCGGCGCGTGATGAATTTGCTACTTTACTCAAAATAATGTATAAAAGTTCCTCCAAAAAAACATCATAAACTAATGGGAAGTGAATGTATGCTTAAAATGAAAATGTAATACTCCCTCCGTCTGGTGTATAAGTCATCTTAGGTTTTTTTGCTAGTTAATAGCATGCATGCAATGAATTAACCACTGCATGTCATGTTGAAAGTCTCAAGCCATTAAAGCATGTCACGAAACAAGAAACAAGGAGGGAGTTAATGTATCGTGCCTAAGTGTTTTGGGATTATTGGTTTTCGGAAGATGACTTACACACCTTGACGGAAGGGAGTACAAAGAGAAAAAATGAATTCAGTTAAAAGAATGACATTTCTAACAAAAATGTGAATGTCAACTACATATGTGTGCACGTGACCAAACACATACAGTGTCAATACCAATCTAATGCAAGAAATAACTTATGAGTAACATGCACGAATTGATGATGTGGTGCTTGCATGCATAGAGTACAAAAACAATGTGATTTAGACTTGCATGCATGACGTGTTCATGTGCCATAGTTGCATGTCTAGGAAAAAAGCTACTAGTGGGTTGTACTCCTCCTTTCGGGTCATAGGGCTTATCTCAATTTTTCATTTTTCGATTTAAAGGGCTCATTCCATCTCCTTTTGGATTCCGAGGCACATTAAATATTTGCATTCAAAAAGTAGAAGGAACTCACCATGCATGTAATGCTACTACTCATCTAGTGGCCAAGCATGCGTGCAGTGCAATTAATCCAAGTTAATGCATCAATTTAGTTGTGGTAGTTTTGTAAAGTACGATATACATTCCTCCACTCACCATGTGCCTTGGTTTTGACATTTCAGATTTGAGCCCTATAAACCGGAGAAGAAGGGAGTACTAGTTATTTAGGAATAGAAGATGTATACATGGAAGTTGTAGGGAAAGAGATGACCATGTATCTCAATTCCTATGAGTAGGGATTGGAAAAGAGATGTCATTTGGTTCCACATCATAGGAACTTTTCTATGAATCTAGAGATGGCATGTATCTCAATTCCTATGAGGAGGGATTAGAAAAGAGATGTCATTTGGTTCACATCGTAGGAACTTTCTATTGAATATACGCTAATGTTATTTTCCTTTGAAATTGTGGGAGTATAGGAATTCATTCATATGAACCAAGTGGCTCTAAAGCTATAAAAATGATATCATGTTTATTTTCCTTTGAAATGTGGAGTATATGAATCTATCCTATGAACCAATTGGCTCTAAAGGAAAAAATCCTATAAAAAATAATCATATAGAGTTCTATGATATTCCTCCACACCAAAGGATGGTTTGAAATTGCTGCAGGTGATACGACGGTCTTTCTTTGTACACACCTCCCCATCTTTATAGTTACCTCCGAAGATGAATGAAATGATATTACTGGGTATTCTATATGTGCATTTTGGTACACGAAAACTCGGTAAAAGTTTGCGAGGTTCGAATTTTCAATAAAGCTATAGCACTGCATTTTGGAACGGAGGGAGGAGAGCATACGACAGTTGCTAACACTCACGTGGGAAGATTTGTGTGTCGGGGGAGTGGATGTTCTGTTAGATGACATGGCAAAACTAACACTGTGGATGCTGATATATGGTTCTTACGGCGCGTCAGGAAACGGCTTGTGGCGAACGTTTGTAGATATGTTTACGGACACATGCATTGCATTGATACGTGCCCCCTCTCTCTCACGCACACACGCACCCTCACGAGTCACGACTTCCCGAGTCCTCTCGACCACCCACAGTCTATTGCAGGTAGACGTCACACAACATATGTGCTCTTCACACCCTACCATCAAGAACTTCTAAAAAACAAAAGACGTCGGCACCTTTTATTTTAACTCATAGGTCACACCATTAACTATTACTCTTGTGGCGAAAGTTCTTTGGGCATAGTATAGTACTCTCACGAAGAGAAGCGGTGCACGCACGCACTAGTTCGCTCACACCCACTCGCGGGTACACGTAGGAGCACATTTTTTGAGCAGGTACAACAAAATCACTCCTATATATATAAGTAGGAGCCTTAGCGCTTGCTTACTAGGGTTCCTCTCTTTCACTCTCTCATGCTCTCCAGATCTAAGCAAGACATAGGTGGCCACACTCTCTCTCTGCTCACGGCTGGTCACAAATCCGGCCGGACCACCTCCACCGGGGGAGAGGTGAGGTGTAGGTGCTGTTCCCGCTGTCGTCAGCGGCGAGGGAGGAGGAGACCTACGGCTGCCCGCGCATCCCGATCGGCGGCTTGATTCTCTCCGAGAGGAAGGCCGGCTCGGTGAGGACTTCAGACCCCTTCTTCCTCCTGCGGGTATTGTGGCCAAGATGGCGGCCTCCCGACGCCGTCTTTGCCACCATGCCGATGACCCTCAGGTATATTCCTTCGAAACCTGCCTGCTCTACTGCCCCAGCTCCACACTGGCTGCGTGTGGAATCTTTTTTACTTCTGTTGGCTGTTCCAAGACACCTAGACTTTTACTATTATTAGAGGTAAGCTAGTTCTACAGTCGAATCTATTGTTGATTCAAACAGGGAAGAAAGTGGGAAAGTGGGTGTACAATGAATCTGAGGACTTGGTTCTAAGAAGAAAACAGGGGAAAGTAGTAGATACTGGCTTCCAACCAGTGCTCTTGGTTGAAAAGGCGAAGAAAGCATGGTGGATGGCGGAAGTGTGGGGGGAAGTGAACCTGTTCTTGGTCGAAAAAGGAACGAAAGTGAGGGCTTGTTGGGGGGCAACGGAAATGAGAATGGCAGGTCTAGAGTTTCCATGCTCACATAGGAAAATGTCGCGAAAGAGATTAAAAAATTGGACAAATGCAGAATGCCTGCCTGAGTGTTTTGCCTCTCTCGGCAACCACAGCCTCACCACTTTTGCCCCTGCTGTCCTACGCCATATCGCTACCTTTAATGTAAAATCACATGAAGCATAAGGCAATGCCACCTAATGTAACTATAAGTAATGGCTAGTGCCATCGATAAATTGAAGCAATGCACCACCATTTTACGAAGTGCTTCCGTTTGCTTTATTTCCCATGAATGTGTGTTTTGCAGTTACACTAAATCTCACCCGCTTAAAACTGATTCATCCAGTGGAACTGCACAAATTGATGGCACATTTACTAACCATGGGCTACTCTCATGACAGTAATACTAATGTATTGTTCTGCATGTTAATCTAGTGGCAGTGTTGATGTGATGTGATGCTCTTACTTAAGGGCACTTTCATACTGTCAATGTAGTGCCAATTACAACACGATAGATGCTGTGCTGTTAATCCTATGCCACGAGCAATAACTGTCACTGTTTAAATAACCGTATTTCGTATCTGCGCAAACAGGGATGTCTGTCTCCATACGTTTCTACTGCGCAATCAAAAGTACAACCTCAAGTTTTAGTAGAACTGCACAAAATGGAGGGCATTCCTAGTGCCGTCCTATAACCACCCGTCTTCCAGGTATTCCTACATTGCTAGTAACTAGGTAGAATGACCAACGCAATCTAAAAGAAGCTGATTCGTATGTTACTTCCTGATGGCAGTGCAGGGACGAGCGAAAACAAACTGATCAGTCAGGATGCACTTTCTACTAGTTCATCATGGACCAAGGACTAGCTTGGCAAGACTGCACGAAGGTTTTTGGGACAGGTGCGCGGACAAGAGGCATTGTGGTCTGTTATTTTCTGCAAATAGTGGTGGTTAAATTAGTGGAATGCATAAGAATTTCAGAATGGTCAGTACACTACATGGTCTTAGTTCAGCATTCCAGCTGAGAACACAATTATAATTGGTTATCTGGAATGAGAGAACTAAACCTCGGGATGGGGCTACAAGAAAAAACGCAGAGTGAACTCCAGGAAATTAAAGGCTGCCTAGGAGGGCCCCTTGCTCAGAAAAGCCTTGCTGATTTTTCTTGATTTGTAACCTTCTGCAACTTTGTCTTTTTGTGTGAACTAGTATATGTTTGTTATGTTCTATTGAATCATTGAGATGTACAAAATGCTTAACTTATGCTTTTCAGCTTTTTATGAATCCGAGTTTTAATGTGAGTGTTCCACATGAAAGCTGGACTAGCGTGTGAACGTTTGGGAATTTACATTGTGGCCTCGGTTAACTGCATGACCACTGTAACCAAGATACGTAGTTGCTTATATTCAGACAGCAGATTATTGATTGTTAGCTGGTCGATAGCCTAGTATTGAAGCGAGCTAAGCCAATGTGCCGTGTTTTGCACAACGCTTACAAGTGGGTACACCAACAGTGTTTACAAGTACTTAACCAGCCTTACGTACCCTATGATACGGGTGGTGCATAGTTCTCGAACGAGTTACTCATATTCATCAAACACACACACTGGTCGTATGATAAACCATGACAACTTATGTCTTACCAGTCCATATTCATGAAAAAACTAGTGAGGGACGCATTCTGTTTCGAAAACAATTACGATGGTTCTACATGATTCACGGGCACACAAAAGTAGCAGCAGTTCCCATAGATGGAGTAAAACAGAGTATAGTCCCGAGGGCTCGATAATAGGCAAGGTTCGGATAATTAGACACATCTAAACCTACTATAAACAACTAGTTGGGGCAACTATTCATGCCTCGATCTAATTTGGGATGGACACAAGACGGACCTTGCCATGAACATCATCAAGGATGTCCGGCAGCAGTCTCAATCGTGAACCTTCCTGAAGATAACCTTTGTGGCTTGCCACTCATAAAATTGTTTGTGGAGGAATGCCACGCCATCTTCCTGCGTAAGCTTGACAAGAACAGTATGCCTCACCACGAAGGAGTAGCTTGAAATTCTTGTGCTTCAGTCACCCTGGCAACACACCTGACACACTGAGGCTCGAATACAACTCGACATTGGTATAAGCGCAAAGGCTTCCATCCCAACAACCTAAGACTTGTTTTCCCAATGCGTACTCTCATTCCTCCGCCTATACTCTCTATTACAACCCCCCCCTCCTTTCTCCCTTTCCTCGCTTCTACACGAACCATTCTTTCTTTCCCTTTCCACACAAGTTATTTAAACCACTATGTATAGCTGGCATCGAAGCTAATAAAATTTTCCATTTTCATCACCACATAATTAGATGAAAAACCACAATCGAGATCGCAAGAAGAAAATCACCTTGGCAGCTACGGGGGGGGGGGGACACATCTCGAAAGGGAAAACTGCTCCTGCAGGGCCACGTTGGCTGTAACCTCAAACGGGGCGTGACCATCTCAGTAGTGGCCGTGAGCGTATCTGGGGTCGGCCGGTGGCTGCCTCCATCTTTCTGGAGCTCTCTGTATCGTGGGGATCAGCCTCCCGCGTCTGCTCCAATATCGGCAGATCTGCCTGGTTCTCTTGGTCCATCATGAAACTAACGAATACTAGGAGACCAACTGAAGGAAAACACATCGCAATGACAATGAAGGAAAAAAAGAGAGTGAGGATCGGTTATCTGCTTTGACAAAATTCTTTTTTTTCTTCTGAACGAACATATACCAACATCACGGATCCGCTACCTTCTTGTTGGGAGGGAGAGAAGCACAGTGGTTAGATGCGAGTGTTTGCTTTCTGACAGCCGGTGAGGGAGAAGGGGAGTCAGCGAAGAGTGAAATTATGGTTGCTTCGTCCGTCAAACTTAGACTGCGGGGAGGGTGGGGTTTGTGATACGACGGTCGTTACTGCCGCCCTATGGACCAGGGTGACTCTCCGCCTGCATACTGCCTTATAATTTGGTGGATGGCATTTGGCCCGGCGCTGCATGGCCCGCATGTCGGTGAACAAAAGTAAACGGCATTCAGTAGAGGGAGACATTTCATGACCTTGGAGGAGCCGAAGCGGTAGTGTATCCACTGTACTAGTAGTAATTGTTTTTAGGTAGCTGTAGAGTGTCTCACACTGTACTAGTAGTAATTGTTTCTCTGGGCCAAAGACAAAACAGCCATCCACCGTGTAATAATAAAATCAATTCAAACAGCCCATATATTTACTTAATGAGGGGCGCACCCACACCCTGCACACCGCCCCCCAAAAAACATTGTGTCTTCTTTCCTCCCTCACTCCCACCACACTCAGTCAGCTCGCTCCATCGTACCCAAAATCATCCACCTCACTCGTACAGAAACCCCAGCCCCCTTGTTCCTCACTACTACAGAAAAACCCCAGCTCCCCTTCTTCTTCACTCGCACTACAACTAGGATCGTCACTTGTTACTCTGCTCAAATACATGAGCTCGACGCGACGCCCTCGAGGAAAATCGAGTGGCTGACCCCAGCGCCCAAGAAGATGAGGCTCTCCGCCAGCGGCGACGCCTATTGTTAGATCCCGCACCACGGCAGCACAGGGAGAAGAACGGACCGCCCTCACCGGATCCCAGGAACCCATAGAATCTCGGGTGGACCGCGTCAGTGATCTCCAGACGCCACTTGGGGAGATCATCGCTTCTCCCCATCAAGGATTGCTGCCGCACCCAAGTCCTCTCAATTCGGTGGCGCCCTCTATGGTGGCCGTGCCCCTTAAATCTCGATTGCCGTCAGCTATCTCCCTTCAATGATTTGAACTCCCAGAGCCATCATCTCCTCCCACCAGGGCTCCGTTCAAAGCCTGCATCCCGTTAAGCTACTGAGCAAGCATACCATGCCCTGTCACGGTGGACGCCTGGCTAAATCCTCTGAATTCACAGAAGTACAGATGCTTGAGTTCTACTTTCCCAAGAAAAACTACCACAAGATTACCGAATGCCAGTGGTACTTGTGCTCCTCAGCACCGATGTCCATCTCACAGTTTTCCTCCTCCTCTCCACACCGCCACCTTTGCGCTGTGCTACCTACCAGACAAATCTGGTACTAAACCTTGCGACTCCCATTTTCTCAAAAAACTTTCACTTGTGCGGGTTCGTATATCGGAGATCTCATTGCCACACGCATCATCCACTCCAGTTCCCTGCCCTGGAGTGCTTGGTACTTGTTTTCATAGTTAGAATCGGTGTCCTCAAAATAAAGTCACCTAACCTTGTAAGAACTGGAATTTGTTTGACGGAGTAGCTCATCATCCAAGATGACCCCTTCAATTCAAAGGTTGATCCTTGATTCTAGTATTCACCGTCGCAAAAAATAACCGTTCCTCCTCGCTGCCCTAACTGAGACCTTGGTGTTTTGTAATACATTGATCTCTGTGCGTCATTTCAAGATGGTGGGGGGGTTTGAACATCTCCACGTTTCTTCCAGGTACTGGTACACCATTAAGCTGCATTTTAAACTTTATGACATAAATATATTATATCTCATCTCTGGAGTACACATTTTGTTCTAAATTATGGTTCTAGCGCTCAATGGAAAACGTTGCATCTCCTATGTGAGGGCCATCAATGGTGCTGGATTCTGTCAAGATCTATATATCCAAATGATGTTTTGATCTGAACACGATTATTGGCTTGCTTGCAATGCTTTCCATGTCTGGAGAAGTTATGTATTAAAGGTAGATAATTTCACGCACATTGGAGCCGCATATAGCTGTACTAGAATTTAACCGTTCAGCTGTTGCTCTTTCGACATCTTTTTATTAGACCTTAACGTTTTTCAATCTTCATGTCTATTTAGTTAACAGGACAAGGTAAGAAAGTTATACACCATCAGGAAGGATTCGTAGCAGCACCGGGATTTTCTCACTTCTCCAAGTTTTGACATATCGAGTTGAGGACAATAACGCTTTAGTGAACGATATGTAGCCAACCATGCAAAAACGTAGATTGTTCAACATTCTCCTGTTGACATACTGCCACGGGTTACTACTCTGCTCCATCAGGCTTATAGTTTATCAGCAGCATGGTTTGGACGGTGGGTATGTCGAAGGAGCCAAAAAAGGACGTTTCACTGGTGGCACAAAGAGCTTCTGAAGTTGCCGGGGTTCTATTTACAACATATTGTCGTCATACATATGCAGTAATTTTATGGCCAGGATGTTCATTCTATGCACTCTGGAATGACTCCATTGAACTGTGACCGCGAAAACAGTGCTGAGTTAGATGTTGTCGCCTTTTCAATGCTGGGTTTTGTTCTAAACCGAGGAAACAGATAACCCTCGTGCTTTCTACAGTTTGTAATCCGCGTAGTAGGATGTCTTGCCTTTTCAACTCGGCTGTTGTGACTGTCATATTTCTTTGAAACAAGGCAAAGGCTTGCCATTGTTTAATTTAGAGTGAAATATTGTACACAACATCTCAACGCAGGGCAAAGAAAGAACACTACCATCACTCCGCCTGCTGCTTGAGCTCACTGCTGCCATTACAGAAGCAAGGAATGATTAGCCCCCCCCAGCACCCACAAACTTATTGGAAATAGCACCACCAAATGGGCTCTGTAAATTTTTATAAGGAAAGGCTGCATGACCGTATAGAGATTTGGATTCTGACATTGGGGACCCACGAGGGAAATAGGCCTATCCAAGGTGGTGCGACTTACTAGCTAAGTCAACAAGACGATTATGCCTGCGAGCGAGTTCCGATTGACATCCAACATCTGTCGTATCTTCTATTCTCTTGTCTTTTCTCCAGCACGCCCCAAACACAAACCACACCTATCGGTCAAGCCTGCTCCCACCGCCCATGGCGGGACTTGCGCCTCCGAGCCCCCTACCTTACCCCCAAGTTGGTCAGCTTCCCCCTCTATTCCCCCAAACATCCTGTTATCTACGGCGACGTAGCCCCAACACGCCCACACACCCTAACCAGTCCAACCTCGTAACTCCCCTCCGCCTGCGACGGACCGGGGTTGCACTTCCACGGCTCCTGTTCTTCCGTCCGAGGCTCCGTGCGTCCTCCGCCTTGGTTAACGCCGTGTGCGGTATGCGCCGCCCTCTTGCGTCTGCAACGTGTGTCAACAACCGAGAGGAACAAGGAGATGATTGTACATGGAGAGGATAGACCAGTAGGGACCCACCTGGCGTCATGGCATTACGCAAGCAAGTGCCCGTGTGACAAGCCCAAAACAATGGTTCTCCCTAATGGGGGGACATCTGGGCTCACGACATTGTCAACGTAGTCAATAAACGAGAGATATTACACAATGAGCGGTGACCCCAGGGACCTTAGCAGGCGACAGTTGTATTTACTTTTTTTTTAGCGAAATGGCAGTTGTTAGTTACTAGCGTTTAAGCGAAGGATAGGTGGATGGTAACAACGGGTGGGCTGTGCGGGGCTGTGGCCCGTCTAGCAGGGTTTTATTCTGTTTACCACAAATCATGAGCCAAGTGAGTTTTTTTCTGCTGAAATGGTTCTAGCCCAGTTCTACTTTGTTTAAAGAAATACCAAACGAGGCCTACTTGCTTGTCAGCCATGCGGGCATGCAAATCTTTCAAGACGAGTGAGAGTTTCATTCGATTTGCCTGGAAACTGGGCTATCAGTAATGAGGGAAATGGCCTGTACATTTTTTAAAACACATCAAATCAGGAATTAGTTTCAATTTTTTATTACAAGATTAAATTCCATTGTTTTTATGACGTGGACAATTGATTTTGGAATGTTATTTATATAAATTATTTTTCAAAATAGTTGAATGTGACTCGAAATTTCTGGTATTAAAAATAAGTTGACCGCACCGAAATATGCAAAAATTTCTATAATTCTTAAAACGTTGGCCACAATAATGGAGTCGTAGTAATGCTAACAAAAAGAAGGAACGGGCTCCAAAAAAATCCTAGTAAGAATTAGCAATGGCTGTAAATATTAGAAATATGCAGATGGATTGTATGCGGTTTCCACGGTTTTGAGGCTGATTGCCGCATCATATGGTTGACGCATACGCTTTTCATAAAAAAAGGTTGTAGCCACGGACAACGCCGTGTTCAATTAGTCAACAACAGAGAGCAGTAGGACTGTTCGATGTCCAGCACACGGCGTAGTGCTTCTTCCAAATACTGCTCTTCTGCTCCAACGCTCCAAACAAAGCGCGGCGGGGATGCATGACTCCCTCCTCCGCGCGGCAGGGCTGTGCTGCCGCAGGCCTCACCGCCCACCGTACTCCATCGCTGGCCTACCATCCCTCT
The DNA here is from genome assembly GCA_011799875.1 of Thinopyrum elongatum. Lineage (NCBI taxonomy): Eukaryota > Viridiplantae > Streptophyta > Magnoliopsida > Poales > Poaceae > Thinopyrum > Thinopyrum elongatum. The sequence goes on along the minus strand of CM022303.1, from coordinate 44,782,711 downwards.
ACTCACGCACACCTGCTGCTTATTCTCGGCGAGGGCAGAAGACAGTTCAGTAAACCCTAGTATACTCCCTCCACGTGGGAAACAACTGCGAATTCTTCCTGGCTCCGTTCGTTTCCGTTCCTGAGGCCTCGCCGTCGTCCACCGCCCTGGTGCCTCTCGGCGCGGCGGGGTCAACGAACGACATCCATCGGAATTGGGACTTTACATGGAGAGGCTTGACAGTGGGTCACCGGGCCGCACGAAGGGAAATGCCTCCTTCTTACGCACACAAATAAATTGATTCGCCACCTGACAGCCCCTTGGACCCACCGAAAGGGCCTCTATATTTGCGAAAAAAATGTTCCTCCTGCTGACAGGTCGGACAACCAGCTAAGCTATATTTCGCATCAAGGAAGTGCCTCCTTATTACGCGACAAAAAAATGGAATACTCCCCTGCTGATGCTGGGACCCCACCGTAGTTGGAGGCTGACTTGTGGGCCATACTGACGCAGGACGGAGGGCATTTGTCAACTTAGTCAATATGATGATTCTAGCTCAGTGACGATACGATGTCCATCAAACGGCCAGATTAGTGCTTCTTCAACCTCTAGTTTCTTGCTCCTAAGCAGCCCAAACCAGTGCCGGTCGTGCCGCATGCGCCTGACTTCGTGGGCCGGCTGTCTGCCGTGGAGGCCTCACCACCCCCTAACACTCACACCGCATGGCCAGGCCATCCTTCTACTCACCCACACCCACACCGCCTTATTCTGCGGCCGGACGGCAGCCTCCACACCACAGCCGAACCAGGGATGAACCCTCATACTCCTCTCCACGTGGGCAGCCCCCACTTCCGGTCTTCCCTGTACGCGTCGTTGCTCCTTCCTGAGACCTGCGTATCCACGATTGGTTGCTCTCGGCGCGCGGTGGTCAATTGGTCAAGGAACGACTTCCATCTGAAGAGTACTGTACGTGGAGAGGCTGACAGCATACGACACGGCCCGCCAGCAAGGAAGTAGTGCCTCTTCTAAAGCGCACAAAATAATGATCCTCCACGCGACACAGGGACCCCACCCGGACGGGCCACCGTATTTCGCAAAAAAAACGTTCCCCCTGCTGCTGGGACCCACTAGCTTAACTCTTCTTATGCAAGGAAGTGCCTCCTATCCTCCCTGATGTGCGGACCCACACATAGTCGAAGCGTATGGTAGCGTTGTCATTTCTGGTGCGAACGTGACTACTAAATACTGGTTCGACGGTCTGTTACACGGCTGCAGCGAGAACCGTGGCCGAGTAAGGGAGGGCACGTGTCTAGTAGAGGGCGGAGGACGTAGATGTACACGTACGTACAACCAGGGTGCCAAGAAAGTTTAAAACGGCCAGGTACGTACAAACGGGCGGAGGGTTCTCGAACGCCTACTCGCGCATACGTACGGCCAGGGCTTGGTGTATAGGAGAGGAGGAAGGGACGGCGTCCTTTTCATCGGAACCAACCGGCCTGCGTCGAAACGGGGAGGAAAGAAGACTGCGTCGTCGGTTCATCGGGATGGCAAAGGAAC